>JANEYF010005106.1:0-262469 GCA_029963845.1 Rhamnusium bicolor
TCAGCGTCCAAATGTAACTTCTGTGGAGATTTTGTTGTTAAAAGTTGAATTTTTTTATAATATGAATGCTTATGTACTGATGTTTCAGAATTCTGAGGCCGTTAAAAATCGTCATGTGCAAAATGACACTAAAGTTATAAAGCGAGTCAAAGATATAAAGAAGCGACAAATTGCGATTTTATGGTATATTTCTCAGAAAATGTGTTATAGAGCAAATATTGTTTTTTATAAATTGCTATTATTATATTATACACAGAAGTCACAACTAGCATATTGATGCACTCTGCTATTATGAGAACAGTGCGATTCAACGTTGATATTTTTAGACATAAGAGCGGTAAGTGGTTGAGCGGAGAGGATATTTGCCTCTCACCTTGGGATTCAGGGTCAATCTCCGATGGAGAAACTAATATTTTTTAGAAATCAGAAATTTGTCTCAGCATACTTGGATATTGGGTGTGTGTCCATTGTCTGCAAATGTAAAGTTCCCTTCCGCACAAGTTTACTTTAGGGATAAAGGAGATCGTATTATATTTATTATTTAACGTTGATGTTAAAAAAATAAAAATAAAGAGCAATTGTGATTTCTGTAAGTCATGTTTTATTTTAGCTCAGAAATTAAAGTATAACTATCTCCAAATCATACGGAAATGTATTCAGTAATCAAATTCTTTAATGTGAAAGCAACGTTATTAAAGTAATGGGTATTTTATTTTTAAAACCCAAAGATACTGGCACATATCTGAAAAATAACATCAATGTTGTTGCTTAGTACATTAAATAACATTTATTTTGCAGTGAATTCAAATTCCGCTTCATTCATATCATTTTATCAGAAATTCCCTTGCTACAATAATACTCTTATTGGCATACATTTACAATACTCGAAATGACAATGTTTTTTGTTTTACTGCTTTCCAAAAAAATAGTTAGGTAGTAAGTAATTCTTAGTTCACCTTTTCTTGTTTGAACAAACTACTTTAAAATAACAATTAACTTTCAAAATTTAACTTATCAATAGGCCACTAAACATTTACCGTCACATTCGTCATAACATCACAACTTATTTAAACATAAATAAATTTTACAAGCAATTAAAAATGATTCGTATCGTGGTAACTTTGAAAAGAAAGTTACTTAATTCAATTACACGCTTTACAACAATTTTTAAAAATTCAAACTTGATGCTCATAAAGGACTAAGATAACTAGATGTATAATTGCTTTTAAGTTAGAAAATGATATTTACTTTATACCTTCCAGGGTAAATCTCGACCGCCAAAGCAAATCATGGTGCACCGAGTGGTTGATGGGTCCAGCTACAGTTCAGATTCTACATCAACTTTGATAAAAAGTTCCTCTTTAGACTCTGATGATGACGAGTTCCAGAGAACCCGAGGGCGAATGATAACCAGAAGGAGAGGGGCAGTCAAACATCAAAGGTGAGTGTAGCAATTAAATTAATTGCTTATGTTTTGGAGTAAAGCTAAGACTTGTTATAAATGGGTGAACACCCTCCTCACCCATTCTAGGATTTTAAGAAGGAAGAATTAATATCAGTTCCAACATCATAATTGCCAGAACTTGCATATGAAATAATGTTTCACATGACGTCATGATTTGGAGACAGTAAGTAAACGAATGCCATTGTCACGACAAGCCCTTCTTAATTTGGTTTAGGATATCATTGTGGCGAACTGGTAGTAAATGAATTACGGCATAGGCATCTCGGAACTCAATTTTTCTTTGAGAGTTAAATTTACAATATTATATCAATTAGAAAAACTTACTCAACTTCCTTATCAATCAACTATTTGAATCATACACTTTATGTAAGTAAATAAAGCGAATATTTAATAAAGCAGTTATAAAATAATTGTCCTTTTATTAGTACGTGATACGTAAATGCGAGTCTATTTTGATATCATATAATTTATTAGTGTGTTATGTTGTTATGTTTTAATTTATTATTTGTTCATATAGACTAGGTTTATATTATATTCAAATTGTGACTAGTATTCAAAATTTTTAGGCAAATTGTACAGGCTCATATAAATTCGTTATGAAAAAGTTCTTCATGAAAATAAAGAAATAACACGCTTTATGATTCAATTTGTCGCCTTATAAAACAGTATTCAAATTTATATCTATTAGGATTAGAAATAATTTGATGTATTTAAATGAAATTTCGTCAAATGGTATTTATAGAAAATATGATTTAGAACAGACGTTACTTTACTAGTGGTAGCAATAATTGCAAAATTTGTTTTATTAACGCTTCTCTCTGTTGTTGCATAATTAATTTAAATTGTAATTTTAAGCACATATTTTGTTATAGTTCTACAACCTATAATTTTTCAACTAATTGAGATATTAAAAAAATACAAAGAACAAAAGTTTTTCCGCCTTCCTTAAGCTAGATTATGACGATTTCGAAAAAGCATTGTTTGTTTTATATTTCAAAAATTCAAGAGCCGTCCTAATTTTTTTTTCAAATATTAAAATTTCCACACGAGATTTAAAATCACTGTCCAAATTCAACCCCAACTTGGTAATAAAGATATCTTATTAAATCATGGCTAACTGCATTTTTTTAAATATTTTGATTTTAATGATTTTAATTGTTTGATATATCGTTCTACAAGCTATATGTATATATCTTTTGAAATAATTGAGATAACAAAAAATGCAAAGAACAAAATATTTTCCGCCTTCCTTAAGCTACATTGTGACGTTTTTGATTGAAACAAATTATATCAGTACGAATTAAAATATCTGATGTGGCCAGCACATAACTTTCTTATACCAGCATATATCATCCTGATCTAAAAAAATCATTCTATTTAATTATTCACTTACCTCAAATAAAGAACGTACTTTACAATTTTTTAATAATTAATTATCAGCTCTTTCGATACTGTCAATAATAATTCATATCACATATTTTAATTATTTCTTCTTATTGTAATTGATATTTTTGTAAGTAAATTAGATATTTCAAATGTCAAACTGCCAAATTTATCCTAACCCCATTTTATGAGGCCAAATGTGCAAAATATTTCAGTTTACATAAACTTTTTTTAGGTACTTTGAAAATATAGTTTATTCACTTGATATAGTAGACATGATTTATAATATTTTATCAAGGATATATTTTCTTGTAGTCAAATACAAAAAAAAGTTTGGGTCCCGTGGATGCCCTTTCAGCTGGACAATTTTGCTCATCACCGAATTTTTCATTGTCTCTGGCCTTTAGAACATGTGTACCAAATTTGAAAGCTTTATATCAAAAACTGTGGCTGCTATCGCGATACTACAGACATGCGGACAGATATTTTTTATAAAGTTATGTTCCCTCATTCTAGTTGGTCGAGAATCGTCCAGAAATGCAATAAAGTTTTTTTATTTCTTTTTCCTGAAATTGTACCTTTCTTTTCATTCATTATGTCTCTTGTTTTTAACGTGTCCCCTAAAATGTTATTGACAATCTTAACTGCCAAATTTGGGAAGTCTCCCATTGGTATTTGTTGAATTACCGCGGATACACACATACACACATACATCCACACATCCACACATCCACACATCTACACATCCACACATCTACACATCTACACATTCACTCACACGCACCGACAGCCATCATTCGGAAATAGTCAGAATATATTCAGGGGTTTCAAAATGTATATATCAATCAAAATCTCGAGGTCGAAATAAATCACGATTACTATACTTCCTTATATTGGGTATAAGAAAGTAAAAAACAGCATTTTTTAAGACAATTTGATATCCATAATAACAAATAACAATAATAGGTCTTTAGGTATTAGGCAGTTTAAGATTTTGCAAAAATATTATGTATAGGAATTTGTATGAAACTTACAAGTAAATAAAATTTACATAATATGTATTTTAAATTAAATATGAATGTTCAAAAATTAGTACGGGGGAAAAGAGACAGAAGAAAAGGTGAGACGGTAAAATTAAGATACTTAGTTTTTCATTGATTCCAAAATATTGTTCCTTTTTCTCGGTTAATCTATCAAAAACTGACCAGTTGCCTGCGCTCTTGCAGCTCTGCATTTTCGAATTTGGGATTTAAATTTTAATTCTGGCGCAAGTCCAATCTTTTCCCTTTCAATCGAGACATCGAATGCGGGTCCACATAGTACCGTTTCATCACACCGAGCAGATCAAAACGTCATGTTTTCAAAATCTATTTTCTTTAAATTTGAGCACAGACCTATTTTCGATGTACAGATCTGCAATGCAGTTGGAGCCCAGATATATTTTAATAGATCTCTATACAGTGGGACCTAGTTTTGTAAAAATTGCGAATTTCTTTCTAAAATCAAAGTGACAATCTACGAGGCGTACGGAAGACTACACCCAGGTTTTAATTTATTGGAAAAAACTGAATTGTACCCATTTTCCAATAAAGTCGAAAATTGTTCAATTAACCATCTGGGATACCGTATTTCAGGAACTATCTATAGCAAGTATATAACATTGTGGTATCGTTGGATTCAAGAAAAAAATTTGATTCTGAATATTTTAAAATTATACGGGGTGGGTCAAAAAAATACGAAATTTCTTGCGATTTTGCGACCAATTGAAACTCGATTTTTGAATTTGAATACTTATTATCATAAATGATATCACAACATTTGATTTTTACTAGGAATGTATAAGGTGATTTATTCGAAATACATGTTCCAAGAATTTTTTCACAATTTGATATTCTGTTTCAGAATGCCAGGAAAAATACCATATTTTTGGTCTCAATTTTTTCCGTAGCACAACGCAGTAAGGGTGCTAGTCTGTATCTATAAATAAATAATTAAATATGTAAAACTAAATAATTTGTAGAAAATTTAACAACTTTTTAGATATTGTTTTACAAATGTTTTTTGTGTGTAAAACTGAAGAACTATATTATAGAAAAGGCCTTAAAAATTTTTTGAGAAAATAGAAATACAGTAATTTGGAACAATTAATTAAAGATGAGTTAAATATTAATATATTATATAGGGTGGCGCAATATAAGTGAACAATTTGTTTGACCTGTAACTTTTAAACGAAATGTAATAAATGAACAATCTAAACGGAAAATAAAAGCTTTATTCTTAGATTATTTTACATTATATTTGAAAAATAATATCGGGCATATGACCACCCACTTCATGCTCGCAAACATGCGCTCTTCTCACGGTGTTTTCCAAGATCTCTCAGAGGTTCAGGAGATATTGTGGTTATCTCGTACCTGATCTTTTTTAGAGCCACTGTGGTTCGAGATTTATTGGCATACACTTTATTCTTGAGATATCCCCAAACAAAAAAGGCTGGGGATGTTAAATCTGGTGATCGCGGTGGTTCCCTCACATCACCATTTTTCGATATGATCTGATATGGAAAACACTACTTTAGGACGTCCATTGCGGCTCGAGCTGTGTGTGCTGTTGGAACCACATATTGTGGTCTTCCGGTAGCTGTAGCGCCTGTCTTGAATTTTGAGACTATCTCAAATTTATGCCAATAGCCTGCAAACCATAGAAGCCCTAAAAGAGAACATCATGCACCAGATAACCACAATATTTCCTAAATCTCTGAGAGATGTCTTGGAAATCGCCGTGAGAAGAGCGTATGTTCGCGTGCAAGAAGCGAGTGGTCGACATAATTTTTCACATAATGATAATAAAAAAAATTTAAGAATAAAGCTTTTATTTACCGTTTAGATCGTTCATTTATTATATTTCGTTTAAAAATTACTGGTCTACCAAACTGTTCAACTTATTTTGCGCCACCCTGTATAATGTAAGGTTAAATTTTTTTTTATATTCGTGGTTACAACATTTGTTATAATAATTTTAAAATTTAGTTTTAAAATTTAAACTATTTCTAGCAAAATTGCAAGCAAACACTTGAATTCGTAGACACTGGTATCAATTTCAGTTAATTAATTCTCTTGTATCTTGAATCTCTTGATTCATTGTGATTTTACTGGTTATAGTCAGTTGTAATATTTATTGAGAGAGGCTAACATAACACACAATGAAGCTAATTAATATTTTCAGTGTAAACTTTCTCACTGATGTGTGTTTCTCCTTTTCGTGTAATGGTGAAGGGTTTTGGAAAATATGAAATCAGTTTGAGGTAATTTTTATTGAATTATTAGACACTGATTATTTGTTATTTAGTAAGAAAAAACAACAAAATAAAAATGGAAATTTTAAAAAGTTGAGTGCACAAATTATTGTTAATCTTTCCGTATTTTCTTTGCTATAAAATTTCCTAGTTCTAATCTGTTAATATTTTTATACTAGTCGTTGTAAAATTTGAGATAGAATACTCGTAATAACGAACTAAGAGGTTTAAGCCAGAACTAAGAAGTATTCTTTTAGGTTTCTTTATAGTTATTTGTTTGTGGATTTTTTTTATTTATTTATTTGAACAAAAAAAATTTCCATTACTTGATAAGGAATAAAAAAAATTCTTAGTATTTAAATTACCCGAATCGTAACACTCTGATAATAATCCTGTTAATTCAAACTAGTTCAGTTGAACGAAGCTAATTTAATGATAACAATAATGAAAGTAAACAGAAATTTAATTAGACAGTAAAATTCCGAGTGATAAAAAAAACAAAATGTGCAGAAATTTTGATTTTTTTATTTAATTTTTACTCTTATTTATTCATTTGTTATCTTAATAACTTCCCCTTCCACTAGAAAATGAAACAGCATTAGCATTTTTACAAATTATATGTACATTAATGGTGTATGTTTAATGCTCAAAAAGACTGAGGGCGGAATTCTTGTGTAAAAATCATATTGGTCAGATAAAAATACCTCAAATTTTGCAAAAGAAAAACAAAATAGCCGTATTTTCTAAATTGAAAAATATGTTATATGTTGCATATTCAATACTTCTAGAAAAAATAAATTAGTTATTTGGGTATCTTTTTTAAAGGATCACATCCAAATAATTAAATCACTTTGTCTGGAAATGAACAATATGAAGCAAATAAACTGTCAGATTTTTTTAACACGCTTTTATTAGCTTCACCTGTATGTTTGCTTGCTTGCTTGTTTGTTTGCTTGTTTGTTTGTTTGTTTGTAATCGACTCTTTGGACTCGATTTTGACCCACTTTAAACGGACAGATTTAATTGAAACTTTGTACACTTACGAAGAACCGGTAACAATACAATAATTTGATAAGTTTATATCATTATCCTGATAAGGATCGCCAGTCCTTTCCTCACGTATCCTCTGCGTGAGAGCAAAGGCTTAATATGTAAGTACATTCCGCGATTGTCAGCTAGGTCGGTGGTCGAGCGGGCTAAGGCAGTCGACGCGAAACGACGGACTCCTCGGGCGTGAGTTCAAATCCCATGGCTGAAATAAAAAAAAATTTTTTTTTCAGAAATATCTGTTGGATCGTAATATGTTATAATATCAGCATCAATAAGCAATATAAATATAGATTAAAACAACTAAAAAACACGCTTTCATAGCACATCAAACTAAAAAGTGAAAAATAAATATAGTTTAAAGAAACTAAAAAACACGCTTTTAAAGCACATCAAACTAAAAAGTGAAAAATAATTATTAATATAAACTGAAAACAATAATGAACGAAAAATACTAGTATTATTGTGAAAAAAGCGTGGGGCGCTTTGTGCCATATTTTTCGTATATCGAGCAACCCACGCTTTTTTCACAATAATACTGGTATTTTTCGTTCATTATTGTTTTCAGTTTATATTAATAATTATTTTTCACTTTTTTAGTTTGATGTGCTTTAAAAGCGTGTTTTTTAGTTTTTTTAAACTATATTTATTTAAATTCTATTCAGCAGATTTATAGTAACTAACGATAATACATTTATAAAATATTGAAAACATTCACAAATCCAGTCACATACCTTCCGTATAGTATTAGAGATTATCAGGCTTATAAATATTTATATTATTTATGGGTATGTTATTGTTTTCCATTTTACTTCCTCACCCCTTAAAGTGAGGAGGTTATGTATTCGTGAAAAAAATGTGGAAAGTTTTTATTGCATTTCTGGACGAATCTCGACGATATGACGATACACAAAATTTTAGACAGAAAAAATGTTCTGTCTGTGTGTCTGTGTGTATGTCTGTCTGTGTGGTTCGCGATAGCAGCTACAGTTTTTGAGATAAAGCTTTCAAATTTGGTATACACATTCTAGAGGTCAAGGAAGAGATTGAATTCGTTGATGTAGCAAAATCGGTCCCAATGTCTAAAAAAAAATATTAGTGACATTCCACCAATGTGACTTTTTTGAAACGCCAAAATATGTGACCTTTTTTGAAACCTAAAAAAATGTGAGTTTTTTTGAAATGTCAAAAATTACCTTTATTATAAACTCCACCATACGTCGAGTTTTACTACAGTGAGGAAGTTCTGATCCCCAAGTAATTGACAGCGGTTTTTAAAATCTTCTGTAATTAGTTTTTATTAAATTTAAAGAAATTATTTTTCAGTAGGTTGGTACCTGTTCAAACTCTCTGTCCGAGAACGAGACTAAAACGTTGTAAATAATATAGAAATCTATAAATTAAATACATATTTAAAATTTCTTCTGATACAACTAATTTTTTTTCTTTTAGATTACATGAATCAAAAGGCCATAAGTTTGTTGCGAAATTCTTTCGACAACCGACATTTTGTGCATTTTGTAAAGATTTCCTCTGGGGATTTGGTAAACAAGGATATCAGTGTCAAAGTAAGTATTTTAGCATGCAAATAAATTGCAGTATTTACGAAAATGTTTTTTATTTTATCATTTATCCTGTAGGTTGCCAAACAGCTGTTCATAAAAAATGCCATGATAAATTATTAGGAAAATGTCCCGGATCCGGGCGTGAGTCGGAAAGTACAATTGTAAGTATAACCATTTTCATGTATAGAACATTTAGTAGTGTAATTGCCAGCAGCAAAAGATTTCTTGGTCAAGATATAGTCAGCTAAATCAAGTAATCCTGGAATACCTAGATTAGTAGATTTATGGTCGATTTATTAAATTTCAGATACAATGTTTGATAAAACTATTTGACCGATAATTTATCGAAAAGATAACATTTTTTTCATTAGCACTAACAAGTTATGCGAACACATATTTTGTTGTAAATTTAAAATAACCGTTAGGATAAAAAACAGTCTTTAATTTTAGAGTAGCCGATAAGTTAGACCTAGTTTAACCAATAGATAGAACATAAACTGAAATTGAAATGCAAAAGTTGACATAATTGAATATTAACCATTAGAAAAGTATACAATTCTTTCAATTTAAAAACAACGACCTTTGATTTTGAAAAAAATATTTTTGTGACAAAAAAACAGGTCAATTTACATAGCGAGGGCGAAGTTTGCCTATAGATTTAATTTTATTTTAGTTTAGTATTTTGTTTTCCGATGAATGAACCACTGTCATACCTACATCTTTAAAAAGCTTACCAACGGGTGAACCGAAGATCGAATGGAATCGTTACAAATTTTGGATTTTCTCTTTCATTTTGAAAGGTCAAGGAATTGCGAAGAGACTCTTTAAACTTTCGTTCCCTAATTATTTTATCAATTAAACTTACAGAATATCCATTACTCGCAGTTATATCCTTAATCAATGCCTTTTCTTTTTCAAACCTCTCCTTACTGGGGAGGAAGCTAAATAGACAATAAACTAGAAAATTAAAACTCGCCATTTTGTGTTGAGCACAATGGTGAGAGTCCTTAGGGATATATCTTAGAGTACTGGTATCTTTTCTGTAAATGTCAAATTTTAATCTATTTTCACTATTTCCAATTACTAATACATCTAAAAATGGTAGTCATCCAGAGTTTTCAGTTTTATATGTGAATTTAACTGACGCGAAACGACTGTTTAATTTAGATACAAAGTTATCAATATCAGCGACTTTTGTATCGAACGCTGCAAAAATATCATCCACATACCTAAGCCAAACCCTGGGAAAATACACGAATTCTTCTTTTGCTTCCGTCTCGAATCTGTTCATGAAGAGACTGGCAATGAATGGTGACAAAGAGTTACCCATTGCTGTTCCTTCATGTTGTTCGAAGAAATTATCGTTGAATGGTAAACAATTTTGTAAAATTCGAGTAGATCCTTAAGGTAGTCCAAGGTCTGTGGTATCGGAATACTTGGAAACAATGAACAAACGTCAAAGGATATAAAAATTTCACCTTCTTGCAACTGAATATTTTTCACCTTATTAATGAAACCGTTGGAATTAATCACAGAGAAACTAGGTGGTGCAATAAGTAAATTTTCGAATTCTTCTGTTAATCAGTTTGATAGGTGGTAAGTCGGCGATCCGATTGCTGAAACAATAGGGCGTACTGACTTTCCTGGTTTATGTATCTTAGGCAAGCAGTACAATCTAGGTACACTTGGGTTAGATACATGTAACTTCCTATTTAAAGCTGAAGTAATAATGTTGTTGCAGGATTTAAGTACATTTCTTAACTCGGTAATCATTTTTGGTAATGGATTTCTAGAAAGTTTTTTATAAGGACCATTACTAATCAGATTGTCTAGCGAGTAATGGATATTCTGTAAGTTTAATTGATAAAATAATTTGGAAACGAAAGTTTAAAGAGTCTCTTCGAAATTTCTCGAACTTTCAAAATGAAAGAGAAAATCCGAAATTTAGTTAGTGGGTCACGGTTCACCGAATCGTGACGGTTCGGTGAACCGTGACAATAGTTTAGGTATAAATAAGGTAGATTGTTAGCATAGGTTTAGTTTTAATCATCTCCAGATTATGCCAACTTGGTTGGCGAAACGCGCGTCGAGTGCAGTATATAGTGTTTTGGTGTTTCGTGGAAAACTACGTCAGTGGGTTCCAACCCACTCCAGGATTATTGGTAATGCTGTTTTGGTCAACTCTGAGTTTTGCGGCGAATATTTGGACAACCAATATTTCTCTCCTCTATTCCTTTACTCACCATTATCACAAAAATAAAAAAGAAATTACTCTTTTTGTAGATTTTTTTTACCAAAATGTTTGATTGTGATTTTACACGATTGTTGCATTGTACCTGTTGGAGAAAAGAGTTCGAAATTAAAAAACAAAGTGGGAGAGAACTCTCAACTAGTTTTTATTTACGGGGCTGAAGATTGTTGTACATTTGAGGATTAAAAATTAAGTCATCCTGTAATAACTAGTGTTAAATTATTACAAACAAAATTTTTCAGTTCATGTTTAATCCTTTAAAGAGTAATGGCAACTTTTGGTGCAAGTCTTGGAACTGTGGATTATCCATCGACACCCGTTGGATACATAAAAATAATCAAATTAATCCTCACAGAAAAAATCAAAAATAAAATATTTCCCAAAATTCTTATTACGACAATTTTTCCTTTTTTTTATGGACTGCTTCGTTTGTTACGGTCAGTGCCTATCGATGGATAGGTAGGTGTTTTACTGTGTGTATTCTACAGTTTCAGGGCCCACATCAAGAGCCGCCGCTGCTAAAGAGACTATTTTTTATTCTAACTGGTACTTATATTTATTTATACAACACCACTCCACCTGTTTTATTTGTCTTTCGTCGACACAAAATTTATTAAAATGTAATTTTTTGTGAAAAAATTGAAACAAACGTTAAAAATATTGTACCAATTCCTTTTGTGCTTTAATTTCATTCTAAATTTTTCATGACTAAACTGCTTTCTCAATCTGCATCCTAATATTTCATCTGGAAATAGATGACTAAGTTTATAGAATTAGATAAAACACAATTAAATTTAAAAATATGTATATAGTCATTTTCGATGTCCGTAAATTGTATAAAAATATAAAAATAACTGTAATACGATCAGTTTCACGTTGAAATAATATAAAGTGGACTGCCAAAGAAATTATATCAGTTGAAACATTCACTTACTAACAGATGTTAAGAATTGATAGATAATTTTTTGTTGTTTTATTTACAGAGTTATACCTAATACTTTGTAATTGTTATTAAAGAATCTGTCTGCAATATTAACCGTAAACATGTACAGGGTGGCCCGTTTAACTTGGGCCAATACCTTATCTCAGAAGCTATAGGTGCTATGAAAAAATATTAAAGTAAACGTTGTTCTAATTGAAATGAACTATTATTTTTTAATAACATCCATTTCTTTCCTTTTTATACAGGGCTATACGATAAAGTTGTATTATTTTAAATGGAACACCCTGTATATTATTGCAGTTTTAGATTTTACGTAAAATTCTCATCAGAGTTATAAGCATTTTTTTAAGAAAATTGACACATGAAGGTCAACATTAAAAAATTTATAATTCTGATACTAGATATTATTAGAATTTGCAACTTTGCACAAACGATTGGCGCATAATATTGTGTAGAACAGTCATAAGAAAATTTAGATTTTTGTTACAGGGTGGTTGTAAAGTCGCTGTCAGTTTTAAAATCTTTAAACATTGATAACTCAAAAATCTTAAATGGAACACTCTGTATATTATTCTTTAGATCGATTTAGAATTAAATTCCCTTCGAGATGGTATATGGATTCCCTATATCTAAAGTTGCTCGTTTTCATGATATTTGACATTTACTAGTTTACCCACCTTTTATTGCTTATGGTTTGTCAAAACTGACAGCAAACATTTTTCGTCACCAAATAGTTGACAGTCAATATGCGGTGACATTATTATTCTCGTTTTGTTAGCCTCTTACTACTCCTTTGATTCACTATTTCAGTCAATCAAATTGGTAGAAGAAGTGCCGTGTGACATATGAATTATATTCCTATTTTTACTAATTCTAGAGAGAGTATTCTTTGTATCAATAAATTATCTAGCAAGCCATGAATAAATGAAACAAATAATTCACCACAATACTTCATTGCCATCGTAACAGAATATTTAACAATACTTTGACATTTCTGGTGTTTTTTTAAGCACATCTATTTCTGCAATAATATCTATTTCTGCAATAAAAATGTATACGCATGAAGAAAAAGTTGACATGCTAGAATGTTATATAGCTAAAAATAATAGCCCGGCTCTTGCTCTTAGAGAGTATAAAACGAAATTTCCAGCTAGACGGATGCCTGAAAAGAAAATGTTTGCCAGAATAATAGAAAACTTAAGAAGGTATGGAACATTATCGAAAGAAAAACGGGAGAGGCCTAGACTGGTCTTAAATGAAGCTAAACAATTAGATATTTTGCTTCATATTGAAGAAAATCCCGAAACCTCCACTCGTCAGGTGGCGTTAGATTTGGAAGTTCCGAGAACCACAATTCAAACTTGCCTCAAAATCAACAAACGCTGACCATACAAATTCTTGCCACTACAGAAATTAGAACAAAGAGATTTTCAGGCAAGATTTGATTTTTGCAGTCTTTTGATGGATAGAAATTTTCTAGACGGTTTTGATAAAATTTTTTGGACTGATGAGTCTATTTTTACGACCGCCACCGGCATATTTAATCGAAAGAATACACATTACTGGAGTAGCGAAAATAAAAGAAAAATATTTGAAGTTCAAAAGCAAGGTAGGAGTTCGGTGAAAGTGTGGTGCGGGATTTGGAGAAATCGTATTTTCGGATCTACTTTTTAAAATGGAAATTTAAAATCAGTTAGATATTTACATTTATTAGAAAATGAAATTAGCCAACCTATAGAAAATGAAATACCGACACAGGATAGAATCAACTAAATCTGGCAGCAGGATGGAGCTCCTTACCATGGAAGTGTAAACATCATTGAATTTTTAAATCAAAACTACGGGGAATGGATTGAACAAAACGGTAGAATATCATGGCCTGCTCGAAGCTCGGATTTGACCCCACTTGACTATTTCTTATGGGGCACCTTGAAAGAAATCGTTTATAACTATAAGCCTAACACAACTAACGGGGTTCAAGAAAGAATAAGGAGGCCATAAATTGTTGAATACGACAAACTATATCGCAAATGCAATTGTGAATCTTCAATTAAGATACACCACCTGTATTGCTCAAAACGGTGGATACATAGAAAGTTTGTTATAAATGTTTAGTTTTTTTTTATATTCCATAATATCAGTAAAAAGTGTTTTTTGTTTAGATATAGGTATTAGCAACATTGTTAGTTGTTTACTGAAAATGTATGACTGCTTAATTTTTTAATATTTTATAATATCAATTAAAAAATGTTCGTTTTTCTGTTTATAATTTTGTGTTATTATTCACAGCAACTTTGTTACCGCAATATGAATACTAAATTTTCATAATGTGCATTGTGAGGATTTAACTAACCATGAGAAATAAATGGTAAACTTGTAAATGTCAAATATCATGAAAACGAGCAACTTTGTGTATAGGGAACCCATATACCATCTCGAAGGGAATTTAATTCTACATCGATCTAAGGAATAATATACAGGGTATTCCATTTAAGATTTTTGACTTATCAACGTTTAACGATTTGAAAACTGACAGCGACTTTACAACCACCCTGTATAAAAAAAATATATTTTTTTATGTCTGTTCTACACAATGTTATGCGCCAATCGTCTGTGCAAAGTTGCAAATTTTAATAATATCTGTTATCAGAATTATAAATTTTTTAATGTTGACCTTCATGTGTCATTTTTTTTAAATGCTTATAACTCGAACAATCAACATTTTAGACACTTGGTACCTTATATGATGATGGTGAGAATATTACGTAGAAGTGCAATAATATACAGGGTGTTCCATTTAAAAAAATACAATTTTATCGTATAGCCTTGTATAAAAGGAAAAAAAATGGACGTTATTAAAAAATTATAGTTCATTTCATTTAGGACAACTTTACTTTAAAATTTTTTTTCATATCACCTATAATTTCTGAGATAAGGTATAGGCCCAAGTTAAATGGGCCACCCTGTACATAATATTATTTGATTAGAGGTCTATGCTACTTATTTCTTAAGTATTTTTAATTATAATTTAAATATATTCTTTCTCCTATAAATAATTAAGTACCTTCCTTCAAAAGAGTAATAGAATTAGAAAATAGAAGTTGAGTTTTCTACATAAATATTTGCCTTAAATTAGTTCATAAGGGAGCTACGGCATAGTTATTTGCTAATATTCGAAACGTCTTAAGTTGCAAAAATAAAATTTTGACAATTTATTAATTTCATAATGTTCCATTTTTTGTCTAAATATCATGATTTGTTGGAATAGTTAGTGGGGATGAATTTTTGCCACAATTTTTTTTGTTTTATTTACTGTTTTTTAGAAATTTCAAAGAGAAAAAGTTTTAATTGTTAAAAACCGCGTAAGAAAGTGCCCTTTCGAATGGACCCATCGTTTTGGATTTATTTGTATTTACATGTTGGATTCTTCTATAAATAATTCCACAATATTTTTAATGATGGTTTTTTGACTAATTAATTTCAGTAAAAAAAGTATTTTTATTTTTTGTTTCAGTATTTAAGGGAAAGATTTAAAATAGACCTACCCCATAGGTTTAAAGTGCATACATTCATGTCCCCAACGTTTTGTGACCACTGTGGATCATTACTGTATGGAATTTATAAACAGGGCCTAAAATGTGCAGGTAAGTTTTATAGAACTTTTTGAAATTTGCACTTTTAAATAAAATATGTAAAGGGTGGATCATAAAAAACCGAAATTTTTTAATTGCCTATAAAATTATTACCTGTCCGCCAATCAGGCAGATATTCAAATACCTCTCATTTCACATTTTGCGGACACATTTGAAATGGATTTTTATGTACTGAAATTAAAAATACAGATCAGAGTGTATGGGTATTAGGTCAGCTATAACATAGCCCCACAAAAAAAAAATTCTGACCTAGCAACGAGACGAAGTATATCCTTATGTATTTTTGATCGCTGATTCCGAATCCGGGGTCAAAAAAGTCGTACACCCCCAAAAAAAAATTTTAGAGCCAAAAAACACCCCCTGAATCGTTTTGTTTAATATTTTCGGGAAAAATTGAATGTATTACGATAAACGTAAAGGTAAATTACAGCGTTCACCCTATCTTTATGAAACGCACCCCCATAGAATGTGAGCACCACCCCTCATCTGCCACCAAAACCAATTATAACGACAATGACTGAAAAACATTTAAAAATGTTAAAGTTTCGTTAGGTTTGCAATAAACTACGGAGAATCACGTAATACTCCAAAACTACCCTATAGCGTTATGAAATGGAAAAAACGATATCAAAGAAGATGGGACGAACACATATAGCAGACTACTGTTGGTCTCTGAAAAAGACACGAAAGAACAACACAAACGACAGTCAGTAAGAAGATCGTTTGAAAATAAAGTTAAAAGATACTATAAAAAAAAGATTAAAAAAGAAGAATTAAAAGCTACTAACGTAAGAGTACTTCTCACACCCTTCAGGGATGCGTTTTATACCCAAATGGTGTTAAGATTGGTGACAAATCACTGCTATTATCCTAGCCATAAGGATCTCTGCAAATAAGAACATCCATATAATGAAATCGTTATCAAATTTTTGTTTTTCCTTTCTTTTTTCTGTAATTGAAGTTAAGGGTTGTTTCATAACATATAGGGTAGCTTTGGGGTATTACGTGAATTTACGTCAGTTTATTGCAAACCTAACGAAACTTAAACATTCTTAGATGTTTTTCAGTCATTGTCGTTATCAATTGGTTTGATGGCAGATGAGGGTGGTTCTCACCTCTATGGGGGTGCGTTTCACACCGATAGGGTGAACGCTGCAGTTCACCTTTATTTTTCTCGTAATACATTCAATTTTTCCCGAAAAATATTAAACGAAACGATTCAGGGGTGTTTTTTGGCTCTAAAATGGTTTTTTTTTTGGGGGTGTACGACTTTTTTTAACCCCGGATTCGGAATCAGCGATCAAAAATACATAAGGAAATACTCGTCTCATTGCTAGGTCAGAAATTTTTTGGGGCTGTGTAATTAATAAATATGTGAATCAATTACTATAAAATTAAAAGAAAAACTCTTGCTTAATAAGATTTTAAGGTAATCATTCTTCAGGATAAATTATTAATACGCTGGACATTAAAACTAATAAAGTAAAAAGTTCCCAGCTCCGCTGGTGCAACAACTAACAATATGGACAAAAAAAGTAGTTTTAGGCAAACTTAATTCCACAAAATTACCACGTATGTAACTCCCTCGCGCTTCCACTACTGTAGCGACCATGCACCATTAGTTTTTTATTTAATATTGTGATGCGAAGATATGGCCATACCAAATAATCACACGAATTTAAACCAGGGCTATCTGGTGGCTAATTCTAAAATTCGAAGAAAAGTCAGAGAAATCTACAATCATGTAAGCAAAGGACAATATCTTTACAATTCGTTTAAAATTAAAAAAGAATTGGAATTTGCGAAAATTTAGTTTTTTACGGAAATTATACTGGGACACAAATCAAGATTAGTGAATATCCTCAAGAGCTTTGGCCGATTTTGGTAAATGAGGTTTTAAAATGTTCATTAATGTGATTTTAGAGATACTTCTTCAAGTTTTAAAAGAGAAACTGGAACCAAAATAAAATTAACTGATCTTCAATATCGTCCGAGCTATTAGAACTATGAGAAATGAGAAAAAAAATTCATTACTAAAGAAGTTATAGCTTTGTTTAATTATTTAGGTCCGAACTAATTAAAATCAGTTAACAGGTAAAACAGCAATTAAATAATTCCGATTTTTTATGGTCCATCCATTCACAAACTAGATATATGAGACATACTTTTTTAGCTTTGAAGCTAAGATTGACTACACATCTTATTGTGTAGTTACCTTAACAAATAGAGTTGGTTTCTACATACTTTGCAACTACAGGTATTTAATTTGTAAATACTTTATATTTCCTAATAGTATCTTTCAAAATTCATATACAGTGCGTACCAATTTAGATCGTCTTTATTTTTAAAGGAATATGTTTTTGTTTTTTATCAGCTATATAAATCTCGATAAGCTGCATTTTTTCCATATGAAAATTTTGATTAGTGTTAAATACTTTGCTAATAAAAAATTTGAAGCTAGTATAATAAAAGTAAAAGTAACTACATGATATATAATATGGTAAATCGTATAGTGAACAGTAATCTCACTAGGCATTAACGTAGTTCACATATAGTTGAGAAGGAAGGAAATAACAATAATAATAATTAAGACAGGTAAATAATATAAGATAATAATTAATTCGTGTAAGGTAATATTTGAGCATTTTGAAGAAGGTAAATAAATAAAATAAAAATGCAGAGGTATAAAGAAGATTTTGGTTCTAAAGATTAAGATTATATTTCAAAAGCTTGTCAAGCATATTTCAATAAATCTTTTTGTGTACAAGTGTTTATACTGTATTGACTTATTTTGTTAAAATTATAACACATACGATATATAGGTTATGTTAATATCACGTTGCTGTTGGCTCGAATACTATAAAATGTGAGATTTTTTGAGAACAGCTGAATAATTTGTGGAATAATTTGAGGACAACAATTTTATTAAGTAGTAGTTTATGGAGAAAATTAGCATGGAACAGCGTCGAAATTCCAGACTCAAAATTAAAGCAGCCAGTAGATACCTATTGTCTACCCCTCTCTCGGAATTCCTGTAGCTGTAAAAAAAAGAATTTTAGAAATTTTTTTTAACTTGTTCTTCGTATTTTTGTGGATAAGGTAATCTTTGATCTTACGTAAAACTAGTATAATTTTAGACATGTTGAATTAGTAAATATTTACAACTTCTTATGATACAGCCTAGCATGTTGATAGCTTCTTTAGACTTAATGTTCGTATGTTCGGCAAAGCTGAGTTCAGGATCGAAATATATGCCTAAATCTTTGATTGTATTTGTGCGTTCTAGGACAGTATCACTGATTCTGTAGTTGTAGATAACAGTGGCGGTTCTTGGGTCAATAGATAGGTAGGTCAATTAGAAAAGTTTACTGTATTACCCTCCTTTTAAAGTGATTTAAATTCCAAGTCGATCCTCCGGTCTTTTTGACATGCAAAGTGGTCAATTACTTTTTCATTAAAGTCTTTTATCTTCTTTATTAATGCCCTTTTATGGTAAGCATAGCTAAAGAAGATAACCTTTCCTGACCCATGGTATTTCTTAAAAATGTCTTTATTCTTTTTAAGGTGGAAAAACAACGTTCACTTTCGACGGTAGTCATAGGGAGAGTACACAAGATTTTTAACAGTTTGACACTTTCAGAAAAAGTATTGCACAAATTATTGTTAATAAAAAGCTGTAACAAAGCAACTGCACCTTCACTATTGGAAACATCTTCTCGGCTATATCTTCTAATTCAGTTTTAGTTTCAAATGATTTAGGACTGGATACTCCGTTTTAACTAATTTAAACATATCTTGAGGAAAACTTTTTTTATAATCTTTAAATCGATCTGCGTGAGATAACTGAGACACTGCTAAATGATTACTGGAGCCAAACCTGTTTTTGATCTCAGATGTAATTATATCACAAACTTCTAATGAAATTCTCCTTTTTGATTCTTCCGTTTTACATCTCTGGGCAGACTGCATGGATGTCTTTTCCAAATAGTTATTCAAAATTTTATTTCTGATGTCTTCAATTTTACTATTAAAAACGCCAATACACTTATTTACTGTTATGACATCGATATTACATTTTTGTAATTGATTGAACAATATATCACAATGAGGCATAACTAAATGAAAAAATTTAACCAGTAAAGAAAATGTTCATTTTGTAAGTAGTTTTTTAAACCAATAGCTTGGTTTAGAGTGTTGTTTTCTGATTCATTATCAATGATTTTTTCTAAACAATGTAATAATTCTGTTCGATAGGTATAAACAGTCTCTATGCACTTTGTATTAAAATTCCATCGAGTTGGAGCCGCTTTAGGTAATCTCACCTTAACAACATTATCTAACACGGCTGTTCTTTTTGGCGATTTTCCAGAGAATGAAGAAAAGCTGTGTAAATTAGCAAAAAAATTTTTATGCTTTTATCCTGACTTGATGCTTTTTGTAAAATTAAATTTAGTTGATGAGCGTAACAATGAATAAAATTTGCTGAAGGATAACTTTTTTAATTTTGGCTTGTACACCTCCAAAAGCACCACTCATTAATGATGCTCGTAACTTTGTGCTATCAATTTTTTAGGACTTTCATTAATTTTCAGACATTCTAACTCTTTTAAAATTACATCTGTTAAATGCTGCGATGTCGTTCCTTGAGGCTGAATAAATTTCCAAAATCTCTCACATACAACACCGTCTAAAACGTATCTAAACACAAAAACTACTTGTACTTTATTGGAACTATCTGTGGTTTCATCTACTTGAACTGCAATGAAGTCAGATTGATTAATATCAGATTTTATTTCTTCGTGAATAATCGCCAGTATCGAATTTAAAAGTTCATTTTGAATTACCTTCGAAGTGCCCTTAAACACAGTACTGTTTTGCAAATGGTCTTTAAAAATTGTATCTAGTTCAAATACAAAATTTACTAGACCTCGAAATATTCCCGGGTTATCAGAGGACTCAGTTTCGACATGTCCGCGTAGTGCTAGCTCAAAAGCTCTACAGAATAATACACAATCTATTATTTTATTTAAAACATATTTATATTTTTAGAAACGTTTTCATTGTAAGCTTTTAATCTGTTTCTATAGGCACTGTCTAACTGCATTCTAATATCAACTGTACCAAGTGTTGCTAGACTACAACAGTTATTCATAGGACTTGCTGCGAGCGAATGTTTCTGTACTTTTATTTTTAAATGTTTCAAGTCAGTTACACCTATTTTGGACCATATAGGATCATGATCATCACCAAATAACAGGCATGGGAAACAAAAAATGCATTTTTTACCTCGCATCCGCAAATCCACTCGGATAAATCGTACATTGAATTTCGAATATACATATTAACGTCTTTTTTCTTATCAAGAGATGTTTGCTTTATCGTCATATTAGGTTTTGGATGGCCACCACCTTTGAATGCCACTCGGTGTTCATAACCCAACTTATGTCCATCTTTCAGTTTTAATATATTTTGTACAACACTCATATTTAATAGTAAACACCAAAAACACTGTTTTACTTAATTTCACGACAAGTACAGATTCACTAATAAAATGTTCACAAATAAAAACATGAAAAACAACGCGACATAATTCACCGATCAACGCCTACCTCGTCAGCATGAAGACTGCTCTACTGAACTTCGTGCGTCGTGCGTTACCGTTTCTGTAAAATGTGTCAGGAACATTGTCTCCGCCAGTGTTTTCTGTCTCTTTTGCTTTCTGACGATTCGCGCATAAGTCTATTTCACTTTAATTCGTTGTAAATTCGGTCCGTAGCTGGCTTTGAGGACAAGTTGTGGATTGACCCAAGATTTTTAAATTCTACAAATGAATAATGTAATGAATATGAATATAGAGGCTCGGTGCTCGGAGGGGATACGAAATCCTGCGATCTAGATATTTGAATAGTATTGTGCATAGAATGAACTAAAAACTTTAATATATTTTTTATGAATATTAAAAGTATATATTATGTATTTTTAAACTTCAGAAAATGAATAGCTCTATTTTTTTATTTGTATGTGGGAGGTCATTGACCAAATGATCCTATAGAAGAACCGCCAGTGCTTAATAGTCCAAAGCAACACCACACATTAATACGTGTGGTGTTGAATTTTGTCATTTTGTTTATAGTAGTAGGCAAAGTATTCAGAACAAATCTAAAATTTGCACATGAGAAAAATGCATCTTATAGTGATGTATAGCTGTTAAAAAAATTAAATACATTCATTTCAAAACGGAGACTGTATAGAAGTGTATTCATTTCAAGTGGGACACTGAATAAAAATAAATGTTTGTAATAATTCTAACTAGAGGAATAATTCAATTTGAAATAATCAATTTTGAACATATCTAGTTTGTGAATAATACCACATTAAAGTATTCTAATTACAAAACATTATGTTTTTTAGAATACCTACTTTTTAATACTAATATAATTAAATAGGTACCTATTAGTTCCATTGCTGTGAACGTTTTGCCAATTTTAATGTTTTTATATTAAGTGTACTTAAAATAATGGACTTAGATCGTAAATACTACTTAAAAACCAATGAAAGTCTATTAAAACTAAAAGTTTTTATGTTGTATGTGGGTGATGTTTTTCATATTTGAAATATGAATCTCGATTAGAAATATAACAATGAATTGGGTGCAACCAACCGTAGCTAAATGTGTTTTACTGGTTGCATATCGTTCTGCAGTGTCTAGATAGAAATAAAACACAGAAACGCTCTTTACTGAAATATTGTAATGATGGATTTCCAACAAAGCTTTTTGCGGTTTGTTTTTGCTTTACGGAATTCTGTTGGGTATTAAGTTATTCACAGCATAATGGAAATAAAATTCATCGACTCACTAATAGAATCCCGTAGGGCAATTGTAAATCAATCTCAGATTTTTTACTTTATATTATTTATAATAAGCATTATTTTGAACCTAATTGAATAATTTATTTGTTAAACAAAATGTATGCGTTCAAATGGGTGAACTGAAAGTTTAACTAAAATTTACTCAAAACATTGATTGGGGGACTTTTGTACGTAACTTGTTATAATATCCTAAGCTTTTAAGCTTTTCAAAAGAATAACAGGTATAAGTGATAACTGTAATTTTCCTGAAAAAAGTCCTGAAAAACAAATAGCAAGCTGGATAGTTAAACCAAGTTTAACAAAATTATTACTTTCAGAAGAAATTCAATACATTTTTTAATAGTGTTTAGCATGTCAAAATGGCTAAGCATGGGTGACATGGGTGTCGCCAAGGGAGGGGTGGTGGCCCTCAACTGGTAATCAATTGCAGTGCTAAATAATTTAAAAAAATAACTGAATTAACATTACAAATACATTTTATTGCAATTTTTCAGTCATTCATATATAAAGTACCAACAATAAAATTATTTATTTAACTTATTTTTCGGTACCTTTGTCTTTTTATCAGGGACCGCCACTAGCTATAAAAAATGTCAGACCAGTCCTCGTATGGTTTGGTCAAGAAAGTATTATCCAGGGCCGCCGTTAGGGGCTTGCCGTCCGCGTGCAGATTTACCTTTGTCGCCCTTCTAAATATATCCTTCATATCCGTACTTTGCCACACTATTTAATGTTATCATATTTAAAAATTTATACAGACATAAATAGTAAAACTGACAAAAATAAAATAAATACATTCTTAAAAAGTCAATTAGCTAGGTAGGTTCTTTACATGATACAGGTCGAAGATGTACTCATAGAGTCTAGAAGTGTTGATTAAATCAAAAGTTTTTAAAAATGTTTTCAAAAATATAATAGTTTATTAAAACTGCAGTCTTTGTGCATTTGTTTCGGAGTTTTTTAACTTTACAGTGTATTAAAAGAGCACTTTTCATGCCTTGGTTTCAGAATTTTTTTAATAACTACCCAAATTGATTGCTTTACACATTTCATGGAGCATCTAAGGCTGATAGTCTCTTTTGACACATATAAGACCGTAGACAGTCCTAAGCTGCTAGATCGACCAAATAAAATATATTTTGCTGTGCAAAAAAGGTTTTCTTTTGCACACTGGTCAAGAACATAATAAAAATCGTTTTTTTTAATTCTTTATTCAATATCAAATGCATTATTATTCATCTTCTAATAAATTTATGGTTAAGGCAGCATTGGAAATATTACTGATGTTTTTAAACTAAACAAAGTCGATGATAATACACAATTTCGGCGTAGAGGTATATTTATAATTTTTTTTTTTAAATAATTTATAGGACAGTGGCTTAATACCCAAAGAAAGTGAGAAGAACCATTATAGGATGCTACAAATAAATAACTATAGACAATATGTAATTAGTAGAGTAATTTTACACGTTAGAAATGTTATTAACTTCAATGTTTTTAATTGTTGACGTTTGCTAAAAAATATTATCAATTTCCACATTTTCTTTAATACGCTCCTCGACATACCCCTCTGCAACCGTCAAAGATCTCCACCCCCTATGCTGTTTAAGTCTTAAGATTTCAGTCTCTGAACCAACTAAAAGTGAAGCAGAGGACTTTCTAACACTGTGACACAGTGTTTGTCACTGTTCAAGAAACGATGCAAATAAAGCTCGGGATTTTGACAAATGTGTTTACTCCGACTACGTGAACTTTGCATTTTCCGTTTCTATAGTGGAAAAAGAATCTATGCTGCTTGTTTTGGGCGAAATGCAGTATTGCCAATCGTAAATGTATATTTTTTACCCTGATTATTCAATAAAAATCCCCAAAATTACCGAAAGTTTAATTCAAATCCCCTAAAAATCCCCGATGAAATTTTTTATGAACAGCAACAAAATACAAATGTATGGATTTTTCTCTACCTTACAGACTTTATTTTGCTGGCGCCAACTGGTAAATGCTTCGTATTCTTTTTCATACAGATGTCTGAATTTTTCAGGAAGAAGCTGTAAGCTAAAGACTGTTGCTGAGTCTTTCATTACTGAAATGTTTCCAAATCACTTTAATAAATCTCATTGCTTATACTTAAAAAATCGTACAAAATATCTCCACAAATGATTTTTTCAAACATTTTACTGAGAAAATAATGGTGACTAAAATATTTTGGTTTATTTATTTAAATTAAATCGACATTATTTGTCGTCCTGTTAGGCTCAACTTTCAGAAATATTCTAGTATAATAATACCTACTAGCTACAAATAAAAATAGAACAGCCATTAAAACAGAGTTCCTCAAATAATAGGTTACAACATCCCACAAAATTTATTATAACAACTTCCGGGATAATGCTACTGTTATATAAACTAGTTCCTTTAATTTTAGTACATACTAGACCCAAAACCTTTACAAATAACTTGGGTGTATAGCCCTAGACTTAAACTGTCTCTACAGGTCTCCACTGACACACTAACAACATCATATAATCCTCACGGTATTCTCGAATTACCTACTAGTTAATATTTTTTTCAACATCTATCATTATCATACATCATACAAGTTAATTATTTTGGAAAGTACTCATTATTTTATTACTTATGTGAGATATGAAATGTAAAACTGTTACAAAAATTAAAGGAAAGATTTTAAGAAATATGGAAAATGGAAGTTTTTTTACAAGCTTATTTTTTACAAACCAATATGAAAATATGAGAAAAGTAGTATTTATACAAGGCATTTCTTAAAAGTAACGTATTTCAAAAAATTATGTAAAATTAACTGTATTGATTCGTGAAAAAACGTTTGTTATGCAGTGTTTTTTTTACTCGTCCATGTAAAAACAAAATAAATTGCGAATGTTTGAAATGAAATTCAATTTGGTTAATTTTGCAATAACTCCAAAATCTAGCGGTCTTGGCGGTGGCCATTTTGCCAGCCTACATCATACCCTAAATGGAACAGTCGGACAAATTGTTTATAATCAAATGCCAATTTGTGTCATTAATAACATTGTCAAAGTAAGCCGTGCTTTGGAATAAAAATAATGTAGGTACTTGGAGAACTTAAGCTTTCCTGTTGGAGAAGCTTGCTTCTAGTGTTTCAGAAATAATACTTTTTAAATTGCCGTCGTATAATCATTCGTAAAAAACCTGGTATTTTTAACAAACGATACAATGTAATGAGGAGGAAAAATCAACTGACTTTACGTTTGAACCGTGAAATAAAAGGACTGGAGTATTAAAATCAACAAAGGCTTTTATTTTAAGTAAATTGTGTTTTAATTCCGCTCCTACTGTTTGCGTTTATGGAAAACTATGGTAATATGTATAGGCAATAACATATTGCCTATACATATTACCATATTTTTAAATTAAATATGGCGTAATTTATTTATTTATTTATTTATTTTATATATTTGCAATAATTTATCCAAGTGTGATAAAACCCATAAATAAACAACAGATATACACAAAAATCCAAAATAGTGATCAATAGCATATAAAAATATGTAAAAATATAATAGTACAAAATATCCCTACTATATAACAGCATACAAACAGAATAATATAAATTAAAATAAAATATCACACAATAAATAGAATATAAAGACGTTAATTAAACATGCATTATATAAATATTTTCTATACCGGAAATTTTACAGTTAAATATGTCCAGACTTTTATAATTTTAGCACATTTATCTGTTACATAGGAGATGCAATTAAAATGTTTACAGGAGACGTAGGAAGCATAGGTATATTATTTGTCCTTGCATTTAATCTGGGAGTTCTATATTTAAAAGTGATGTAATGGGGGGACAGTCAATCTCATTCATAATTATTTTGTGCAAGCAAATTACTGAGTGCATCATTCGTCTCCTAATTAGACCGCTCGTTTCAAATTTATTTAAAAAGAATTCTTCAGGTGTTCCTCTAAACAGGACATGTACCCTCGAAAATGAAAATTGTAGATTTGAAAAATCTTCGTTGTATCTTTTCTAGTGCTTTATGTAAATATTATAATTTGGATTCCAAACAATAGAGGCATATTCTAGTTTGGACCTAACAAAACTAACAAGCAACATACGTAGAGTAGACAATTTTTTAAAATCTTTGCTGTTGCGTAAAACAAAACCTAAACTTTTGAATGTTCCAGATACACATTCCTCAATATGTTTAGAAAAAGTAAGTTTAGAATCAAAAATAATGCCAAGGTCTTTCACAAACTCAGGTCTCTCTAGGGTGTAGTTGTCCAAACTGTAGCCAAACATAAATGGATTTGTTTTTCGTGAAAAAGACATGACTTTACATTTGACAGCATTTAGAGGGAGAGGACTGTTAACGCACCAGTTATCAAGATTGTGCTGG
Source organism: Rhamnusium bicolor (assembly GCA_029963845.1). Classification (NCBI taxonomy): domain Eukaryota; kingdom Metazoa; phylum Arthropoda; class Insecta; order Coleoptera; family Cerambycidae; genus Rhamnusium; species Rhamnusium bicolor. The sequence continues at coordinate 26,879 of JANEYF010005106.1, forward strand.
AGTCTCAGGCAATCCAAATCAGAATCTATGCAAAAATATAATTTTAGATCATCAGCATATAGCAAATAATGTACATCTAGGTTATCAACAATATTATTAATGTATGATATAAAAAACAATGCATCGAGGATAGAACCCTGCAGCACCTCAGAAGCTTGAGTAAATTCAATAGATTAGTAACCACGATATTGTACAAATTGAGATCGATGAGATAGATAGGAATAGAATAAATTTATCAAAGAAATGCTAATGCCAACGTCTTCCAATTTTGTTAATAATATACCGTGGTCTGATCTGTCAAACGCCTTGGAAAAATCAGTGTAAATAACGTCCAACTGATATTTACGATCGATTGCTTCAGCGATAAATTCATGCAGTCTTGCACACAAGGTTCAATACCGTGGACCGTCCCTGGATAAATCCATGCTGATCTTCAACAAGTACAGTTTTGGTATGAAATGAAATATAATCATGTCGAAAATCCAAAAACTTTGGAGAAATTATATAAGATAAAATTGGGAGGATGATTTTCAACTTCGTGCTTATTACCCTTTTTAAATACTGGACAAATTCTGGATTGTTTCCACGTATTCGTAAATGTTTCAGTTTTTAATATCAAATTAAAAATAGTACAGGGCAGTTTTTAAACGAAATTTGCACAATCTCTAATAATAAATATAGGAACTTTGTCAGGTCCTGTGGTCATATTTGCTTTAAGTTTATTAATTAACTTAAGTACCTCATTCTCACTAATCTGCCCAATGGGGAGGACGTTAATATTACATAAGCTGTTGCCGCATAGATATTGACTAGAACTGATAAAGGCATTGGAAAAAATTCAGCAAAATAATTGAAATATCTTGAGGATTTTCAAGGCTGGTATCGTTATAATTCATACTACTAGGAATACTTGTACAGTTTTTTTTGGAAATATTGAATCCCCAAAATTTATTTGGATTGACTTTTATAGAGTTCTCAGCCTCTTCAATGTATCTATTAAATGCTTCACGGATAGATTTTTTAAAGGAAGCTCGTAAGTCTTTAAAATTGTTGTGGTCATCTTGTTGCTTGTACTTCATATACATACTACGAGCTCAGTTTTTCTGTTTTAAAAGTCTAATCGTATTAGAATTAAACCAAGGACGGTTGTGTTTGTAGTAAGGTATCTTTTTTAGGGACATTATTTGTAAAGACGCATATATTTTTTTCATAAAATTCAAATAAAATTTCATTAACCGACACATCCGACATGTAAGCCCAATAAATTAAGTCTAATTCACGATAAAGTGCGGGAAAATTAGCTTATTTAAAATTGAAAGATGTAGGGCTGGATAAGGGAAAATTATTTCCTTTTGTTTCTATATAAGAACTCTAATACAAAAGGGCAGGGTGATGCAAATCTTCTGTTAATAAGATTGACTTTTCAACACTGTATGGCACATTTCACAAAATTTATAAAAAGCAATCCAAACCGTTCTTCCATTAAGTTCAATACGTGAACCAAAGTTGAAGTAAAAATCTCTAACCGATCGAACTTCGCGATAATATACAGACCGACCCACAGACAGACAGAAAAATATTTTGTTAGCTCAAACTTATATTTTTGATGTTTCAGATATTACCAACTTAGCAAGATGCAATTTATCAACAGTAAAAGAACAAGAGCTTTTTTTATCGGATAAATTTCTCTTTGTAACGAAATAATTTTGCCAATCAGTAATTTTATAAGAAAAACTGACATGAAAAAATCGCGAGACCGCAGGTCGAGCGATTTTGTCAAATGTCAGTTTTTCGAGCAAAATTACTGATTGGCAAAATTTTGAGTTAAAAAGAAATTTATCCATAAAAGAAAAGCTAGTGTTTTTTGGCAAGATAAATTAACGACAGAATATGTGAACGAACAACAACAATAATTATCTTTATTTATACAATTATTTAAAGGAACAATTATTATAAATTGTTTGGTTTGGTGTACTTATTTCAATCTCTTCTCTAGTTTCCACACATGTCGAATATTCGTTTTGACGTTTTATTCGAGGCTCGTAAGTTACTAACAAGATTTTCGTGATGTTCAGGGTCAATTTGGAGGTAGGGTTTAATTGATGATGATGATGAGTGTTCGGTTATCTTTATAAGTTGTTGGTCACTTACCCCTGCTTTGGCTAAATGGGAAACTGTACTAGCACGGTTTGAATGATTCGTAATTTTATTATTTGTGATGTCCAGTCCAATTTTAGCTGCAGAATTTTTGGTTCAAGTAGATATCGTTATAATTCCCAATGGAACATTTTTATACCAACCTTTAGAATTTGTGTTTTTCCAAAAGGGATTTGGAGTTAAAAGAAGTCGTTCAGATGTTATGTATTTGTTTCTTTTTCCTAAGAGTAATTTTAACAATGTAACGGGACAAATACTTTTATCCGTGTCATTTTTTTCTCATCCATTTGCTGTCTGCCAATTTTTTAGACCCCCCTTGTGCCGTCTTTGAAAATATTGAATTGTATTCAATTCTCCCTGTTGGAGTTCCATCTTGATTTTTTCCTCATTAAAATGGTAAATTTTACAGTTTACTGCTTCTCCTCCTCTCCAAGCTAATTCATAAGAAGCTATATGAAAGAATCTCTTTTGTAATCCCTCTGGTTCGTCTATACACAATTTTGCCATCTTAAGTATATCTTTTTTGGTCTATTGCTACAGAACATGCGTTTCTTTTTTCTGGAATAGCTTGTAATTCCTTTCGTGTACTGTTCCTTGCATCACGTGCTTCTTTAAAAGTTATGTCGGTAAAAGGATCAAATTTAATATTGTAGTCACTGAAATATTTTTCTTGAATCATCTTCGCAGTTGAATTCCAAATTGTTTTAACTGAATATTCTTTGTAATCTTCTCCACTTTTCTTTCTAATATTATAAGCCCAATCCTTTAACATATCTGCTATATTTTGTAATGGAGTTATCTCTGACAGTTCGTAATTTCGGATTTGACAAAACTCCATAAATTGTCTCCATATTGACGATTTCGTGTTTTTTGTGGATTGCGGAATTGATTTTTCTATGTTTTTTGCAATTTGTTCAGTCGAAATTTTCCCAAAACGACTCATATTGTACAGTATAGTTTCACCAATACTTAAAAATTATAGCTGACAGGACAGATTTTAAAGTGACGTGCGACTACTAGATGTACTCTGATTTTGAGGAACAAGCATTTTTACCGGTGATAAAAAATGATGCACCTTTTTTATCGCTGTCAAAGTCACGAAAATGTGCTGTCAATAGACTTTTTCATATAGGAGATAATTATTTATCAATCGTAAAAAAAAGTTGCAAATTATGATTTTGTTCTATCAATCTATTAACAGACTTGAAAAGTGTATTATTTTCTTTCATGCGTGAAGTAGTTTTTTTATTAACCAAATCATATTTTATATCGATCATTTAAATCATTTAAACAGTTGCGTTTTTAATACTGTTTTATCTGGGTCGGATTAAAATTTGTATTAACCGTTCGATTAAAGATGTATATTTTAAAGATCATTTAATTTTTTGTTTATATTTTATCATAATGCAAATAATATTAAAAATAATAAATAGTAATTATCAATTTACCGGTACAATTTTACAGATATATACTGCATGTACAGTTTGTTCCAGGATAATGTGGAAAAGAAGATTTTTTTATTTACGAGTTTGTGTAAAAAAGTCATTCATCATAATATCTCCTGCTTCTCTTGAGAATGATCAATTACATAATGAAAAGTTGACACCGATATACAGGGTGTCAGGAAAATTAAATCCGTGAAGTGCACTCAAGAGCGAAATAGCCTTAATTTGACTTTTACAGCAAAATACCAAATACAACAGTGGCATGTAATTATTATAAAATGGGCTCAGATTCGGAAACTGAGCTAACAATTTGATATTTGAAATTTTTTATTTTTGGCCTTGTGAAGAAAACTTTTTTTATCATTCAATTTTGTTCCTTGTAGGAGTGAAATTATTATTGAATATAATGTATTTTTAAAAAGGTCTTCAGAAAAAAACAGAACATTTGGTAAGATGAAAAATACTTACGTATGTCTTCGCTTACAGTTGGTACATAGTTACGCAACGTTGTGCGACTTGGTAACATCACCGTGGGATTGTATTTCTTCCAGAACTCCTGAAATGGTTATTTATCGGGTATGTGCAGCGGAACATCACAGGCAATGACATTAAGAGTAAATCGAACATAAACTGTGTTGTCGAAGGCACGCCATTTTTTTTATTTTTATGTTGCACAGAATTTACGTGACGTTTACAATCACGTTTGTCCCAGCACATCAGGTCAGTCTTGCACACCTTACAATGATGATATGATAGCACCATTGTAGAATAAATCCGGGAATTCACTAATAAATTTATTCACTTTGTCAGCGTTTGGGCGTTTTTTTACCCTTGGGCAGGTCTGATATACTTTATTATTAAATTAATATCAAGACTAAAATACAAAAAATAAAATTATCAACAATACAACGGAGAGAAATAAATTACGTTATTGACACCTCGACACATAACAGTAGACTAAAATAGTAAATAAGTCTCGCTTACATACTTGGGTATTTCTCCACCTGCCACCGCCCATGATTTGCAGATCAAAATGCCAATTCCAGTAATATGTCTATCGAGAAAATAAATTAAAAATTTTTATTTTCTGACCTAAGCAAACCAAATATGCGCTTACAGACAGATTTTGGGAAAACCAAAGTTATGTAATAAATAAATCGGCGGAATACATCAAAGCAGGCATATGCAAGTAAACCCTTAATAATAATATAAATGCAAATTACGGAGATACCTAGTGCAACTGTAGGTATACTTTAGAAATTATGATTATTACAAAATTTCCAATATTTAAAATTCAAGGTATGATACAACAGTAAGTCTCGATTGCTGCAAACAGTAACAAATAGGAGCCACTCTTCTACAAATCTCATTTGTATTGAAATCTCATTTATATGAACAGTTCATCTACAACTTTCAGATAAATGAATAAACAAAAATTTTCTAAACTGTAGTTGCTTTAGTCAACAATTGGAAGTGTTTATATATAAATTTTCGATAATAGTGTGTAAAAGAGAATAAAATTTGATGAAAACTGATTTTATGGTGTTCAAAATTAGCTTATTATTAATAAACCAAGTGTATATCACTGCAGTTAGGTAGAGTGGTAGTGGGGTTTCTATTACTAATAACAATTGAGGTATTAATTACCCGCTAATATCAGTATGTTACTTGCATTTGAACCATTTATGTAAATTATGAGTAGCAAGGGTTTTAAAATGGAACCTTGGAACACACCCATATGTGTCATAAATATAGTAAAACAAAGATAATTGGTGTGACAAACTGATGTAGAATACCAGTGGCGTGTAAATTATAATAAATTAATATGGATGCAAACACAATACTTATATAAAGAAATAATAGTTATTATCCAATAACATTGTTTTCATATGTTAACAGTGGTTAATACGAGTAATTATTTGAAATTTACATATAAAAACAACAACATAAGATAATATAACAAATTACCACAAAAAACAGAGTTAATATGTAGCGCCTCTGAATAACACATTAGGTTTTAAAATGGAACCTTGGCACACCCATATGCATGATGGCAATATAAAATAATAAATAAATTTTTTACTTCACACTTTTATATGTTTAATTGTTTTAAAATATTTCGTTTCTGTTCCAAACTGTTTTTCCTGATAGTTTTTAACAAATTGTTGTAACAGTTACTTTAAATTTTAATTTCCGAAACCGGGATTGCTATTTTCAGATAGCATACACTTAAAAGTTTATTTGATTTGGAAAACCCAGTTTTACTAGGAAATGCTAATTTAATTTAATTAAGTCTGACCACTTCCGCATTGTATTGGCCCTTACCTAATCCAGGACTTTTCACGGTCAATTTAACAAATTTGTAACTAGTTAAACTAAAGTTTCCCAGTTGCATTCCGTTTCAAAGGTAGTAGTAAAAATATTTATTTTGAAAAATCTTGCAAGCATTGATTGCTCCTTGTGTGTTTTTAAATTTTTTATTAATTAAAAAATCGTGTAGGTAGATATTTATTTGAGTATATTTTAAAATATTTTTAGTTTTAAAAGGCAATTTTTAGTCAATATGATAAAGTAAAATAACTTTTATTTCATCTGTCCAAAGTATATTAGTATATTAGATATGAAAAACCAGAAATTAAATATAGTATAAAAAATTGTAATTGAGGCATCCGATCGGATCCGATAGGGATGCATCATCCCCATGAGAAATAGGTACAAATATCCTATTGCAGTGTTCAATATCATTAAATCTCTTAGAAAATCTTGACTTACCATTAAATGCCGACGTTAATTAAAATGTTCGCGATTTGCCGCACTGAAAAACCGATCTTGAGGGCGTGTCGAATTTAAATCATTATCTTATCGGGAATAATCATAAGAAACTTGTTGTATGGAATATTATGCCTTACAAAACCGTTTATATCAATTTTTGTCGAATTTGGTTTAGTTTGCAAAATATTCAATAGGCACGTTCAAAATTAGCGTTTTATGTTTATACAACGAGTTGATGGAAATAAAATGAGATCCTTACTCGATCAGAATATTTTTACTGATCCCGTCCTTTATAAAATTTGTGGAATCCAAGGCCAAACATAATTTCATTTGCCTCACCTAATATATCTATATTACAGTGAAACCGAATCTTAGTCAAAAGAAACAATATTTATCATGGTTAAAAAAAGCCCAAAATTGAACCTTATGGGACCCCTGAAAAAAATTTGAAAGAAGCGTATTATTAACTAACATTTTCTGTGATCGATTATTTAAGTAAGATGAAATAAGATCTACCAAGGATTCCTCAAAACTATAATATTTCATTTTGGCACATGTCAGATTATGATTTATTGCGTCAAAAATTTTCGATAAATCTAGTTACACCAACACACTTACCAAGCTTTTGTCAAAAGCTTCCAATAAGTCATTAGTAGAGTTGACTATCGCTCCGCAGGTCATGGGCGGTGCCAAGTAGAGAAATACCCAAATACGTCAGCGAGACTTGTTTACTCATTTAGCAAAGACTAACATTTGATTTTAATCTATTGTTATGCCACGTGGTGTGTACTATGTAATTTATTCGTCTCCGTTGTACTGTTGATAATTTTATTTGTTGTATTATATTCTTGATATTAATTTGATAATAAAGTATGTCAGACCTGTCCAAGGGTAAAAAACGACCATACGCCAACAAAGTGAATAAATTTATCAGTGAATTCCCAACACCAATTCTAATTTAATCAGCTTTATTTCGTATTTTATATACATTTGTAATTAAGGTTACTTTTTATTTTATTTATATAATAAATAAATATACAATAACAAACAAATAATAAAACATGAGGGATAAAGTTGACAAAAAATGGTATCCAGCCAGGACGACAATACCGTCCTAGTACGGCTGGGCCCTCCTGGTTGTTGGTGTTGTGGCAGCTCATGTCATTTTTCACCTTTTATCATTTTGCATGGAGGCATTTTCTTGCACAGAAACAAACAATACATTATAATTCATAAAACATAAAAAAAAATTAATAATTAAAAAAGTCAGTTTACAGAGAACGTGGGTGATTGTATGTACACAGGAAAAATTTCAAAAAACCTGCTCAAAGTAATGATTTATTTTTTATTTTGATTATAAAATATGACTACGTCCGCAGTGGGGTTTTGAGTAGGGAAGGTGTGTCTACCTAAGCATTGTAAGGCGTGAATTTCCAGATTTATTCTACAATGGTGCTATAATAATTTGTAAGATGTGCGAGACAGACCTGATGTGCTGGCACAAATGTGATTGTAAACTTCACGTAAATTCTGCGCAACATACAACTAAAAAAAAATGGCGTGCCTTCGATAACACAGTTTATGTTCGATTTACTCTTAAGGCTGATTGTCTGTGATGTTCCGCTGCACATACTCGATAAACAACCATTTCACGAATTCTGGAATAAATACAATCCCAAAGTGACGTTACCCAGTCGCACAACGTTGCATAACTGTGTACCAACTGTAAGCGAAGACATTGTAAATAAGATCAAATGTGTACTAAAAAATACACGGCTTTGATTATGTGTTGACGAGACGACACAGTGTAAAAAAAATCTATTCTAAATTTTATAGTACGTGTACTGGACCATCTTAAACCGACATATCCACTTTATACTAGCTAGCAAAAGACTAACTGAATATATTGTCCAAACAATTACGCGGATGGTGCTGGAGACGTTAGAAAAAATTTAACCTGTAAAAGTCGTGTTGATGTTTGTGACCGATGGTGCCGCGACAATGCATTTGGTAGGCCGTTCTCTTCAAGAACACGGTTGTAGGTAGGTACATGTTTCCTTGTAAAGTGCATGCATTACACCTTGTGGCAGAAACTATTCGACAAGATTCTCCAGAGGTAGATGCATTAATAGCAAGTACAAAAAGTTTCTCTTAAATCTCCTAAACGTCTCCGGCGCATTTCATAACATACATAATGCTGCAAAGTTTTTACAGATATTTTCCAGTTTGTGATAACCCAGCTAGTTAAGAGGGTAAGTTGTGCATACACTGTTATAAATTATAACAGTTTATTGCTTTTATTACTAGTTAATTTCTTTTATTATACTTATTATGATGCGTGCGCCTATGTCCTGTGGCGCATTTTTGTCAACGCTAGTTATTAGTAACAATAGCTAACACGGGTTTTTACTGTATACTTTTCTAAAGACATAGTCATGACATAGTCATGAAGCTGATAATACATTTTTTTAAAAATTTGGAGACAGCTGGTGAAATAATGTCTCCTAAATCTGGTATTAAAGGTATTAAAAGGTGTTTTGTTTCGGTAAAGGCTTGCCTGTTGCAACTTTCCATAAATGTGGGAAATAATTCTCTTCAATGCAACAATTTATAACGTGTCGTAAATTTATCATCAATAAAAGGACGGCAATACTTAAGTATTGTAAAAGAAATACCATCATTGCAAGTTGCCTCAGTTTTGATACTAAAAAATATATTAATCTCTTAACAGAGTAAGCGAAGAACTAAATGAAATATTTACATTTTTCAAGTTATCATAACAGTCAATTTTTCCATTGCAATAATAACACAGTCGTACAAAAAGAAAATTTTCGGATCTGGGGATCAGGCCATGTTTACTATATGTTTTCGGAGTCGCTGAATGCGAATCCGAGGTCCGTTTATCCCCATCACGTCAGAACTTTGCCATAACCTCAAAAAACCCAATAATTTAGGCTTTTCAGCACTATTAAACGCATATAACTCTGCGACTGAAACTTTAAACACAAAACCCAAGCTGTTAACCCCGTAAACCCATAACCTCACCACCCCATAACCCTATAACCCTCCAACCTGAAGTCCAATAACTATGTAACAGAAATAATTACACTCTACCTCTGATATCGCGACTTCTTAGGGCTGATGATTCCCTAAACCTAAGCTATTAAACCCCATAACAGAAAAACGCTGCATCTTCATTCTTTTCATTAAACAACGGTTATCCTGAAAGTGAAGGTGAGACCGCCGGCATTAGCGTTACTCGATACACTCCACGAGGAGGTTGCACGATCGGATTTTGTACATTATGTAGCCCTTATAAGAGCTGTTAAAAAAATAAATTAAACAATGAATAAATAAATAAATAATTTAATCGATTAATCAATGAATAAAATAAATAAACTAAATATTCAACAGTTTGTATCTTTTTTAGAACTATATATTTCTCACCTGACCAGCCGCCGATTCTGGGTATCCGATCCCCTGTCTCCTAATCTGCCTTCCACCTGTGCCTGCCATGACGGCATAAACGCCGTGATCCAGGGACTCAGCTGGATAACGAACAACTCGATTGCACGCCGTCACCGCGTGGAGATCCCTGAGGCAGAGACACAGACGAGACAGTAAAATGAAAATACGATCCCAGAGTCGTCATCAACATGCGAATTTCTCTATATTAGTTGGTGACTTGGCTAACTAGAGTATATAACTACAAGAAAACAAATGTTTCACACTCACTTGATTGTCATGTGAATCACGAAATTTTTCGCTACATGTTTTAAATTCCAAGTAAATTATTTGCGAAAAAAATTGTAATAGTAAAAATTAGAACAAAATTGTATTTATGAGCGCTATATTGGTAATAGCTCCAGTTTCAGTTGAACGAAATGAATGTAAAACTAAATTTGATCATATAACTGGAGGCATGGGAATTGACATACAGTTTGCTGAAGAAAATGAATCCGACAGCGATGAACACGATGATAGCGAAAAGTCGCGATATCAGAGGTTGAGTGTAATTATTTCTATTACATGGTTATTGGGCTTCAGGTTATAAGGTTAAGGAGTGGTGGGGTTATAGGTTTTCGGAGTTAACAGCTTGGGTTTTGTGCTTAAAGTTTGAGTCACAGGGTTATATGCGTTAATAGTGCTGAAAACCTAATTATTGGATTTTTTTAGGTTATGGCAAAGCCCTAACGTGATGTGGTTAAACGAACCCCGAAAACATATAGTAAACATTGTCTGATCCGTAGACCCGAAAATATTGTTTTCTTTATGTGGCTGTGAATTGTTACTAGGTAACATTGTGAATAAAATATGCAAAATCAGTATTAATTTCGTTAGCATTAATTATTTATTTTGGTATATTACATTCTTTACCAGATTAAACATTTATGGATTTAAGAGCAGTCCAAGTATTTTTTAAACAAACTAAATGTAAAAACCTTTCTTTTTTTTATCTAACAATAATTAACATGGTGTAATTATGTAACTTTTTATATCTAGATCAATTGTTGTTAGTACAATTTCGTTTATATTTTTTGTAACGATAGTCAGTATCAGTTAATGCTTAATTATGCTAATGGTAAATGATTAACGGTTAATAGTTGTTAAGATATAGCTTCGGGTATTTATCGGGTATAGCTGAATCTATGCAATTTAATTTATTTTTAGTTTTTATTATGTTGTACAAGAGAAATCTGGTGGTAATACTTTAGTATCGAGTTTCTTTCTATTTGTTTTTTATAACTTTTATACCGCGATATTCATGTTGCCTATCTGTAACTGCGCAGATGGCAGAGGAGTATTCTGGAGACGTTGGTGTCAAGTGCTGTGCTAATTATTGCTTTCTTCTTCATAATTACAACTGTAAACTGCAACTCAACTCAAGGGACGTCCCTTTCAACACCCTACACTTTTACACATCACCGAAGATTTGAAAAGAAGGCGAACATTCGTTTTATTTCTTTTCCCTCATATTTTTTTTAATGTTATACTTAGAATTCAGTTTAAACTTATTTTCTACAAAGAGCAAGATTTCTTATTATTCACAGTCTAAAATTAACAATAGTTATTGATTAATAAATAATAGTTAATGATTAAAAGTTAACAGTTAAAGTTATTGATGGTTAAGAGCCAATGATTAATAGTTATACTGACAATTTAAATCAACAATGAGCCAAATACAAAGTCGGTCCGACGATTCATGACATTTATAGTGTTATGACGTCATGCGTAAACAGGATAAGGGCCACTTTCGGGGGACACTCTGTTTTAACATAGCTTAATCACAGAAATAAGGCAATTAAAGTGGGTTTAGTTAGTTCTGTAAGAATTAATAGATTCGTATTTCAGAATTATATACCCAGAATGGTTTCCATTGCCGTTACTCTCTTTGTTTAATACCACATTAAATATCTTAATTAACAAGCATTTTTAATTAAGTTAATGTAAGTTAAATCTCCATTAAATCCACATATTTACTAAACTAATTTCTGCAACTCTAAACCCTATATCATAATGAAAATCGAACCGCTTACAAGAGATGCAGAATTGTAGTAGTAGGGCTTTGTGTATGTGACTGAATTTCCTTATCGCAGCTTTATACTGTAGAACCTAACATGTTAAAACTATATCGGAACAGATTTATGCATTATGCATGTGTAGTTCACAATATCAATAAATAGTTTCAAGTATCCATTGACAAAAGCTTATTGTGTATTGGTACTTTGGATTTATTAGGAACACTTTCCTATCTCGCTACAAACAACTTCGTACAACTTCTCCGTCCAAGAACTAATTCTAAGAGCATTAAATTTACATAATAATTGTGGTCGAAGCGTATTGACATATTTGCATAGTTAATACCTTTTGTAGTTGTGCAGTGTGCAAGAATTTGGCTTTATGTAGGGGACAATACGTAAACACAGACATCTGGGGTAGGTATAACTGACTTTGTTGCGACAGCTATTGGAACAAGGAGCTGATGATGAATAAACTTACAGACGTTTAATGTTAATGTAGTACTTACACAAAAATTAATATAAATCATAGTGTGGTCCTTATTTATACATAGTGTTCCTGGAGTAACATGAAATTTCTAGAGCATGAGATGACTTAAACACCGGCAAGTATAAATACTATATTCTTTTTGAGGTCTAATTTGTAAGCAGTTGCATTTTGGTAGACGAAAAACATAGTTTGGATGAATAATTTAATAACGTGTTGCGTGCATATACAGGGTGGCCCATTAGTGCGGGGAAGTCAATATCTCTCGTATTATAAGAAATACGAAAAAAATGTTTTAATTAAAGGATATAGGGCTTACCTTGCTGCCCATTTCTAAAAATACTGCGAAATACTAGGGTGTTCCATTAAAGCGAAACAGCTTAAAGTCGAATTTTTTAAATGACACATCCTCTAAGTATATTTTTACACCCCTTGATTCACGGAAAATTTTACGTCCAGTACTAAACTTTTATTTCAAAAAGCTAGGGCGTTACCAAGTTATTGCGAAAAATATTCATCTTAAATGTCACCAAAAAGACTTTGTTAATGACAGTTAAGGTAAGTCCATAGATAATAGTTAGCTGGAAATATCTAGAAGGAGCGAACGTTTATTTTAATGTGTAGAGGATTTTTACAGGGGCATCAACTTACCAATTTTCAAACAATCCGTACACGTTTAAATGTAATTTTAACTGCTATCACCAACTGCAGTTGAAATATAATTAACTCCACTATTGTAAAAAGAAACCTGGTGCACACATAGTTTTCTACCTTAATTTTTAATTTTATTTTACGTTAGTTCTTAGATAGTCTGTTAGAGGACACTATTTTTTAATCAATTTTCATTATTAAAAAATATTTATCCCTATTAGATTTTAACTGTTGTAGTGTATGTATGTGTTTAAAAGAAAAAGCACGTTAATTTTAAGAATTTTTTTAGTTGATTAGATACAAAAAAAAAAAATTATATCTTACATTTACTTACAATTTTGACTATGTTGCAAAACTATTTTAATTTTAATTTGACTACCCTGGTTTTTATTTATAAAAATGTAAGTATTATATAAAAATGAACCTTCTTTTTTACACATTTCGATTAATTAAATTATGTCATCATGATATAGTCTCTAAAATTGATAGTTTTTGAGAAATTATAAATTTAATTGATAAAATAATTGCATTTTTCACAAATAAGCTATGTCTTTGACATTTAGTAATTGTAATTTAAACACAAAACTTCTAACTGTACTTTCTAAATTTAAAACTGAAAATAAAAACCAAAATTAATTATACAAAATTACCCAATGAGAACATGTAGTTGTCTAAACGTTTATATAACGTTAATTAACGTTTGTGTAACGTTAAATAACGTTATATAAACGTTTAAACAACAATGTGTTCCCATTGGGTATATTCTATTTCACAATTTTAAGGCATTAAAGCTTTAAACAATTAAAATATTTAAAAATAAGACCATGGTAACTATGAAAAAAAACACATAAAGCTTATAACAAATGTTCAAATTGACCACTGGTTATTTCTAAACAATATATTGATGTTAATGTTTTGGAATACTTCCCTAATTCAAACTTTCATATTCTCCTTTGTAGTTTGGGGTGTTTTGCATACTTGAATTTTGACGTAGCCCGACATAAAAAATTTATTTTTTGTCAAGCTATCCATCTTCTGGGAAATTTATTATTTAAATGTCTGTGGATGTCTATGGTGGATTGGTGCTTCGTTGTGTAAATACCACATTTTCTGTCTGAATTGGAATGGGTATATGATTTATTAACTGCGGTAAATAATTCTCCAAAAAATTTAGGTAAATCAGGCTGCTAAGTTTTCCTTCAAAAAAGTAAGGCCCAATGATATAATATCCGATTATGCTATCCCATACGTTTAACGACCACCTTGTCTGACTGGTAGTCATTAACACAATGTGGATTTTTGGTTGCATAATAATGGAAATTATGTCTTTTGACAAACTAATTTTTATGGAATAAAATAGAACTTACGTCTAAAGAAAAAATAGTCGGCATAATATAGAGTAGCCATGAGTTTCAAAACAAAACAACTTTTAACTGTCAAATAATTCACTAACTAGTGCTAAGATATTCTTATGACGTCTATTCTCACTATTAAGATTTTTTATTGCATGTTAGTGTTCACCTACAGTCGAAATCCTCTCACTTTTTTTAATTGTTGATGATTAAATAAATTGTGACTTTGGTGTCTTGTATTTAGGTATTACTGTTAGTATTTATTACTATTTATAAATTATTCTCACGTCTATTGGAATACTTTGATATTTTAATTTTTATTATACCTTTATTAGTAACTTTTTAATAATCTATCGTCAGTATTTGTTTGCTGTAAAATACCATGAATTCGACACTTTCTTCTAGTATTATTTAGGATGAGGTTGTCATTTTAGTAGATTCTACAGTATCCAATTTTAATTAGTTACTTTCACTTAATATTTGTATATTGGCATGACTACAAAAGAACTTTAGTATACATATGAAAAATTAGGTAATTTTTTATATTAAATATTAAGAATATGATTGTTTTGTCTTTAACTATATTTTTCTATTGTTTCACTACAAAAGTCAATAATTTTTTAACTCAAAAATGTTGACTAAATTTTTTCTACTGATAAGTAAATGATCTGCATTCATGCTTAATAAATTTGAGAATGCCCACCAAATTTTATTACGTAGCACAGTGGACGGAAACGCCGAAAAGCTGGCCAAAATATAAAGGCATTGAGCTATTTTACTGAAATTGTGCATACAGGGGTTTTTTTGTGTCGCTGATCAAGAATCCGAAATTGAATTTTGAAAAAAAACAAAATGGCGGCCATGAAATCCCCCCAAAACATACCAAAAATCGCCAATTATCGCTGCATTTTTACAAAACTTTGTATACAGTTTTTTTGGGTTACTGATGAAGAATTCCATATAGATTTTCAAAAAAATTACGGTCAAAAATATATACATAGTTCAAAAATTATTATTGAATTGAAGCGAATTCATGTTTCATTTGTTTCGGGAAAATTAGGATCTGGCGAATGGAATAAAAATGTGTAATGACTTTGAAAACTAATTTTATTCAATTACTATCTGAATTACATTCATGAACGCATTCAAAAGGGACCCACTTTATGGTGCACTAATGTGCATGCATCCGTGCACTCGCACACAATTTGGTCAATATCTCGCAAAGATGCAAAAAGATGCAGCTAATTTTTTATACACTTTCGAAAAAATGTTCATTGAACACATTCCAATAAGTTTCAAGACCAACCATCACCAACCGCGTAACTTATGGCTTTTTTTGTGGAGTTTATGAATCGTTGCATGTACAAAAATGCACTCCACTTCGATAATTATTTACTAATTACCACATAAATAAACTGATCTGATACTGAGATGTTTTAATTGTACTTACTTTCTGATGCAGAATCCATTTTTATGATACAGAAAACTGCACTTTGAGAATTTTTACGCTGCAGACAAAATTTATCGATTTTTGAAGCGGTGCGAGCTGCCGAAGTGACGTGCTGCACGGTCGCACAATAAGTAATTTCCTCGCTCAGGTAGTGAACCCGGACCGGTATTAACGGTCGTTTTTAATGCTAGGGGTACCACTACAACGATTTAAAACGTTTCCATTTCAAAAAAAAAAAATCTTCATTTTTTTAATTTTGGCCAGCTTTTTGGCGTTTCCGTCCACTGTGCGTAGGTTACATATTAACAGTTAGAAATTTGTTTTACTAAATCACCTAGTATTGGAAGTTAGTATTTAATCTTAAGTGATATATTGAATAGATAAATCCTAGTTTTCTTAGAAACATCAGACATTCTAAACTACCAATAAAATGCAGAAAATACACCGAGAAAACCCAATAAAAATCACAATTACACTGTTTATTACTATTAAATTATTTTTGTTTGACATTACCATTAGCCGTTTAATTTTATTGTTCGTCGTTGTAGAGCATTAAAATAACTACGAAAGAACTCGAATAAGCCAATAAAACATTATACAGTGCATTTAAACACAAACCCACTTGGACTTGGGCCAGTATAAGGAAAAAAGTTACCTGATGTGACACATCGTAAAAACAGATCTATTTGTCTTTTGGTAAAACATGCGCATTGCCAATGTCAAATATTCGCATAATTTATAGAACAAATCATCCGAAATTATTTTTGTTGTAGTCGATTTCATGGGTGTAAATTAATATAATTTTAGAACGCAAATTGTTAGCGGCGCCTTCGCCAGAAAATGCAATTACGTATACATTTTATCTAAATGGTTAAAAATACATCTTGAGCCTTACCGACTAACTCCAATAATATGTTTATTAATAAATGAATAATAATGAAAATAAACACTCTTTACTGGATATATGGGGTCTTCCAAAAAGTGTGCAACACACCAATAAAAAAAACTTTGGGAAATAAAATGTATAGTTTGTAGTGCTGGGATTATTCGAATGAAAAATAATCGATCATTCGATTATTGAAATACTCGAGATATCTCCAGTACCCTTGTCATGAGAATTCGAATGATTTAGTTCTCGAAGAGTGGTGCCGCCGATTGCCGATTGAATAATCGTAATTCGTTTCAGCAGCTCATCATTCAAATTTCAAACACGTAATTCGAGCGATGAGATACGATGCGAGTACTAGTGCACTTAAACCTTCGACCATAAAACTTGTTAAAGTTTTTTTATATAACTAAACAAGAAGAGATGATGTATTAAAATTTGAAAATTAAAAATTTTCAACATACACAGGCTACTAGGCGTATTTTTCGAATTGATTTAATAGATTAAACTGATTATTCTAATAGCAATCACTTTAGCTAGTGTTTTTTTGAAGTTGCAACTGAGCAAACTGATCGACAAAAGAGTGTGAGCAGTTTAATCACATAAGAAGTGGGGAGAAAAAATGTACAAAATGTTGTCCAGATTTTGAAGTGTTATATTGTACGTGTTTAGGACCTACACTTTCAATCTCGGTCAACACTAATCGAATGATACTGTCTCTTTCTCTCCTTCATTGTTACAACAATAGTTTCCTTGCATGTTATCATCCGATTAGTGCTAACCGAGACTGAAAGTACCGGTCCTCAGACAGTAAATAGAAGTTATCTGCGTTAATAAATGTACTTTATCGCCTTTTCCTGTTATATTTGTTATATTTCTGGTTATAACTACAGTTAAGAAGGGTTTTCTACAAAATCAAATAACGGAACAAAATTAGGTCCACGTTTTTTGTTCATAATTTATGTTAAAATAATTGACGGTACTTAAAAGCACATAAATATCATCCATTATTAATGAAATAGGTATAAATAGCGAACACAATGAACATGAAAATAAAGAGCTATCCTGCGAAGGTTATAATTTGGAATTATCTTTGTCATAATTTATATGGAGTGCGCATGTGTCGACTAAGTCTATTAACATACTAAATTGCTAGTGGTGTGATAAAAAAACATTAGGCTACCTTTTTCACTTATTTATTTTTTTACAAATAACGATAATAGGCATGTACCCAACATTACAACCACATACATATAAGGGAAATATTCAGTTGATTATATTGTTATTTGAATAATGTAAATGTTTACTTTTGAAATTAATAATTATCTGCGTTTAATGGTACACATTAATACGGTTTATAAATAATTATATAAAAGTTATTGCAAAAATATGTATTATAAATTATAACTAAAATACAAATAAAGATTTGCATATTCACAAATTGAAAGTTTAACCCCAATTCACTGCACCATAGAATTTTAAGAAGTACATCTATAGGAAATCTAAAACAAAATTGCTTTTACAAATTTTCAAAATAGTTAAATATACCCATGGATCTGTAAGCAATATACCCATATCTGCGCTCATGCATTATATGAATTTACTTATGAAAAGAGCAATCCCAACCTTTTACAATATCCTTTTTTACACAATATGCAACATTTTGGCAGTTTATGGCCTCGATATTTATTTTAAAGGAAGCAACACCGTTTTTTAAGCACAAAATAATTGAAAACACAAATTAACAATAAATATGGCAAACAGCTGAATCACACAAAGATATCGACTGTAACAGCCGAGCATCACCCGAGTATTTGCGATTATTTAAAAATAACCAATCAGTAAAGAGTACTTTATTTACGATCCACAGGGGTTATCTGAACCGAAAACAAATTTTCTGGGTCAAGCAGAAAGTTTTATAATAAACACCACAGATAATACAATCCCTGTATCTCTAAACTGACGTTGTGCGAGAGGGGGCTACATATTTAGAGACAACGGACACACATCCAATATCCGAGTATACTACGATTAATCTCTCTCAGAGAAAAATTCCAGTGTCACGGCCGGGATTCGAATCCTGTACTTTTGGGTGAGAGTCAAGTATCCTTGCCTCTCGACCATCAGTCATACAATATGGTCGAAGACTTAAACTCATGTTAAGATTGTTGAGTTTAATTGTTTACCGGCAGCGGCGTTTTAGTTGTGTTGATTTGCGGAATGTTGGCTATTGGCTGATGCCATTAGGAATTGGATTGTCTTGAGTACAGAAGATTGATTTACGTTAAAATTTATAATTTATAACTGAGAATTGTATAGAAATAATAGCCAACTGCCAGTCAAATCGATTAATTATGATTATGAATAATCATGACTAGAGTATTACTCATAATGTTTCAATCAACGACTAGAGTTCCCGAATGTCGCCGAGCCAAGCCATTGATGTCGGTTTCCCGCTTCTCCAACTCTAACCATGATTCGATTGATCATTAGATTATTAAAGGTATTCGAATAGCCGTTATTCGTTTATTGAAATCATTCGATTATGCCCAACACTAATATTTTGTCATATTCCAATACATTTTGATCTAACAAATATATGTTTTAAACATTTTCTCTTGACCTATTACTGGGGACTGAATTTGACTTAGGCGGCAACAATGTGTACTGATAACATTGTTTTCACTAGTTTCTGACGCATGTAATTCAAAACTGTTTTAGGTCATTTTAATGTAAACCGTTTGTTAAAGTTCATTAATGAAACAAATATAAGGACTTACACATGTTGCAATATTTAGTGGGTCCATTTTACATCGAAAATAAAAACAAAAGTTCTACAAAAAAATTCCACATCGGCGGTAACGAAATTTGTGTATTGAAATTTTCAGCAAACGGCTGTGACAGTTTTAAAAAAATTGATAAACGTTATACGATTAAAGCGTTATAAATTACTATTAAAATGTTATAAATAGAGTATAAAAGTTTCTGATTTTCTAAATAGGTCGATAAAATTCATAGTTCTGAATGTTCTGAAGTTTTATTTATTTTATTTATTTATTTATTTATTTATTTATTTATTTTCATATACATATCCTACAGGTAGAACCAAATTACAGGATACAAAACACTTAAATAAATTGAAGTAAAAAAAAAGCAAAAAATTGAAAATATGCCAACAATTAGAGTAAAAAAAATATAAATATTACAACGGAAATGAAATAATAAACATTAATATAATATATAGTAATAATTTAACACTGACTAACAATACATTATACTTTAATTAAGATATTGCTATTCGACAATAATAATACAACAAACACAATAGCAATAAAAATAAATATAAATTGTACAAAACTACACAAATTAAAATATTGTCATTCATTCATTTAGTACAACTTTTCTAATTTTGTCAATGGTACAAGAAAAAATATCAATATTGTCCTCCACGTTGCAATAGTTTGCGATCATTTGATATAAAGAGGATGCTATCATAATATTAGTATTAGCTGTAGGTAATTTAAAAATGCGGTTATGACGTGATGATATTCTTGGAACTTGAAAATTAATTTGGTTTAATATCCATATACAGTCAACTAAATTATTAAGCACCTTATACAAAAAAATTATAAATTGTGCCGCCCTACGTTTTGCAAGCTCGGATAGATTGAGACGTGCAAGTAAAGTATTGTTTTGAATGCCTTTCCGGATATTCACCATCAAGTACGTATACTGCTGATTTTATAAATCGTCGTTGTATTTTTTCTAAAGACCAAATATGTATATTATAAATGGGACTCCACACTATTGATGCATATTCCAACCGTGATCTAACAAATGAAACATAGAGCACTCTAAGCGTATGCAAGCTACCAAACCCCTTTGAATTGCGTATGACAAGTCCAAGGCTTTTATAAGCAGACCAAGCAGTCGTTTCGATATGCCGTATGAAAGATAATTTTGGATCAAAAACAACTCCAAGATCTTTTTATGTAATCTGGCCTTTGTAATATTAAATCATCCAGTTTATAATTATATTTGATTGAGGTTACTTTCATCGTGAATGTCAGAACATTACATTTTGATCCATTTAACGGTAAATATATTATTCGCACACCAGAGATTTATGTTATCTAATGCTGTTTGAAGATATTCGCAATCTGTTTCAGACTTAATTTCGCAAAATAGTTTTAAGTCGTCCGCATATAATAGATAATGTACTCGATGGAGATTAGATGTGATATCGTTGATAAACAAGACAAATAAAAGTGGTCCCAATATCGAACCTTGTGGTACGCCTGACTTCTGCAAGAATCTGCCAGACCTGTATCCACGGTATTGAACAAATTGATACCTATCTTGCAAATAGGATTTAAGAAATTTAACTATTGGCCTGGAAAGTACAAAGTTCTCAAGTTTAGTTAATAAAATACCGTGGTCAAGTTTGTCAAATGCCTTGGAGAAGTCAGTAGATATTACATCCACCTGACTTTGTTGATCTAATTTGGCGCTGATATATTGGGATTTACACACAAGGTTTGTGACCGTAGACCTGCCTTTCACGAATCCATGCTGCTCAAGCGATATCATACCAGAGACGTGATTGTATATGATTGCATGTAGAATAATCTCCAACAATTTTGCAAAGTTACAAATGATGGTTATTGGCCTATAGTTTGCAATATTAAATTAAAAATAATGGTAAGTGGGCCAGCTAAAACAGATGCGCAGTCCTTTATTATAAATGCTGGTAATAAATCAGGACCCATAGTCACAGTCGGCTTAATCTTTTTTGATAGCAAGTTATTGTTCCTTGTATTTATGTATGACCAGAATTTCTTAGGATTATCTTTTATATTATTTTCGATATTTTGAAGATATTTACATCATTTTTTATTTGATATCTCAAAAATTTGAACTTATTTGGATCCTCATTACTGGAAGTTCTTTTTATATTTCTGCCAAGCTTTATGTTTTTGTTTTATTTTGTTTATAATTTGACCATTAAACCAAGCAGGATACGATTTTGAAGTTATAACTTTTATAGAATATTGTATGGAACAGTGCGAATTTGGCGCTTTTAGATCAAATAATTGTATCATTGTTAGAGGTGCTAGTCTAGTTAATAACTTTTGAATTAAATGTTGTAAATTTAGACACTGCTATCGAGGCTTGGGAGTACCCCTGTGTTATATTGTTTTAGATTTCATATTTTGGATAAAATAAGTATGAATAATAATTATTATTAGGTGCACCTTATACAAAATATTACTGTACAAAAGTTCGCATCTATTAATTCCAAATTTACACAATTTCGCCTTAAAAAAATATTGTAAACGATTATATAAAAGATAAATGCTTAACAAAACAATAACAGGTGTTACCTGTTAAAAACGATTATGTTTGGAACGTTAAATGTAGGCGTCCCTTGCTTTTAAATACAAATCATTTTACTTAATTTAATCAACTATTATAAACAGTGCAGAAATTCTAACAGATCTTTTATTTTTCATTTTATGAACAATGTTATTTGAATACATAATTTAATATTCTAAATCAAAATTTTTCCTTCTTACTCCGAATGACATGAAAAAACACTTTTTTATGTAGATAGATCCTGGTTAAGTAAACATCTCAGTATTCAAATCGGGTCAATCACTCACATAGAACATTTAGAAAATTGTGGAACATAAAATGTAAAATCATATAAATCTTAGATCTTTCACATACAGCGTGTTTCGCTGTTCATGAAGACACCTTGGTAACTTTTCATTTGTTACCGAAATTGAATAAAATTGTTACCAAATATGCAACTCCCCAAGATGACTTTTTCTCCCATATAACAGTCGCCAACGTTTGAACACAAGTATACAGCAATAAAAGTTAATTCCTAGTTTTATATACATCATAGCAGGTGATGAGATAGAGTGGCATATACCACCATGACACAAGGAGAGTCTTGTGGATTAACAAAAGCTAAAAGGGTCCAAATTATGTTGCAATTAAAGTCCACTTATAGTACAGTCCGCGGCAGATTTAAAGACTTCTAGAAACGATTTCTGTTTGTACTTAAAGGTTAATAGCTAAAACCTATTTTAAATCATTGTTTACCCTTTGGGACTTCAAAATTCGTTTGTCGTTAAAATGTCGGCCTGTACGGGGTGGCTATTTATCTTATAAGGTCCAGTTTCGTCTATCGGCGTCTGCATCATACTGCATTTAGTTGTATAACTTATTTATTATTAGTCATAAAATTATAAATCCTACACTTGTTCAGAAAGGATAAGGTAAACTTTTATTAAGAGTACAACATTTTGATTTTTTAAAAATTAAAGAACTATTACATAACATAATGATAACTGGAAAAGAAGTATATTTTGTTGGGGTAAAAGCCCACATAGGTTTACAAAATAATGAAATTGTTGACGCCTTAGCAAAAGAAAGCATTAACACAGGATTTTCGTATGAACCAAAATTATGCCTCACTGATGCTTTGTCAGTTGCAAGAACGAATTTAAAAAACAAATGGAAACACTTATGGTATGATTTCTGTTCCTCTAGTCAAACAAGATATACTCTTATACATCCTGATCTTCCGACTAGGTTCTGGCACAATGGTTGTGATTTTCCACGAAAACATGTTACAACAGTAAATCGTATGAAATTTGGTCATGCTCGATACACAGCACACCTATACAAAATAAAAGTAGTGCGCTCTGATATTTGTGAAACATGTAACACGAAAGGAGACCTTGATCATATTTTCTTTGAATGCACGAAAAACAAAGCAACTAGCAACACTTTGTATAACAATCTTATGAATTACAATATTCAGTCTCCGTTTAATATACTTTCTCTACTCAGTCTCAATAGTAAAACAGTGTTTGACTGCATTATCAGTTTTTTAGTTGAAACAGAAATGTTACTTTGAAAATTATTCAGCATAGGTTAGTTTTGTATCCTTTGTTATTTTCCTGTGTCTTTAAACCTTTATACTAATGTGGTCCTCTAAAACTGTTTGTTATAATAAAAATAATGTCCTGGTAGACCCCAGGACGAGAAGCGTGTGTCCTTGTTTTTTTCCCTCGCCTGTCTTCAAATATAATTTTTTTCTCTTTCTTTTTGTATACGTTAGACGTAGGTAGAACTCTATATCAATATGTTGTGTCTGGCTGTATGGCTAATGGCCTAATGCAAAAAAAACCATTTTGATTTATGATCAATAATAAATAAGTTATAGAAATGCAATCTGATGTAAACGCCGACAGACGAAATTCGGTCGTGCACGCGCTCATAAATAAATCGATAACTAATTATGGAGTCATCGTAACTAAAAAATAAAATAACGTTTAGAACCCTGAAATTCCATTTTACAAGGCTATTAATAAGTATTTTTTGATAATATTAACAATTAAGTAGTTAGAGGAGTATTAAACAAAAAGTTTACTTGATCAAAACGGCAAATTTCAGGAGCATGCTTTAAATGTTGACCTTCTGCAGTTTACTGCGTGTATTCAGAACTGTTTAATTAATTATTTTTTTAATGCTTAAGTTGCCCCCTAAAAGAGAGAAGAACAAAACGTGAGACCCCTTGGTGGAATCACGAACTCTCATCCAGGAGGGCAGAAGTTCGAAGGCTATTTAACCATGCGAAAAGAACTGGAAGATGGGAGGTATACAAAGCCGCCAATCTGAAATACGTATATGCCATAAAAGATGCTAAAACAAAAACATGGAGGAAGCAATGCGAGGAGATCGAAAATACTCCAGAAGCAGCTAGACTCCAGAAGATCCTGCAGAGAGACAATCAAGGTAAGATTGGATCACTGCAGAAACAACAGGGAGGCTACACAAATACTGAGAAGGAGACTCTAGATTTACTTCTAGAGACACACTTCCCGGGCAGTGTGGCCATTCCACAACACAACAACGGTCAAAAGAAGACATACCAAGGAGAAGGACGTCAAAGGAGGACTGGAAACTCGCCAAAGAAGTTATAAATATAACAAGGCTTGAATGGGCGATTAACACTTTCGAACCATACAAGTCACCAGGAGTGGATGGAATATTTCCAGCACTACTTAAACAAGGAATGAAAAAATTAGCAACACCCTTGTGCACACTATTCAGGGCTAGCCTAGCACTCGGATATGTGCCAACTGGTTGGCGGAAGGTGAACGTGGTATTCATACCAAAACCAGGGCGTGATACCTATGCCCAGGCGAAATCCTTCCGGCCAATCAGCCTTCACATCATTTCTCCTCAAAACCTTGGAGAAACTGGTTGACAGATATATAAGGGACGATGTGATGGGCCAGATACCCTTACACCGAAACCAATATGCCTACCAAGCAGGGGAAATTGTGTGAGCTAGCCATACACGAGCTTACTCACAGAATAGAAAAGGCACTAGACAGTAAAGAAACTTCCATAGGAGCCTTCTTAGATATAGATGGAGCATTTGACAATACCTCATTCAACTCAATAAGTGAGGCAGTGAAGAGGCGCGGAGTCGGTCTTTCAATAACAAGCTGGATCGACTCAGCACTCAGAACAAGAAAAATCCAATCCACGCTGGGAAACATGTCGGAGGAGATGTCTGTAACCAGAGGTTGCCCGCAAGGAGGGGGTTCTATCACCCCTCCTGTGGTGATGGATCAAAAACGTCAAGCAGTACCGGAGCAGGAGTTGCGGGAGAACAACCAGGGACAGAGATCAGCCTGAACCTTGGAAGTATCGCAACAGTGTTCCAAGCCGAAATCACAGCAATAGACGTCTGTGCACAAGAAATGATACGGAGGGCATACAATAATAAGAGAATCCGCATCATCACTGACAGCCAAGCAGCCCTCAGAGCTCTGGAAGCAGTAGAAATACGATCTAAAACAGTAAAAGACTGCCTGGAGTCCCTGAAGAAACTTACAGAACATAACAGTGTACAACTGGAGTGGACACGAGGACACCAGGGAAATACGGGAAACGAAAAAGCAGACATGCTAGCCAGAAAAGGCGCTAAATCAATTCTAACAGGTCCCGAACCGACCTGCGGGGTATCTTACAGCACCGCGAAAGGGTCGGAAAGGAACTATTAAGACAGAAACACTACTCGCACTGGATACCGGGAATGAGGCAGTCACGCTTGTTCATCGGAGAAATATCTAGAGCAAGGACCAACGAAATGCTAAAGCTGAGCAGAAAACAGCTGAGGTGTGCAGTGGGAATATTAACAGGACACTGCACACTAAACAATCACCTAACCAATATAAGGGTGAAAGACAATCCAGATTGCAGGATGTGTGGTGAAGAGGAAGAAACTCCCCACCACATTTTATGCGAATACCCAGCCCTAACGGCAATGAGACTAACACAATTCGAGGGACCACTTTTAACCCCGGAAGAGATAGCCAGAGCTCCCATAAACTGTATACTCGCCTTCTGGAATAGAACGGGTCTTATGGAGTAACGAGACTATGGGGTACAATAAGCTTAAGCTTCAGTACAGCGGGTAGTCAAAACCGCAACCCGTAAGGAAAAAAAATGCTTAAGTTGACAACAATTGTATTATTATTTAACAATAATGTAGACGATATTCTGTAGATCAAAGTAATGCAAAATTATTTTAAGGGTAATTTTTACGTTTCACCCACTAAAGCCACCCCGATATTTTGACGACCAATGAATTTTGAGGTTCCAAAAGGCTGTAATATGTATTTTTTGTGTTCATTTTTGTCAAGAAAATTAAATGTTCTCAATTGTTAACTTTTACTTCCCTGATTATACTTACGATTACTATACGCCAATGTATTCAGATGTACTCAAATTTTTTATGAGAGAAATTGCTAATACAATTTTTTGAATTTTAGCCCCTCCCAAAGAAATCGCAGTAGACTTTGTTTGTAGTAAATAAAATGTGACGTTTTTAATGTTCTACCTTTTAAAAAAGGCCCGGTCGAAATCGATCAATAAGCAAAACTTTTATCAAGAAAACCCGGTCGAAATCGAGCAATGAGCAAAATTTTATCAAGGTGTTTCAAATGGGTCACACTGTATATATATTTTTTGTTATTTTTTTTTCAATAAATTAAATATATTTTTAGCAACAGTCCTTTATACAAATTACGAATCCCTTTTCTACAACTTTTTCTTACTCCCATATAGACACTGCCAAACTTACGATACGCATTTGTAAGCAAATAAAGCTGTACAGGATTAGGTTCTGTCTCTAAGAGCGGGTACACTATAGACATTCTTAGAAATCCCAAGGGTAATTCAGAAGACTTTTCTTGACCTAAACCTAACAATAAATTTGGAGAAGCTACATTTGCAGTATTTTCTGATTTTTATATCGAAGCATAAACTTGCAAGTGTTGTTTTTTATTGAAATACTAAAAAGCTTTATAAATATTAGAAATCTTTGTCGAAGGATTCCTTTCGTTTATTTTCTTGATCCTTAATATCAAATAATATTTTATATACTATTTTGGGAATTTCGGTCAGTTGTAGTTAATTTTATTTTTTTGTAACATTTCCTTTTATTACAACATCCATCATCAGAGAACTACAATAGGGAACTTGCCTATAATTTTAAAAATAAAAATAATACTAAAAAAACATAGCGTAACGTTGTAATAAATGTACTTCACAAAAAAATAAGATTTCTAATTACACGCGATCAGTATGTAGGATCTAAACAGCGATAAAATTGAAGTGGCCCGAAACAAGCTACTATTGACTGTGACGTCAGACCATACAATATTCGGTAGTCGTCGCGCCGGGAAGCAACACAATCAGATGTTTACCAATTCCAATTCAAATTTAAAATCTTTATTCACAATTAAGTAGATTATTTACAACTTGTATGGGGTACAGAGTAAGATTTATATTAATATACATATATACAGAAAAAAGAAAACTAAAAATCAATTCATTCATAAAATACTTAAAAATAATAATACAAACAAATTAACAAAGTATGACATGCTATATAAACATATGTACAATATGGTGTTATTAGACTGTGGTTGATTTGTTAGTGACTGTTCTGATATAAATATATAATTGTGTTTTATAGTACCGCTTATTCTAGTTGTACAGATATTTTAAAATGATTGATCAAGGTTTTTCAAAAGGCCAATCTGATAATTTGCCTAAAGTGGATATGTTTATGGTGGCATCTTTTATGCAAAATAGTGAAAGTTTTTCCCTTGGAGAGGTCCGCGGAGTCAAGGTAGAGAAGTATGTATTTTTTTTGCTTTTAGTAATAATTTATAAACATAAAATAGTTATGACTTGATCACGGAATAAATAGAAATAACTACAAAATGCTTAGTCGCAACTAAGCATTTTTTAGCAGACTTAGTCTTAGTCTATTTGATTTTTTCAAAAACAATGGATTTCTTCCTCTAGCTAACACTGACTTATAGACCAAATTTCAATTCGATCGGACTTTTCTTTCTTTAGTTATCGTGCTTACAAGAAACGGGACGGACGGACATATGAACAGACGGATATTTTGAAAGTTGTTCAGAACTCGATGACGAACGAAATGATTTTTTTCTCTGCAAGCGATATTAACAATTTTAGAAATGTCCCGATCAAATGCAATATACTCTTCGTAATCTTATTTGCGAAGAGTATAATAATAAATAGCTGTTTACTTTCGCATCATGAAATTACCTTTACTTAGAATCACTAAATTACATTCTATCTACTAATCTTATTTTCTAACATTGTATACACATTCTTTCTTTAATCCCACCCTAATTAAAATTCAATAATTCGGAATTCGGAATATTTTATTGCCCGCCTGCGAAAAACTAGTAGATAGACATATGGTATTTAATAATGTACTTACATTAAAATGATCTTCACACACATGTAGAGACCTACTGCTCTGTGAAATGTCTTATTTTTCATTTCTTCTACATGCTTTTAGCCATTTTGATCGACGAATCTTATCTTCTGGCAATATTATAAATATTCTATCTGGCACAACGGTACAATGCCATATTTAAAATAAGGAGTTTTTGTTTCCATTTTAAGTATACACTTAAAATTTATGACGATGCTGGTATTTTTACGGCTGAAATCAAGCGGTCGAGTGCTGGGATCTCCGTCGTCGCTTGTAAATTGTATGGTGTGATGTCACGACTACTCCCGCGCTTTTGAACCTGTTTGAAACGGTTCGCTCGCGCGCGAAACTTGAATAATTTATAACAAATTTATTATTGGGAATTAAGGCGTCATATTTTGCATATCTTATTTTTTAGTATTGTAGAACATTTTTATGAAGTAAAAAAAAATGTGCAAGTTCCCTATTAATATAATATTTTAAAAACACAGTTATGGTTATTTTACATTACATTATTTACTTAGATTATTAATTATTAGATATTACATGTTTGGTGTTATTTGATTGCCTGTTTTAACGCAATTGAATTATTTTAACATGGTATTTTATCTCTTAAAATTTTGTTTATATTATAGAGATAACGTTGGATTTGTATATAATTTACTGTGGATGTTTTGTTTAAATAGTGAGTGAGTGAGATATTTCAAAAATTAATATTTTGTATCGGCAAGATGTAACAATTGAATTTATGTTATATAATGTGCCTTATACTCATTTAATTGAGTTAAAATAGGTGTCGCTTAAATTTTCTATATCGGTGCGATTATTTATTGCGTTGGTATGTCTTTTTTATTTGTAGTAGTTCATGTATGTTTCTTCGGTTATAGTTTGGTGCTTTTTCTAATATTTGTATGTTGTTAAAATTAAATCGGTGGTTCTGTTCTATGGCATGTTTGGCGAGTGATGTCGTGTTTTTGTTTTGAGTTATTAGGCTATATTTGTGCGTGTATACTCTTGTATGCAGATATTATTTTGATTGGCCAATATATGATGAAAAAATGAAATGAATGAATGAATGAATGCTTTATTGGTCAAGAAATATAGACATAGAAATATAGAAATTTGACACGGAACAGAAAATATAAATAAAATAATATAGAGTTACATATACAAATTAATTATATATACCTACATAACATAGAAATACAAACATAAATGTAGATAAATACTTATAACTCTAATGTACACAAATACACTTATAAATGTAAGTAAAAATAAAATGTCAATAAAATATAAAACTAACATGCACATCTACATATAAAAATGTAGGTAAATATAAATAAACATAAGACAAAATACATAGCAATAGTGAAATTTAATGCTAATATAGTCAAGAAATTATATAAAGACAAAACAATATTTTACACATAATTAAAATCTGATACACTGTAGTACGCGTTAGCTAAAAGATGTCTTTTTAATTAGATTTGAACTGTCTTATTTTTAAGTTTTACATTATATGAAAGTGAGTTGAATGGAGCAATTCCGAAATTATTTTTTTGGTAACAGCTAATCTTTGGTGTGGTATCGCTATATCATTTCGATTACGAGTATTATATCCGTGAGTTTCTCCATTCTTCACATATTTGCTCAAATTCTCCTTTATATGAGTTAGATTACAAAAGATTATTTCAGATGGTAATGTTAATATGTAAAATTTTATAAACGATGATTTACAACTTTCAAGTCGATTCAAAACTTAATGCTCCCTTTTGTATAACAAAGATACTATGAATTTGGTTAGATGTACCCCAGTTTATCAAACCATATGTCATTGCACTATGGAACAAAGCATGGTATGCAATAAGTGCGGCTTCTAATTTCACTTTGTTTTTTATTTGTCTGATTGCATATATTTTTCTTGACAACTTTGTGGACAAATCATGGATATGTGAATTACCAGGTGTATGTACTGTCTAAAGTTAAACCTAAAAATTTTATGGTCTGAGAGGTATTACTCTTGGTAGAAAAAAGTCAGTGTGTTTGTTTTGTTTGTGTTTAAGCATAGCTTGTTTGCATTTGACCAAGGCTTTATTTACGATTTCTAATTTCGAGCCAGCAACATTACTGCCAGTATCTGCTAAATGTTCACAAAAGTAGTGTATCTAAAAGAAAGTAACATCTGAAATAAATCAGGTCAGTCGTTTATATATATTAAAAATAGCAGTGGTCCCAGCACACTACCCTGCGGAATACCATGTTGTACTGACAACATGTTGCTAAGCTCATCTTTATGATATACACACTGATGTCTATTTGATAAGTAGGATGACATTAGTTCAAAAGCCACACCTCTAAACCCGTAAAACTCAAGCTTATTTAGTAGAATCTCTTTAGAAACGCAGTCAACTGCTTGGCTTAGGTCGAGAAAAACTACCAATGTTGACTTTCGATTTTCAAGTCCTTCGCTTATGAAATTAATAAGCTTCAAGACAGCGTTGGAGGTATTTCTCCCTTTTCTGTATCCAAATTGTCTGTCTGTGAAAACAGTGTGTGATTCCAAATAATTTATTATTCTACAGGTTATGATTTTCTCAAAAATGTTGGCCAAAATAGGAAGTAGTGCTATTGGCCTATAGTTAACTATATCCTCAATATCGCCTGATTTTAACAAAGGAATGCTTTTTGCTTTTTTTTTAATTTACTTGGTAATGTTCCTGTTACAAAGATGAGATTTATAATGTAAGTTAGAGGTCCTGATAACGACAGTGAGTCTTTTTTATATATATCCACTGAGTGATTATATATGTCGGTAGCCTTCGAATTTTTTTAAAGATCTTAATACGTTTTGCATTTCCGTTTCCAAAACCGGATGGAAAAAATTTATGCATCTCTCTTTTTTGTTGCTATTCTGTAAATATTCCATATGTGTCAAGTTTGAATTAGGTATCTGATGTAATAACTTCTCTGCTATTCCTGTGAAATAATTATTGTAACTTTCGGGTGTTATTGAGGTTGCTGCTTTTTACTATTATTTTTTTCCTGTAGTTTTGTTAATGATATTCCAAATAGTTTTTTGTTTGTTATTTGAATCTGATATTTCAGCATTTATTTGATCTTTTTTTAATTTAATGATGAGTTGGTCATAATTGTATTTCTTTTGAAGCCCTTGGTGCAAAAAGGTGTTAACTCCAAATTTACAGTTTTTAGAAAAATTGATTTGACTTTTAATGACTGGAACTTTTCACCCAAAGACAATTTACATATTCTAATATATCATGCTACATTAGAATGAATTTAAAAATATTGCAGTGCCTGAATATTTTTGAAATATAGCTTCTGGTTTGAGAAAACAAGAAAAACTTGCAAAATTTTGAGTTAACGCCTTTTTCAAAATTATTATTTCTAGTTGAAGTACTGCATATACAGCCAAAAAAGTGTTATCTAAGTAAACTTTTTATTAAATAATATAATTTATACAAAACAGTTTACAAAAAGTAGGAGCAAAAATATATCAATACAAGCAATTATCGAAATTAAAGTTAATCTTCACCTCTTCTTAAATTATTGTAGAATCCCCTAAAATTTTCGGGAACAAAAGGAATTTGTTCCTCAATGTTGTCAAATTTTTTCGGTGCAATAGCCCGACTTTTATCAATGGTCATTAACATCAAATTACCGATGTTCTGCGTTCTTTCCATTGTTCTGTTCTTTCTAATATCAACAATGGTCCATTCTTCTGCTTCGTTAAATGAGTATCTGTATTTCGTTTTTCTAAACTCATCAATCTGCATCCACCTAACTTCTCTGAATAAAATTTTTCATTTTTTTCCGACTTCTTTCTATCCATTAGTCCCAGCTTTCTTGGCAATTCTTTGAGGTCTACAAATTTGTCCGCCATTCTTGTAATATTAAAAGGCGTTTTTTGTCTTGCTTCGGTCATGATCGACATGTATTGATCCACAGTATAAATATTTTGGTGTTTTCCTATTGATTTCTCTACAGCAGCAAAATCTCTATCCGAGTCCATAAATGTGTGTCCCACTTCGGGGAATTTATGGTCAATATTCTTGAACATACCAGAGCTTATCAAATAATGCCATAGGCATACAATAAAAAAAATTTTATTCTGGCCTGCTGCCGAATCACTCCATGCAATCAGATGATTAAAAATTCTCTCTTGATTGTTGAAGTTCTGGAGAAAAGCCAAAATTGTACTGCCGATTTCTTCAAGTCCACGAGATCCTTGGTCTTTAGACCAGATGTGAAAGTAAATTTTGCCTTTTTTGTTGGTGTGTAGAAATCAAATGGATTCCGAAATTATACAGCCGAACTTGTCTCAAGTAGAATGTTTTACCGCTTGAAATTTTTGGTAAGGAAATCGTTTTCGAAATCAAAAAATAAGAATATACACTTAAAATTTCAAAGTTGGGGTCATTTCGGGGAAAACCGGAAGTGATTGAAAAGTGTGAAATAATGAAAAATTGGCCGTTACAGGTATATATTACCCCTACCATGTTTAAGACTTACGTCTTTAAAACTTTGGAAACTATAGCTTTTCTAATGATTCCGTGAACATCCGGTATATAATTGTTAGACTGTGTACGTCTTTTAAAACTCTATTTATGCTGATTTTTTCTATACTATTTTGCTTTGTACAATGACTAAGCCTATATCATGTATAATGAATGACCTAAAGGACTAATAAAATTGAATTGATTAAAATATGAATACAGTCTATTGAATATCCAATCTCTTACTCTCACAAACAAATGAGTTGGTTTGACTCCAGCAACCACTCTGTATATTTTGGAACAAATGATATAAAAAAAGAAATTTAATATTCAAATTTAATTTAAGAATTCGCAGCACAAGAATACATTATGTACAAAATTTACAGCAAAAGCATTTTATAAACAAAAATGTTTCTTTTGAGCTACACAAATAAAACAACTCGCGAGATCTGGCAAAGCTTTAAAGAAGCTTCCGTTCACAGCAAGTGAATCTTTTGACATTTTAACTACGGAAGACGAAGCTGGATACAACTACGAGTTTGTAATTTCTTCCTTCCGACCCACATCCGACTATCCACCTTGATGTGGTAAAATATTAGGCAAAACATCTCTTGATTAAAATTGAAATGGCCGCAATGTAAAATTAAAGTTTAAAATTACCCCAACGGAACGTTTTAGTAAATTTAATTATTTAATTTGCACGTATTTCGCTAATTTGCAAGCGTTAGAATTATGGGGAATGCAAATTTGACTAATTTATCAAGAAATTCACGAAGAAAATATTTAGATGTCTGTCTGGATAGATTAGTTAGAATTACAACATTTGCAAAGTCTTTTTGATGAAATGAAATAAGCACACTCTATATAAATTAGACAGATACTTAGTCTTCCTATAAAAGCAACTGGTCATGTAAATTAAATATTACAATATTTTCTAGAAAATATGTTTTAAAATACTCTGTAAGTTACGTCCCTCTTACCTGCATACTAAAAATATTTCTTTACGATCGTTCGCACTTTTATTCAGTTGAAACCTACTGCGTGAGATAAAGATTGTAGATTTCATAAAAGGACGTAGAAATTATCGTCTTAATAGAAATTTTGAAAATACTGTCAGTTATTTTCTTTACAAATAGTAATAAATACTAAAAGCAATACCTATATACAAGATAAGAAATTCATAAACATCTCGCTTTATTTAATTGAAATTTAAATTAATTAAAAATTAATTTAAATGAAAATTAATTTAACTGAAAATTAAATAAAGTAGCCACACACTTTTTGTTGATTTGTTTATAAAACTTTCATCATACGAAACGAAGTGATTAAGCTTCAATTGCGATTGTCCCCTAGTAAAGGATTTTTACCAAATAAATGAAAAACCTTCTTGAGGCCGTCGCGTGTGTACCATTCGCAAACCAGTTTCTCGTTATTGCCTTCATCAGTGTAAAGTAGGTACACTTGATTTAAAAAAAAACTGGTGCACTTTCTTTTACTTTGTAAATCATTCGTTCTTTGATTGATATTAATAATCTTACAAATGTCACGTTGACGTTAATCAGTAGCGTTATTATTAAAATTGGTTCGACATCTAACAGATATTCAAAAATTTCGAATTGTTTCTAAAATTGAAGATGGTTGGTCCATAAGAAGACTTGCTGCTGATTACAATGTGAGTAAAATCACGATACTGAGTGTTAAAAAAACAATGGCAAACCAACCAAACGGTATCCCGTAAAGTTGGTTCCGGTAGGCTCAGAAAGAGCAATAATCAAGAAGATGAAAATCTTATAAATTGCCTAATAGAAAACCCTTTTTAGACTGCAGTAAATGCAATTTCAGAGACAAATTTCCCTGCTTCGGTATCTATTGCTTGCAGAAGAATAAAACTACAAAGCGACTTGAAGAGTTGTTCAGCGGCTAAAAAAATACAAACTTTCAGAAGAAAAGAAGCTGGGTAGGATTATTTTTGCACTCAACTATATAATCAATGATGAAAACTTCTGGGGACAAATTGTCTTTTCTGACGAAAAGGTTTTTAAATCCTGTAACGATGGACATGTTCGCGTATATAGGCCTCCTTCCACTAGATACGACGAAATATATACTTTCGATCCACAAATATCAGGAAGGTTTTCAGTCAATGTCTGAGCTTGGATGAGCCTAAATGGGTTGGGTGTGTGTTGGAACAGTGGTGGTCATCTCAATTCTATTAAATATATTGAAATATTAGACAATATTATGTTGTCGTCAGTAATAGAGGTGTTTCCGGAAAATAATTTTATTTTCCAACAAGACAACTGCTCCATACATACGGCCCATCGTGTCAGGCAATGGTTTCTTAATAAAAACATAGAGTTGTTACCGTGGCCATCTAAAAGTCAGGATTTAAATCCAATTGAAAATGTATGGTGACTAATGGTGAAACATATAAGAAAATTAAATAACCATCCAAATAATGCCCAAGAATTGGAAGGGATAATTGAAGACGCTTGGGAGAACTTATCGCAAGAAGTTGACCTTGCAAGAAATCTGATTTTGTCCATGCCTGCAAGACTTCAGGCAGTTTTAGACGCTAATGGAGCAATGACAAAATATTAGTTAATTCTGTATTACGTAATTGAAGTTCATTTATTTTATTTTTTTATTGTATTTTTATGTTCAGTTTGCATTGTTTACATTTTTTTTTAATCTCAAGTGGTATTTTTGTGTTCTTATTTTAAAAATAGAGTTATCATTATTCAGTTAGTATTTTAATTACAACCATTAATAGAATTATCCGTAACAAATATTATTTTTTTAAACAATAATATGGCAGGCTTGAAAATGGTTTGAAAAAGTTATTTTCTAATTATTTTTTAAAATTCCATTTGAATAAAATAAAAGAGAAAGGTTTAATAAGTTTAAAAACACAAAGAAAACCGATCTCCTCCAAAAAACCCAGGTCCAGGGTAAATCACCTCTTCTCCACCCCCCTCTCGACATGCCTGGCCAGCCCTATTTACAGACATATGCACACAACTAAACTATTAAGATTTTCGATTACAAGAGTTGTACCAGTTTTTTTTAAATCAAGTGGACACGGAATGTCAGCAATGGAAATCTCAGATTCTCTATGTAATAGTAGAGTACTAACGAGTTATTGGTAACTCCATCTACCAGTATCAATCGCAATGTAATAAATTGGAAAGATGCTCCGACACAACGAGCATTACAGATAGAGTGGCCCCCAATGTCTCCAGATCTTACACCCCTTGATTATTTTTATAGGGTTAAGTCAAGAATATGTCAACAGACCACAAAATGTCGATGATTTAAAGAAATGAATTACGATGAAATGCGCAGAATTAGCCAAGAAATCATTCAACATGTACAAGAAGAATTTGTAAAAAAGGCTTGTCTATTGTCAAAAAAACGGTGGATGGCAGCTCGAACAATTAATTTACTAATTTTATTTGCTTAACAAGAGTTCGATTTGTTCTTTTGTTAACAATAAAATTTAGGTTTTTGTAATTTTTAATTGTCTTTCTTTTGAAATTTTCTTAGGTAAAGTGTCAAAGTTGTTATGCTGTCATTTTGACAATTAAAGGATTTATCGGTTTCCAAAAGAAATATATGGGGTAGGAACTATTTCAATGTTATAATTCAGTTGTCATTTTACTAATAAAATTAATCACCTTAATTAAATCTTAATAAAATTGTCACCTGGAATTTGATTTGATATCTTTCGTCCACGAAACTAATTATCTACAGTTTCTCCTAAATAAATTTAAATAAAATCTGAATATTTAAAAAGTAACGTGATGACAAAAAAAAGCTGACAAAGTTTCTGATACATCAAAAGGATGCCAGTAAAATTTGTTAAAGCCTGTAAGATAATTAATCCCAATAAAATGGTAAAAAAATATAATTGTGGATCAGCTTGTATTAATAAAAAATTAATTGGATACGAATTCGCTACGATTATTGTGTACAAAAAAAGTAGACGTCTAGATTTGCTTTGATCACTTTTTTATTGCCACATCTTTTTTCAGTGTTAAAAACCGTCCTTTAATTTAAAGATAATGTCACTGAAATTACTTTAGTAATTTTTATATTAAATTCGTTTAAACGAAAATGTTTCTTATGGTGGATGATCTTTTCTGTTCAGTTTTAATATTTTAATATAAAGCGTGGGAAAGAAGTAGAGAATACATATGTTAATTGATTAAATACATACTTTAACCCTGTAAATTTTTCCGGATTTCGATAAAGATTTTTTATTGCAAATACATCAATATGAAGTTTGGTTTATCAATAACATTAGTATATATAAGGGGCGACATTTTTCAGTTGTTTGTACGTAAGAAAGACATGGTTTTCAAATGGTATTTGGACATTATAAACGTCTTTTTACCGTATGTGTGTTTACTGGATTGCAATAATCTAGTTCTTGAATACTACTTAACCGAAAATATATTGGAGCAAATATTTCTATCTTACAATGTTTAGTGGGAAAAATGTCGTGCACTTCCATCAAAATTTGTTGTTTGTTTGTTTAAGCATGGTGACAGGGCACTTGTTGATAATTATAGATCTATATGCATACTTTCTAATTTTTCTAAGGTCCTTGAGATTATCCTGTATGATCGTATCTACCTACATGTTCGTAATCAGATATCGCCTTATCAGCATGGGTTTATGAACAGTAGATCAACAGTTACGAATCTAGCGGTTTTCACGCAATACGTTTTGAATGTATTAGATAATCGAGGGTAGGTGGATGTAGTTTATACAGATTTCTCAAGGGCCTTCGATAGAATAGACCATGGAGTATTACTTAGTAAACTGGCAAATTTTAGCTTTCACACTCACGCTATTCTATTTATTAAATCTTACTTGTGGAGCAGGCATCAGTATGTCATGTACAATGGTTTTAAATCGTCTCATTATGTTGCTACCTCGAGTGTCCCTCAGGGGTCTAACTTAGGTCCTCTTTTATTCCTTTTATTTATCAATGATTTAAATGATGTTATTGACTGCTGTAAACTCCTATACGCTGATGATTTAAAAATATTTTCTAGTATAACCTATCTGAAATAATTTATAAACAAATTAAGTTCCTCTTCTTGATAAAAGTTAAAATATAGAGTGGAATGAAAAATAATATTAACTGAAAATTTTTTGTTAATTATCATTTACTAACTTTTACAAATCTTATCACAGATAAGTATAACATATATCTTTTTAAACAATTATTTTCCCGGCTATTTGCCTAAACGCTGAAACTTGGATTACAAAAAAGATAATATGCACATTATGTTCAGTACTACTGACTCAATAATGTTATTTTTAATTTCAAGTATTCTGTCTAGTAAAACCAAAAATAAATAAAACACAAGGTACTCACCAGTTGACACTCACTTTAAAAAACTTTAAAATATCTACCGACACGTGTTTCTGCTTGCTATAGCGTCATCAGGGTAGCCAGCACATTTAAAGAATCCAAAGTAAGGAAACTTGTAAACCTTAATGCAATAAACATTAATGGCTTCATAAATGTTATGTAGATTTTATTTAAGGAAATAATTTTCATTTCTATAATCATTGCCTACTATAAACTTTTAAAGTGTTAAGATTAGGTGATTTTTTTGCAGTATCTGAGTATAAATATGTCTGATTTCATTAACAATTGGTTTATGAAAGTTAACAATGCACAGAAATATTTTTTTAAATCTATTTTTAACACAAACATGTCAGTAATAATTTCGGTTGTAGGTAGATATCTGAAGAAAAAATCATTTTATGTTTTCTTTAATTTTATTTGAATATTATGGAATCTTTTATTAATGTTTGATGAAATGTCTTAGGTGGTTTCTGTTTATATGCGAATAACACTGACGTAGTTTTCCACAAAATACCAAAACACTATATAGGGTGTCCCGAAATTAGTGTGCAATATTTTACCAGCTGCTTCTACGGCCAGAATTAGGAAACAAAATCATATAAACATTGGTCGAAAAATGCTTCCTAAGGGAGCTACAGGCCCATAAAGGTGGGCCCCTAAAAAAGGTTTTTATGGAAAATCTCCAAAACCACTCAAAGTCAAATATTGGAAATTTACACAGCCCCTACACTTCTTATGTGTAATAAGATGAAATGGAAATAATTTGAAAACTTTGTCCAGGGCTGTCCGAAACTGGGGGTTGTAGGGTTAAAATAACCCCAACTTTTTTGTATGTAACTTTTTTCTATTTTTGACGGTAGAATATGAAATTTTAGAGTTTTACACGTAAAAAAAGTACTCTTAATGAACATCTATAAAATGCACCGTCTTTGAATAATATCGACTTGAAAATTTTAAAATTTAACTAGTGTTATTTGTTTTTTAAATTTTATAACATATAGTGCAAAAATACATTGTACCAGATGAGTTTTGTCTATTATTTCATGTCCATATAAAGTACATACTAATATTTTTAATTTGTTGCTTGGAAAATAGGTGAAAAATATTTTTTTATGAATAACTCTGGCGAAACTATCATACTCAATAAATACAAAAATCATCCAGTAAACCTTTTATATTAACAAAATTAAATTTGAATTTTACATAGTTTTATTGTAACAGGTGTTCAAACAAATTTCAAATTTTCTTGGATACACAGTCTCGCGCGACGTTCTAAAGTCTGAGAAGCCCGTAAAGTCTTGAATGTATTTCTTCTTAATTCATTTCCGGACTGATTTATTCTTTGAAGTAGTAGTATTTACTTCAGTGGCGTAAACCAAACCCTTCATATAACCCCAAAAGTAAAAATCGATTGGATTTAGATCCGGTGAACGAGGTGGCCAAGCTATAGGACCACCTCGACCTATCCACCTGCCTGGAAAATTTTGATGTAACCAATTTCGAACATTGTGCCCAAAATGGGCAGGCGCGCCGTCATGTTGAAATTGCATATTTTGTCGAACCTCGTGTCGAACATTCAATGGTAATAAATCGATAAGGTCGTTTTGGAGGAAGTTTAAATACTCTCCTGCATTAAGAGGATTGGGAAATTCTATTGGGCCAATTACTTGATCCCCAATGATTTCTGCCCATAAATTCACCGAAAATTTATGTTGGAAATTTGTGAGCCGAACAACTCGTGGATTTTCATCCGACCAATGATGCATATTGTGCATATTAAAAGCTCCGTTCCTAGTGAATATTGCCTCATCAGTCCATAATATGCTAGGAAGAATATTTCTGTTCGCTAATATCCATTGATAAAACTGGAGTCGTGGTAAAAAAATCTGCCTCCGTTAAATGTTGCACGCATCTAAAATGGTATGGGTGCATTCCTTGCATTACCGTCATTCTTCCTATCTGAAATTTTTAATTAACATAAATAATTATCTAGGTACTTACATTTTTATTAACTATT
Source organism: Rhamnusium bicolor (assembly GCA_029963845.1). Taxonomy (NCBI): domain Eukaryota; kingdom Metazoa; phylum Arthropoda; class Insecta; order Coleoptera; family Cerambycidae; genus Rhamnusium; species Rhamnusium bicolor. The sequence goes on from JANEYF010005106.1 coordinate 67,366, forward strand.
GAGCGAGGTATGTTGACAATTTCTGAAACTCTTCGAATGCTTATTTGTGGATCATTTTCTAAATGATTTAAAACGTATGGATATACGATGATTTCCTTGTGGCCTTCCTGCGCCTCGAAATCTTTTAAAATCCCCATGGTCTGCCAAATTCCGGTGAAGAACTGCAAATATTCGATGCCCAGGTACTCTACGATTGGGAAATCTTCGTCGGTATTCCCTTACTGAGGCTAATGCACTACCATTGCAAAAACCATACACAAAATGCATATCAGTCATTTCCCTATCTGTAAATCTTGGCATTTTAAATCGACTTAATGAAAATCGTGATTAAAGGTGCACAATTAAAATAACTGATAGAAAGTGGACAAAACATTTCTTTTTTTTTCGATACGCGTTCTTAGGATTTTATATCATACAACTGTTTATACAAATTTAATAACCTTGTTGACAGCTCTAACATCAAATTATATCATAGCGGTATGAGCATTATTTTTTTATTCATAGGCTACTATTAATAAAAATTAGTTTAGATTCCCAATACCTATCTCATACCATGTTATAAAATTTTCAAGTCGATATTATTCAAAAACCGGTGCATTTTATCGATATTCATCAAGAGTACCTTTTTTTACGTATAAAACTCTAAAATTTCATATTCTACTGTCAAAAATAGAAAAAAAGTTACATACAAAAAAAGTTGGGGTTATTTTAACCCCACAACCCCCCAGTTTGGAACAGCCCTGGATAAAATTTTCGAATTATTTCCATTTCATTTTATTACACATAAGAAGAGTAGCGGCTGTGTAAATTTTCAATATTTGACTTGAGTCGTCTTGGAGATATTCGATAAAATCCTTTCTCAGGGGCCCACCTTTAGGCGCCTGTAGCTCCCATAGGAAGCATTTTTCGACCAATGTTTATATGAACTTTTTTCCTATTTCTTTCCGTAGAAGCAACTGATAAAATATTGCACACTAATTTCGGGACACCCTGTATACTGCACTCTACGCGCCTTTCGCCAGCCAAGTTGGCATCATCTAGAGATGATTAAAACTAAACTTATGCTAACTAGGTGCACTTAAATCCTGCAACAACATTATTACTCCAGATTTAAATAGGAAGTTACATGTATCTAACCCAAGTGTACCTAGATTGTACTGCTTGCCTAAGATCCATAAATAGGACGTACCGACTTACGTCCTATTGTTTCAGCAATCGGATCGCCGACTTACCACCTATCAAAATGGTTAACAGAAGAGTTCGAAAATTTACGTATTACACCACCTAGTTTTTCTGTGATTAATTCCAACGATTTTATTAATGAGGTGAAAAATATTCAGTTGCAAGAAGGTGAAATTTTGATCTCCTTTGACGTTTGTTCATTGTTTCCAAGTGTTCCGATACCATAGACCTTGGACGGATCTACTCGAATTAAACAATCTCAGTCAAATGTAGTAAAAGAATATCTTAAACTCACTAAACTTTGCATGAAACAAAATTGTTTTCGATTCAACGATAATTTCGTCTAACAACTTGAAGGAACAGCAATGGGTAACTCTTTGTCACCATTCATTACGAGTCTCTTCATGAACAGATTCGAGACGGAAGCAAAGAAGAATTCCAGTATTTCCCCTGGGTTTGGCTTAAGTATGTGGATGATATTTTTACAGTGTTCGATACAAAAGTCGCTGATATTGATAACTTTGTATCTAAATTAATCAGTCGATGCGCGTCAGTTAAATTCATATATGAATCTGAAAACTCTGGACAACTCCCATTTTTAGATGTATTAATAATTAGAAATAGTAACAATAAGTTAGAATTTGACATATACAGAAAAGATACTAGTACTCTAAGATATATCCCTAAGGACTCTCACTATTGTGCTCAACACAAAATAGCGAGTTTTAATTTTCTAGTCCATCGTCTATTAAGCTTCCCCCTCAATAAGGAGAGGTTTGAAAAAGAAAAGGCATTGATTAAGGATATAGCTGCGAGTAATGGATATTCTGTAAGTTTAATTGATAAAATAATTAACGAAAATTTAAAGAGTCGCTTCGAAATTCCTCGACCTTCCAAAATGAAAGAGAAAATCCGAAGTTTGTATCGATTCCATTCGATATTCGATTCATCCGTGGTATTGGTAAGATTTTTAAAGATGTAGGTATGGCAGTGGTTGATTCATCAGGAAACAAACTACAACAACTTTTAGGCAATCCAAAATACTAAATTGAAACAAACGAAAAGTCGGGAATTATCATAATTTGCTGTATGGACTGTAATCAAAAGTATGTTGGACAGACTAGACGATCAATTCAAACTAGATTCAAAGAGCATATGGCCCATCTCAAATATGGTAGAACAGATAAGTCTAGTGTAGCCCAACATGCGTTTGAGAACAACCATAAAATAGATTTAGCAATTTAAGATTAATTAGGAATGTAACAAATATTAGACAGCTGGATGCATTTGAAAGCTTGGAAATCATAAAGTGTAAAAATAGTATGAATAGTGACGGAGGGCCTATCCCAAATAGCCCGTTTTATTGGTTAGTGGGTCACGGTTCACCAAACCGTGACGGTTCGGTGAACCGTGAAAATAGTTTAGGTGTAAATAGGGTAGATTGTTAGCATAAGTTTGGTTTTAATCATCTCCAGATGATGCCAACTTGGTTGGCGAAACGCGAGTCGAGTGCAGTGTATAGTGTTTTGGTGTTTCGTGGAAAACTACGTCAGTGTTATCTTCACATTAAAGGTTCCAACCCACTCCGGGTATATGCAAATACTTTGACAAATTGCCAACAATTTAGATTTGAAATTTTCAGATAATAATTTAAAAATTACTTAAGCGACTAAGTGATGAGATTATAGTCGTAAACCTCTCACTGTAAAAGATAAATATATACCGTCGTGGATTCTTTTTTGGAGAATTTTGTCTTCTACAACTTTGGTCCTATGAAATTTGGACAAATCTGTTACAGTTCTCTCAGCGTTTTGGGCGAAGGGTTAACATGTTTTTTTAATTTTTTTGCATACTCAGTTTTTAATTCTGAACAACCTACAAATATTTTCAATCACTGCCTAATTATTGTCAATTTCTCATCTCATTTTCTTTGACTATTATTGGGAACATGTCTCAGTATGTACTGAAATTTCGGAAAAATATGTCATACATAAGTTATTTTCACTCTTTTTAATGGATGCCATCTGATATGATGGCATATTGTTCATTTTTCTCAGGTGAATCTTTTATGTGATCCTTTAAAATTAAAATAGAACTAACATTTTTAAAAATGAATTTAGTTTTTATAAACTGTATTTGTAAACTCTTTTATTCGTAAGAGTTATGCAACTTTTACTAGTTGATTTCTATCATTACTAAAATAATTATAATTTTAAGTTATTCTATGTTCATAATATTTCTGTTAACGATAAGTTTAAACGTCGTTTCTTTAGATATTCAGGGAAGTAAGAAAATTATCAACACATATTTAATGTCAAATACCCTCGAATCACTTTAGTTTATTAACTTAAGTAAGCACTTAAGAAGAAGACGGGGATATATTAACATGTTTATATATATTTATAGCAACTTAAATATATATTAAATATTGCATGTAGAACTGGAACCGTTGGGAATTAAATCTCGAGTGCGAAAACTAAAATCATTCATACAGGGTGTCTCAAAAACATGGAGTCCCTTTCGAGATGTTTGTTTTTATAAACAGCGTAGTTAATGAGATTATTTTTTTTATTTTAAAACAAGCCTCATCGGTAAATGATAACGAGAACAATTTATAGCTCAGGAAACGAACTTCATTCGGAACAGATTCGCATTTGGCTAATTTATTCAGAATATCTTTGAATGGTCTGTAGAAATGTTATATAAAAAATTTTCATGAATCTAAATATCAGAACAGCTTCATAATGGTGTCTATATAAATAACTTTATAATAGGGTAGAAATAAAATAGAATAGAATACATATTTGAAAAAGTCATACAGGCTATGCGGCGCAAAGATGTAGAAACACGTGTCTGTGAATGCTTTAAAGTTTTGAAGTGATTGATCAACTGGTGAGTACTTTTGTTTTTTTTTAATTTTTGGTTTTACTGAAAGGAATAGTTAGAATTAATAATAACATTATTGAGTCAGTCGTACTGAACATATTGTGCATATTATCTTTTTTATAATCCAGTATTCAGCATTTGACAAATATCCGGGAGAGTAGTTGTTTAAAAAGATCTGTGATATTTTTAAACGCGTATTTTCTGATGGTGTTGGATCATGTGGATTCAACACCCTATATGTTCTTTTTGCTGCACGTTTATTTTTGTTATTTTGTATATAACAAGTAAATATTTGGACTTTTTCTTCCTCACAGTAAACCGTTTTGATTATTTCAAAAAAAAAATGTCATTTATCAAACATAATAGTTGTCATTTTCATAGCTCACTTTAATAATGTTAACTTTTCGATATTTACAGTAACTAGTTTAACTAAGATATTCGACGTTTAATAACTCAAAAACAGTATATGGTAGGGGTAACATATGGTATACTTTTGAAATCAGGAACAAAGGATCATTCCAAAAATTTAATAATATACTGGGTCTCCCATTTAAAAAAAAAATTAATTTTACTGTATTTTTTATAGCATTTTAACAAAATTCAGTCATAACCACAAAATTTTTATTTAAAACTTTTTTTTCTATAGGTAATAATAATGATGATAAGGGGGTGGGTAATTTGTAATGAATAACCCTGTATTACAGAATACTCAATTTTCTGTGTTTGTACTTCTACAATTTTGTTTAGGACTAGCAGCTACGCATCAATATTAACGGTACGTTGATATCTTCTTCGTCCAGAATTTGTTTTACGTGATTTTAAACTGCGTATGAAAATTGCAGATAATAAATTCTTATTGCCTGGTTCGTTATGATTTTATGCTAATTTATTGATTTGCCGCCCTAATTTACCTAGTTCCACATTGGCTTATTATAAAACTAATTATATATAAAATTTGTTTTGTATGTTAAAGGACTGATTGCTTAATGTTGCGGAAAATTAACGACCTCTTTTACATTAAAATAATGAATTTACATTACCTATTTAAATGAAAAATATAAACTGCTCCACAATAAAATAAAAATAAAGTGATTGAATCGGGACAATATGCAGAAATGGTACATGTCAAAAATACACAGTTTTGGTAAATTTTAAGAAACTGATGTCTGATTTAATAAGAATGTATTCCTAATAGTAATAAATATAGCTGATTTCTTGAATTTGTTATCATGCGCGTGGGCTTCATAAATAAGAAACTGCTTATAAGTTATAATTTATATAACATTGTGAAACATTTACCCGATAAGTATAAAAAATCTGGATGAGCGCGGCTAAACATCTGCGCAAATATTGCAAACAATATTATTTTCTCCTATTTTCGATCTAAATCTGGTCTCTATTTATACGTAAGCTCTATTTATATGTAGCTCTTTACCCGCGACTCCGTCCTCATGGAATTAGAGACAATATGTTAAAAGTTTTGTTATCACCCATAGGAACTGAGTTGTTTAGCATTTTGTATTGATAATGAGTGATGAAAGTAACAAAAAAACTCAATGTTTTAACCCCTATTGCAGACGGGGATTGGAACTTCTTTTATTCGATTTGTCAGAAAAGCTCTAGGGGAAATATTAACCCACAATCTCCCATACGAACCGAGATATTTAGCACTTTAAGTTGAAAATTAGGATTAAAAGAAGTAAACAATGAATATATCATCCCCTATTGAATATGGGGATTTGGAACTTGTTTTATTTGATTTGTCAGGAAAAATCCTACGGGGCCTTGGGACTCTTAGGGGAAAATCAACCCTCTATCTCCCATACGAACCTAGATATTTAGCATTTTATATTACACAGTGTCCCACTTATGACAGTAACATCACGATAATGAAGACAATTTATTAACAACAATTTATTGTTCAAAATCATCCAAAAAGCTTGAATCTAAAATTTGCTTCAATTCAACAAATTTTAGTAAAAATAGTCCCAAAATATGGTTTAATGCTGAATTGACCATCCTAAATGATCCCATACGTGCTCTATCAGATTAATATCTGGGCTGCGCGCTGGCCAATTCATTATAGTGGCATTAACTTCATCTAGAGACTCGGTAACTATCCCGGCCGCGAGTGGCCATGCATTCTCGTACATTAGTATAAAATTGTCACCTATGAAAGTGCCGTGTGGGATTACATGAGGTTCTAGAATATCCCTTATGTATCGATCAGCTGTCATACTCCTATCATTGACTGCCAATAATTCTGTGCGTCCTTGAAACGAAATCATTCCCCATACCATGGTTCTCACCTCCAAATCTTTTCGTTTGACGAAAGTTGCGTTGGAAATGACGCTCACCTGGCCTTCTGTGTACTGGTATACGTCTATCTGAGGAGTGTAGGCAAAATCTTGGTTCATCCGTAAACAATACATTGGACCATTCTACAAGACCCCAGTCCACGTGCTCCCTTGCAAATGGTAACCGGACAACTCGGTGTGCCCTAGTAAGCCGTGGGCTTGTTGCTGGTACCATCGATCGTATATTCTATTCACGGAGACGATTTATTACAGTTTGTAAAGAAATGTTTAAATTTCCAGCTGCTAAGAGTTCAGTTTGAAGCATTCGGGCAGTGCAATGTCGAGTCCTTAGGGCTATCATTCTTCTTAAACAAACCATTCTTTGACATGTATTGGTCGCAGTTTACAATTAGGGCAGTTAAGTATATTAAACTGGAATGGCGTATTTGAACATGGCACAATTCTTTACAAGTATCACATAAATTATACTTTTCAAAACTTTCCATTATCTGATAATTATAAGAATAAATTTATTTGACACAAATAGCTGTTTTAAGAACGTTTTGACACATCAAATAATTATTTGTTTATTTTTGCTAACAGCAGCGGTAAGCATGGCCTCCTATGTCCAAAACACAATATTCGTCTGTGGTATGCGAAAGCTTCATAAGTTCATTGAATTGGTAAAAATAGCTATTTCTACCACCTTTAGTAGCACAAAATTGTTAAAAAATAAAAGATGGGTTACTACCAACCAATTTTTGAACTATTTTCCGTAACTAAAGTTGATAGTTTGTATTTTATTTAACGCAATAATTTGGGCACCAGTGTGATTTATAGATACTGCGAATTATTTACTAACTATAAATTTCTACGACCTTTAGTATAATGAAAGTTTCCGAAAACGATAGATTACTATAAAAATAGCTAATTTTTTATTACTTTGTGTAACTAAACTTGGTAAATTGTGGTAATTGTGATTTATGTATATTTGACTGTATTTTATGCTTCTTTTTTTGAATTATTTACTAGAAAACATATATTTATATTCCCACCGCCTTTAGTAAAATGAAAATATCAGAAAATGAGAGTTTATAATAATAATAACAAACTTTTCATTACTTTGTATAACTAAAGTTGGTAATTTGTTTTATTTAACGTAATAATGTAGTTATGTACCTATTTAAAATTGATATTATTTCTTTGAATTATTTATAAGAAAGGAAATTTCTACCCCCCTTTAGTGGAAAGAAACTCCCTAAGACCGAAATATTATACTATCCAAACCTGTCAAATATCCCTAATGCTTACTTTTGTGTCAAAAGTCGCAGATATACTAGACATTTCTTTATTATGGTTTCCATGGTAACTAAGCGCTCAGCGAGCGACAAAGTAAAAAAACGCTCGCTCCTCGGAAAAGTGCAACTTTGCGCTTTCTTTTGGAAGCGCAAAGTTGCACTTTTTCGCTCGGTTGTAGAAAAAATACATTACTACTCGTTATTTCCACATGAAAATGAAACAAGTTTGTTTTTCTAAAGTAAAAAATTATAAGTATCTCCACATGTGTATTTTATTCATTTGGTACGTGTTTTATTGTCCAATGGTATAGACGGTAAAGAACTCTATTATAAAAAATTGATTTAACTGTATCTAAATCTAAATTGCAAAAAATCTTGCTCTGTTACACACTCGTAATTCTTCATTATGAAACACATTTATATATCGCTGATCTACATGTGAAGCGATGTTTGATGGGAGAGAAAGTTGTATCGCCTAATGCTAAATCTTGTGGAAACACTGTAATACATCACGAAATAATATTTTTTTTGTACGGTTCAGAAATTTAGGGGTTGTTGGCATACTCCTATTTAGATATTTTAATACAATTTTTCATTTTTCTTTATTCAATTTAATTCAATGAACAAAGGATCCTCATCATTGGTTGCGGATAAAGCCGTTAGATATGTATAAATGTGAGTGTATAACAGTTTTTTATTTAAATATGCGTAGGATATTTTTGAGAACACATGAACAGTTGTAAAGACTTTAATTAATTATTCCTTAATCACGCTTAAATCGACGTCAACTTCCTGTAGAAAGGTAATAACTAAATCATGTAAAAGTTTATATACACCATGAAAATAAAGTTGCTGTAATTCATTACCTAATAAACACATTGATATAATTTGAAAATTACATCTTCAAGAAGTCTAGGAATTTTTGTTTTAATACTGTCAAACAACTTACGTCTTTTGATGAAAGTAAAACGTCCCCGCGGGAAAATGCACATACAGGGTGTTCCACCTAAGAGGGATTCTTCTGTAACTATGTAACTGTAAAATTTATAAAAAAATGGTTTTAATAAAAGCTATCTTAAATCATATGGGCCATCTAAAGTAAATATTTTTAGCTTTACAGGGTGTTCCATTTCGCGTGGCCGCTACATAACTTTATTATTTTAAATAGAAGACCCTGTATATTATTATATTTTTGAATTCCTTGGTTAATACTAGGTAGAGTTTATTAAATATACATAGTGTTTAAATCTTACCGTTTTCGAGATATTCAGTTGTTTTTGAAAAAAATCACGATTTCAGCTCTCTAAATGAGGCTAGATAGCATCTGAACCGTAAGAGTTAGAAACGTGCAGTTTTCACAGTTCGTTTTGGCATAAATTACTCTATCTTGTCATCTATGAGCAAAACGTGTACGTTATTCAGACTCGGAAATACTGAGACCTACATTTAATAATTTTACGAGTTAAAAAACGTTGTAGTTATTTTGCTAAGTAGAGAGTAAAAGTTTATTATAATATTTTCACAATGTCGCTGACGCAGGAAGAAATGATTGATACGGTTTTTGTCCTCGGTGAGTGCGAAAAAAATCCGTTATTGGCATCACGAATTTATGCACAGCGCTATCCAGACAGACCACATCCACGGCGTAAAACCTTTCAACTAGTGCTTGATAGGTTTTTAAATACTGGTAATATTTGACATACAAAACCAAATCGCCGTAAAACTGTAGTTACGGAGGAAAATGAAATTTTTGTGCTGGGTTGTATTCAGGAAAATCCGCAAATAAGTGTGCGACAAATTAGTTACACAACGGGTATTAGTACAACGTCGATACATAGGATTTTAAAAAAGCACAGTTATCATCCTTATCGCATCCAATTACACCAAGAGTTGCTAGAAGTAGACTTTCAGCGAAGACTGGAGTTTTGTCAGTGGGCACTTGAGATGTTAAATGAAGATGATGATTTTTTTAAACAGGTCATGTTCTCCTATGAGGCTACTTTTCATAAAAATGGTTTCGTTAATCGTCATAATTGCCATTATTATGACACAGTAAATCCTCACCAATTCCGGACAACTCATAGCTAACACAGATGGTCTTTGAACGTGTGGGGAGCAATTTTGAGAACCCATATCATTGGACCATTCTTTTTTGACCAGCTGTAACTGGAGCGGTTTATTTAAACTTTTTAACAAACACTCTAGAATATTTGTTAAGCGACATTCCTTTAGTTACACTTCGAAGAATGTGGATGCAACATGATGGTACTCCACCTCACAATGCCGCTGCAGTTCGTCAGTTTTTACACGAAACTTTTCCCAACAGATGGATTGGGCGCGGGGGATCAGTGAGTTGGCCTTCAAGGTGTTTAGATATGATAATTTGCGACTTCTTTTTTATGGGGATTTATAAAAAGTAAAGTTTACGTTACACCACCAACTACCGCGGAAGATATGCGGCAGCGCATTACAGTAGCATTTCAGAAATTACGCCACACATGCTGACCAATGTTGAACAGTCTTTTAAAAACCTAATTCGTTTGTGTATTAATCAAAATGGAGGACACTTCGAGCAACTGATGTAAATCAGCAGTCTAAGTATTCTTCTCCTTGTTGTGTTCCGAGTTTCAGTTTGTTTCGTTTTGAGTTTTGTTTTAGTTGTTGTTAGTGGTTTACTTTTATTTTAAAACATGCCAGTAAATATTGACACTGTCAGTGCCAAGCCTGATAAACTGTGAGGGAAAAGTTGTTTTGCAAGGCCTTCTTCACGCTGTTACATACCTAGTTTTTCGGACTTTAGAAAAGAACCTGATTTTTCTGGAAAACTGTTAGAGATAAGTATGGATAACCTTATATCAGTCGAAAGGGCAATCAATTTTGTATTCAGCCATGACAATTAATATGAGTTATTTTATTTGAAAAAAAAGTTTTTCAACTCGTATGATTATTAAATGTAGGTCTCAGTATTTCCGAGTCTGATTAACGTACACATCTTGCTCACAGATGACAAGATAGAATAATTTCTGTCAAAACGAACTGTGAAAACTGCATGTTTCTAACTCTTACGGTTTAGATGCTATCTAGCCTCATTTAGAGAGCTGAAATCGTGATTTTTTTCAAAAACAACTGAATATCTCGAAAACGGTAAGATATAAATACCATATACATTTAATAAACTCTACCTAATATGAAATAAGGAATTCAAAAATGGAATAATATGCAGGGTGTTCTATTTAAAATAACAAAGTTATGTAGCGTCTACGCGAAATGGAACATCCTGTAAAGCTAAAAATATTTTCTTTACATGACCCACATAATTCCAGACAACTTTTATTAAAACCATTTTTTTATAAATTTTACAGTTACATAGTTACAGAAGAATCCCTCTTAGGTGAATTTATAACATAACCAATGGCGACTGGTAAAATTTAGGCTGTCATATCTTAGTACTGGAGCCTGGGACCCAAGCGATACTTTAAGGCGTAACTGAAAAGACTGAATACAGAAGTTTTGCAAAAAAAAAATTGCGATTGAAATTTGCGAAAAAAGTTGGAAAAATTGTGAGCCCCCAAGGTTATTTTTTAAACGATTTGTAGAATATTTGCGAAACATTTTTCTTCAGAATCAGGTGGAAAATATAACGACAGATTTCAAATTTTAGCAAAAATATTGGTCTTCTATAAAATTACACCGTTTTGAAATTTTATTTTTGATTAATTTTTCACTGTGCAACTTTCAAAACGGTGTAACTTTATAGAAAACCAATATTTTTTGACGAAATTTGATATCTGTCGTTATATTTTTCAAATCGTTTAAAAAATAACCTTGGATGCTCACAATTTTTCAACTTTTTTTTTGCAAATTTCAGTCCCAATTATTTTCTGCAAAAGTTCTTCATTTAGTCTTGATAGTTACGCTTTAAAGTATCACGTGGGTCCCATGCTCCAATACTAAGATATGACATAGACTAAATAAACCAGCCGCCATTGGAGATAACTGGCTCAATAATGGCGATTTAGAAAAGAAACAGGCAGCCGACCGCCTCATAGGAATTTAATTCGTCGAAGGGTAAAGAAATTCTCAAACACTAAATTTTAAATAAAGAAAAGGCAAGTGGAAGACCAAGGCGATATTTAGACAACACAAATGCTGTTCATCAGGCATTTGTTAGAAGTCCAAAAAAGTTTTTTGACGGTGTGTTGCCGAACTTGATACTTCAAACAGTTCACAAAATTATTCGTAAAAATTCAATGATAACATATAACATTTAAGTTTTTTATCATCTTTGTCAAACAGACTATGCAAGTAGAATGGGCGCTGCTTGAGATTTATTTCAATGATTAGAAGCAAATCCTAATTTTGCTCCGATTCTCATTTTTAGTGACGAAGCAACATTTCATATCTGAAAGAATTAATAAACATAATTGTAGAACTTAGGGAGAACATAATCCCCATGAAATTTTTGAATACGAAAGAGATTAGTCTGGTATGCTTTATCTAAGGATCACTTTTTCTCTTCACAGAAAAGACCTTTGTACCCATAAAATTTTCAGGATTCTTTTGTACCACAGCTACCGCTAAATTTATTGATAGAGTCTTCCTCCACCAGAACGGGGGCCTTCCCATAATACTAGAATTGTACAACATCTTTTGATTCAGATATTTCCTGGAAGATGAGTATGGAAGGGAGAACCTCGCGCATGGCCACCAAATTCACCAGATTTTTTCTGTGGAATATTTAAAAAACAGTTATGTATAGAACGGAACCACAAAGTCTAAAATACCTTTATACAAAGAATTCGAGACGCATTTGCTTTAGTTACCCCCAGACATGTTAAGAAATACCTTTGAAGGATATAAGCATCGAATTCAGTTAGTCATTACTAATTGGGGGTAATGTAGAAAATATTAAATGATAGAAATATAGATGGATAGATAGATAGATTGATAGATAGATTTATTGATGTCAGTACACAGTACACAAGTAAATTGAACATAAAAAAAGAACATATAAATAGAACATGTAAATAATCATGAAAATAAAACATAAAAATACAACGGTGAATCATAGTCTAAAATATGTACATGGCACAATATTACCAGGCAAACATACGTCAATTTAATAATTTGTATAGTACATTTAAACTTAAACCTAGAAACATGAAAATGACAGCAACTGAGATAAGAGTCTTATTTATGACGGAAGTTACAGTATATATCATGATTACAAAGCATTTTTTACTAGAAAGCCTCTAATAGCGATTTTAAATTGTTTAGGTGGTAACTCCCTGGGAGCAAATTATAAAATTTAATGACGACATAATTTGGACTCTGAAAAAATTGAGTTTTTCCCCAAAAACCATATTGATGGACTTTATTTATCCATAAATCACGTAATTTAGTATTTTTGACGGGATTTCGATTTTTCTAGCATTACACATTTAGAATAAATTGGAACCATCATGGCACACTTAAATCGAAAATTTAAATTATATTATAAAAAATACTGACATTTGAAATGTCACTTATTTGTTATCGTTGGATTCAGAAAATTATGCATAATTCAAAAAATGCAATAATATATAGGGTGTTCCATTTAAAAATCGAAAGTCAGTGTCACTTCCAGCGAAACCGGAAGTGAAAATAAAATCGCTTGTATGTCAAAAAGTGCTGCTTATTATGTATATAAGATATTCCAAATTTCAATCAATCATCTTCAAAACTATAGGAGAAATGGGGGTGTACCATGATCCTGTTACAACCGGTATACAATCTGGATATGCTTGTATCTAGTGCATGGGTAAAAAAAAATAAAGAGGGGAAAATAAGTATGAAAGACCGATGGCCTTTATCACCCAGAATCTTACATATATAGTAATCAACTAAACAGTCTAAAAACTAGGATTTTCTAATAAAATTCAGTAAAAGAAATGAGTATCTTGACACCCATTTATTAGCATACAGGAACAATATTACCACTATTACAGAAAACATCAAAACTTAAAAACTTTCTATTGAAAATAACAACAAGACTAAAAGGGTTGACATGATAATCAACTACAAATAAAGCTCAGTAATGAGAGGAGATCCGAAGGGAACACATTTTCTCGAAAAGGTATAATTCTGAGTCACAAAGTAAAATAGATATTAGTCAGGAAAATAAAACTGTTTAAAAAATAAACTAGGCGGTTGTAAATGTTATTGTGTGGTACAGTTTATCAAGAAGCTATTTTAAGTGGAGTTGAAAGATTGAGAGGCATCCCAACGGCACCGTTGACAAATAAATGTCACGGTAATTTATACGAGCAATTATTATGTTGTTTGAGGCAAAGCTGGATTCCTTGATACGGAAACAATAGAGAGAGTTTCATTTTACGCAGAACATTGAATATCCACGTGATACTGTAGTTTATATGTACGGGATGTGTTGTCACTTTCTTGCTATTTGAATTTTCAGAAAAATAATATAACTCATATGGCTCTTATATTTATTTAACCATACACTATATTGTTTGCTTTTGCTGTTTTATGGTTGCAACAGTAATAGTAGGAATCTGAAATACAGCATACATTTCCAGAAGTGGAATGATAAGTTTTTTATATAGCACGTATACCTAGATATTTGAAGTTCCTTCATTATGTCTATATGCGCGCGCTCAGCTTCGGAATATTTTACATTAAGAATTTTTACGTTTATATCGAGTGGTCCAAAAAAAAAACCGGAATTTTTGTTTACGTTTATAACTTTTTTAATTCTTTACCGATTTTAATTTTTTATGGGTTGATTGAAAGCCAAGGCTTTCTGCTAAAATGCTAGATATCAGAGATTGACATGATTCACAGATCCAATATGGTGGGTGTGATCAAATTTATCTAATATTTAAAAACCGTTGCAACATTTTTGGAATGACAAATTAAATGGCCGTTTCGAAGCCTAGTCTTCTAAGAATATTTTGACGTATAGATCACGAAAATCGGTTGAAAACTTACAAAGATATGACTAATAAAATTAATCCAATTATAACAACAATTCTGGTTCAAATTAATGTCTAAATAATGTAATATGACCTCCATTAGCATCCACAATAAGCTGAACTCGCCTGCGCCAACCATCTATTGCTTTTGTAATTATCTATTGGTCAATTTCTCCCCAACACTCTAAAATGCGTTGTCGCGATTCGTCTAAAGTATTAAAATGACGGCCATTCTTGTGTCCCTAATAATAATATTCACAGAGATTTAGATCTGGACTATTAGGAGAGTACTGTTGTAGTTTTCTTGAACCCCCCGATATATTTATTTTTGTGGATAAATACTCCTAAAGCATGAACATTTTTCACAACATAAAATAAATTAGCATATGCACTTACAATCTAAAACACAAAAACACAGAAACAAATGGTTCAACACGTTTTACGCGTTAAACATTTTTAATATTTACACTCCACGTACGCAATTATTAAAATAACTAAAAAATAGTAGATATACCAACAAAACATTCAAACTATAGACAAAATATATAGGTTTAAACATTTTAAGCAATTATTTCTAATATGTGCATACAACGTACGCCACTGATAAAAAAATGAAAAAAGGGTATACCAACAACACATTAAACTCACAGGCCAACACAGAGAGATTTTATTATTTTTTTTACGCAATAATTTCAGATAAGTTGTGCACCCCCGTACGCCACTGGTAGCAAAAACATTTTTTTTAAATAATAATTTTTTCATTATACGAGTTAAGATTTAAATGTAAAGATATAATCTTTTGGGTACCATAGAAAATAGATATGCACTTTTCATTTTATAAATACACCCTGTATATCATTAAAGCACTCTTTTAAGTACATACTCAAAAGAAGATAAAGCTTCATTTATTACTCAGTCAACACAAATTTATTTTGTGGAAAAACTTTGCATATTTTAGGAGAAATAACGTTGTTAAGGTTACAGGGTGTCAAGATTTTGGAAGTGCATTTTCTGGGTAACCAGGTATATATACACACAAATTTTCTTATTAGAAGCTGCATCTCTCGAACAGTAGAATAACATCCAATTCGGTAGCTTCATAGAATTCCATGTATCCAGTGCCATACCCGGTGTAACAGGATCATGGTACCTTTTTCCTTTAGTTTAGAAGATAAACGATTAAAATTTGGAACATCCTGTATACTTAATAAACGTCACTTTTTGACATATTAATAATTTTTTCCACCGTATATATTATTGCATTTTTGAATTCTGCATAATTGTCTGAATCCAATGATACCACGTAAGTGACATTTCAAACCTCAATATTTATTTTAATATAATTTTTAGTCTTCCATTTAAGTGTGTTGTGACGGTTACGATTTATTCTAATTGACCTGTGTAATGCTAGTAAAGTCGAAATCTAGTTGAAAATACTAAATTATGTGATTCATTAGCAAATAAAATTCATCAAAATGGTTTTTCGGATGAAACAATTTTTTCAAATGGAACTATATTGGTACCGTGATACCATTTATCAGTACTATTAATAAGGAATGCATTCATACGCATTATTAAGATGTGCGATAAATACAATCAAAATTACAGCTGAGAGGAAATTAGAAAACACAATTTTGTTGTAATTAATTGGTAAGAAGTAACTAAGGTGACTTTGAAAACAATGAAACATTTTCATTGTCAAACATTTGTTGGTTTACCGGTGTTTTATTGTGGCTTTGAAAATTGATTAAAATTTTTGTTAAGTTGTTTAAAATTCCGCAAATTTATACAAGAGATGGAAAAGTGAACATATTAATTATTTATAGGGAATGTAGAAAAAATGCAATTACGGTTTGCATCCCTTATGCCGAATGATATCCCGCGAGAAATTATTTTAATTGTATTGAAAAACAATTCCGAAAGAAGGCTCGAAGTGAGGTTGATAAGACTGTTTCTTTAAGGCAAATTGTGTTTGAATTAGAAATCAGTCACCAAACAGTTAGCCCAATTTTGCATAAATACAACTATAAACTTTAAATATCAATTGCACCCGCACTTGTACGAGAATAATCACCAACATAGGATGGACTATTGCAATTGGATTTTATAGAATAATGTGCTGCCAAAAAATGTTTTTTTGGGAAGAATTTTATTTTCGGACAAGTCTAGGTTTACAAATTTGGGGTTGTTTAACCGATAAAATACGAGATAATGGTCACAAGAAAAAAGGAGGATGGTTTTCAAGAGCGATTCAGTTTCAATGTTAGGCTTGGAATAATCCGTAGTACAATAATTGGTCCAATAATATTTGAAGGAACCTTGACTGGTGTCAGATACCTAGGATTCCTGCAAAATGAGATTGAGGACATTTAAAATTAATTACCTTTGGATTTAGGATAGGAAATATATTTCCAACAAAATGGCGTTCTTCCAGAAATTCCAAGAATAGTAACTGATTAGTGATTACCTTCAACAGAGATTAGAAGAAAACGTTATTTCGACGAATGATCAGGTGGCCTCCACGGTTACCTGATTTGACTCCCCTAGATTTTTGTTTGACGTCATTTAAAAAATATTATCTACGCAACCGCTGGCGCCATTACAACCTGTGAAAACCTAGAGCTATGAGTAAGACGCTGAATTAATAGCATAACGGCTCAGCAATTAGCGAATGTTCTTCGAGATACAGTTTTGCGAGTTCAGCAGTGCATTGACGTTAATGGACAGCACTTTGAACAACTGTTGTAATGTTTCGTGTTCCTATTTTGTATTCCAAAGCCACCTTATGTAGGTATACCTAGACAATTACAATTAAATTGTCTTTTTTTAATTTTCTCTTAACTGTAATTTTGATTGTATTTATCGCACATTTTAATAATGCATATGAATAATTTTGATGAACTTTATTCTCTCAAATCACATAATTTAGGATTTTCGACGGGATTTCGATTTTTCTAGCATTACAAGGGTCAATTAGAATAAATCGGTGCAGTCATGTTATGACACACTTAAATGAAAAACTAAAAAATTAAATTAAAACAAATATTGACGTTTGAAATGGCACTTATGTGGTATCATTGGATTCAGAAAACTATGCAGAAAATGCAATAATATACAGGATGTACCATTTGAAAATCAAAAGTTAGTGTCATTTCAGGTAAAACCGGAAGTAGAAAATATCATTTATATGTCATACGTTCTACATACGTTTATTACGTATGTAGAATGTTCCAAATTTCAATCGTTTATTTTCAAAACTAAAGGGAAAATACCCTAATAGCACAACGTAGTCCTATGGACATCCGATGAACGTCCTCAGCGGACATTATAGATAATTCAGGATGTCCCATGGACAGCCTTTTTAGTCCAAGGACATCTCATGGACGTCCTTGGGATGCCCAAATGTCACAACTTTGAACCATATTCGGACGTCCATACGGAACATCCAAAGGACGTCTATAATGGGACATTATTTGGATATCTTTTTAATACCTCCATAATACCCATATAAGTTTATTTTTTCTTTCTTGGGTCTCACTATCACATAAATCATTTTCCCAAACTTATCGATTATCTAAAAAAAATACAGTTATCCAGTTATGACATTGGAAAAATAAGCCTCCGCGCTTGTGACTACATCAAAGAATTATTCAGAAGGTGTTTTTTAACAACTAGAACCAGACAAAATACTTATTTTTGCAGTATCACACTGGGTAACTGTATTTTTTAGATAATCAACTTTAGAATTATTCGTGGGTAGCAAGCCCCAAGAAATATTAAGAGAATGCTACAAATAACATATTAATGCCCCAGAATAAATCACATTTAGATTTGTATTGTTGTGTACTTCTATTATGCTGTCGACTTCAAAACGTTAGTAACTTTGTAGTCTTTTAGATATCGAGTTAACCCAGCGTTAAAGAATGTACATACAGTAACATTTTATATTATATTTCACAAAATCAAAATAACTATACAAACTACACCAAAAGCGAAGCAAAATCTAGCAAATAAACTGCCAAAATCATCTATCACTTTTTCCAGAAGGACGCTTACTTAGCATTATTGCCAAATCAAATACCTTCATTTCCCGCCACGTCATAATTTTTGTTCATTAGATGATAATAATTGTAACTGTAACATCTCATGGTATAAAAAAAATAGTAAATGACGATAATACCTGATACACACGATTTTATTTAGTTGTTTCGATATTATCTGTTGAATGTTGAAATCAGTTGTTAAGAATTTATTATTTTTCCACTTGGCAACATGGAACATGTACGTTTCCATTCGCGCGAATTTTGAATTGCATTTGTAGCTTTCACGTCATATATTAATATTATTCATTTTACGTGCATAACACACGAAGTATGCTTAATACTTTAATACAATACAATATTGTTATTTATGTTGGTATTATAATCCAGATATGATTTATAGATGTTTTTACTTTTTCACTTTTTTATGTAATAAATTTAATTTTTGAATTTATTGTTATCATTATGAATACATAGGACACGCCCATATACCAACTCACAAGGAAACATAACAAACCTAAAAATATTTTTTTAGGAACTAGAGCCAGAATATCACAACCTAGTGGAAATAATTTGAAAAAAATCAATCAAATCACGCTATCCCTGCAAAAAATCTATAAAACATGAGTGTTCATCTATTCGCAAAAGGAACATTTTCTACACAATTTCAAAATGTGTTCAAACAGCAACGTTCATCAAACGTCCATTTTAAGTCCTTTGAAGTTGGCATATTAAATGTCCAAACATGGACGTCCATCGGATATCCATATTATGTCCTTGGAAGTTTGTACATTTAATGGTCGGATACGGACGTCCTTTGGATGTCCATTTTATGTCCATGGACGTCTGTACATAAAATGGACTTAGAATGGACGTCCCTAGGACGTTGTGTGCTATTAGGGTAGGTCGGTGTACCATGATTCTGTTACACCCGGTACGCTTTAAGATTGTCATTTTTGTCAATTAACTAACCTGTTTGAAACACATCATTACTAAAAGTAATAAAAAAAGTTTTGGCTAATATCCCGTTAATCTCTTTTTATTTAAGATTTTCATCATTGTTTTAGATAATAGAGAGCTTACTTTTCTTCAGCTTGAAAACAATAAAGAATAACCCAGATTAACGCGTTACGAGGGAAGTGGAAGCGAACGCGGTGAGAGAAAAAAGTACATTACAGGATATAGTACCATTACGTCCGTCGTTCGGTTGTAAATGGTAGTTACTATATCATATATTGCGGGATATAGTACCAGCTACAATGTGTCCAATATCAAAAGTGAATAATCCACCTGACTACCCTTACTGGCACATCGACAGCATTATTTCAGTCTTATTTTACGGATCGTACACGAGTTGGGTATTTCAGATATACAGAAAGTAATTTCAGGCCTGCCCCCAGGCTAGGCCTAGTACCATTGCTTATTTACATTTACATTAATAAGTAATGGTCTTGAGCCTATAAATATCTTCTGCTAATGTCACAATCTAGAAATTAATCCCCGAAAATCAAAACCCATCTTATTCAGTACTAAAAGAAAGCTATTAAACTATAAAAAATTGCATTAAATTATGTAACACTGACGTAGTTTTTCATGAAACACCAAAACACTATATACTGCACTCGACATGCGTTTTGCCAACTAAGTTGGCATCATCAGGAGTTAATTAAAACAACCTTATGCTAAGAATGTACCCTATTTATACCCAAACTATTGTCACACAACCAATAAAGCGGGCTACTGGGGATGTGCCCTCTGTCACTATTCATACTATTTTTACTCTTTGCGATGTTCAAGATTTTTAGTATGAATAGTGACGAGGGCCTATAGCCCTCTTTTATTGGTTAGTGGGTCACGGTTCACCGAACCCTGACAATAGTTTAGGTATAAACAGAAAACATTCTTAGCATAAAGTTTGTTTTAATCATCTCCTGATGATGCCAACATGGTTGGCGAAAGGCGAGTAGAGTGCAATATATAGTGTTTTGGTGTTTCGCGAAAAACTAAGTCAGTGTCATCTTCACATCAATGGTTCCAGCCCACTCCAGGACATGAAATTATATATTAATAATGGATATATTAATATTGTAGAGGGACATAGTGAGTGATAAGTGTATCCCTCTGGTGGTCAGTGCTACTACCAGTCGCACACCACTGATAGCGCCCTGCAAAGCAGGTACCAAGTGCTTCGACCTCTAACGCTGGTAGGTTAAACTATATACTGAATAAGATTTACAGGAAACAACTACTCAGCGGACAAAAGCCCCGACCTGCACTGAATTAAATCTTAGCTAACAAACAAGTTTTGTAGGTTTAATTCAATGCAGGTCGGGCTTTTGTCCGCTGAGTAGTTGTTTCCTGCAAATCTTATTCAGTATATTGTAGAGGATGCAAAAAAATCTTGGGGTAATTCTTGATAATAATAATTTAAGATTTATTCACTAACTATAAAGAATTCACTCTGAGTATTCACAATAACTAAAGTTTCTTGTACTTTTCCGCACATTGCATGTTAATGTTTTAGTTAATATTACACATTTTCTTCACCGCCTGAAAACAAGAACACCTACAATTAGTACACTGTGAAAAAGGAGTAATTACTACGGACCGTAGTCACGTTTCAGCAAATTATCATTTCCTTTAATTATCTTTAATCCGCCCTTTAGAAATGACATTACGTTATAGCTGTTAAAGAGTTAGGTAGCCCTAATAATTTTATAGGAGTATTTAGATAACATTCGCTAAAACTCGTTACTATAACTTCCAACTCCCTAGAGTTTCCACAGTTGATTTTACAGTTTGCTGAGTAATTCTATATAAAGTAATGCAATATGCATTGTTACAAAGTGCTTTGGAGATTTACTTAAGTAGATAAACAGCTTTGCGATGGATTAAAAAATGCGCGCCTTGAATAAAATTTAATTTTATAATAGAAATTTGAAAGGAAAATAAATTAAATGATTCATTTACCAAGGACCCAATTCGTACAATTAGTGATTTCTAAAACAGAAGAAACAGACTAATGGCTGCAGTTTAAAAGTGGTACATTTAAGAAGAATTATATTTTTTAATGAAAATCATAAAAGGTAAACGTTAAAAAAAAAATCAAATTGAAAAGTCATGTACTTTATGTGATTTCATTTCTATATATTAATCCAATTCAGTAAATTTTAAACGTATACAGAGTGTCACAGGATTTTGTGGCAAATATTCAGGAACGTATAAAAGGGTCATAAACAGTTTACTAAACATTTTTCCGACAGCCTTGCTTTACTGACTTACGGGCCCTTAAAATTACGGACTGAAAATGGTTTTTTATTAATGTAAATTTGTAAATTTTATAATTTTGATCAATTTAACTCAGTTTGTAATGTTAATGGTAGATTGTTAGATTTAGTCATAAGTAATATCACCTCATTACAAGTTGATAAGTCAGAAATTTCAATGATAAGGGAAGATTTGCATCATCCACCACTGTGTATTAACCTACTTCAAGGAAATGACGAAGAGGAAAATATGTTTTCAGTCAAGTCCGAATTGACTTTTAATTTTAAAAAAGCCGATTATGTCACAATGTACAATTTATTTCTACAAACAGATTGGTCTTTTCTAACAAATTATGAAGATGTTAACCTCGCTGTAGAAGATTTCTACAGTGTTATTAATAATATATTTATGAAATGCGTCCCAAGGACTTATCCCTCGACTTATTCCAAAAGTCATCGGTATCCTTCATGGTACAGCAGAGACATAATCTATGATATTAGGGAAAAAAATTCAGCATGGAAAAAATATGAGCAATTCAACAATACTCAGGACCTTGAAAAGTTTAAAACACTAAGATCAAAAATAAAAAATGATATTAAGCTGGCGCATGAACACTATGAACAATATGTCAACCATGTTGAAAATAACTTTAAGACGAATCCTAAATCTTTTGGTCATATATTCACAGCAAAAAGAATATGACAACGATCCCAAATAATATGACCTACAAAGATAATTCCTTGGGCAATCCTCAAGAAATTGTCGACGCATTTGCTGATCTTTTTAAAACTGCTTTTACAGAATTAACTGACTACGTAGAATCTGATAACACTGCCAGAGATGAGAATGAACCATCACTGTCAGTCCAACTGAATGAAGACAAGATATGTAAAGCTATCAAGAAGTTAAAAAACAAATTTACCGCTGGTCCTGATGGTATACCGTCATTTCTTATCAAAGACTGTGCTAGTGTCTTAGCGAAACCTTTGCTTATTTTATTTAATTTAGCCCTTAACAGTAACACATTCCCAGAGTTATGGAAAAACTCCAAAATTATTCCCGTTTTTAAAAAAGATAATCGGACTGACATAAAAAATTATCGTCCCATTACCATCATTAATAATTTTAGTAAAGCCTTTGAATTCGCTCTATACGAGGAGCTCCACATACATGTCAATAAACAAATTTGCCCTAATCAGCACGGCTTTGTGGCAGGCCGGTCGACAATCAGCAACTTGGTTTGTGTTACACAATTCATCTCGGAGGTGTTGGATGGCAATGGACAGGTAGATGTCATTTATGCGGACTTCTCAAAGGCGTTGGACAGACTTGACCATGGTATTTTACTAAGGAAGCTTTCTGCTTTCGGCTTTAACCGAGATTTAGTTCTATTCTGCTCCTCCTACTTAAAATGTAGAAACCAATATGTTCAATATCGCGGGCATAAATCTGAAAGAATTGTTTGTACTTCTGGGGTACCCCAAGGGTCAGTGTTGGGCCCCTTATTCTTTATTTTATTTATAAACGACATCGTACTTGGTCTGAACTGCTATTGTCTATTATACGCGGATGACCTCAAACTGTATCTAGCTGTCAAGGATGAATCTGACTGTTTGCTACTACAAGCTGACTTGGATCTAATAAACGACTGGTGTACTTCAAACCTCCTACCTCTCAACGCTGCCAAATGTAACGCAGACACCTACACTAGGAAATTGAATCCTGTACAGTATGAATACGCTATAAATCAGGTACATTTAAATAAACCAGAGGTATTTAAAGATCTAGGCATAACTTTTGATAATAGGCTGACCTTTAACCAGCATATCAATATCATTGTATCATCAGCTTACAAAACCCTGGGCTTTATCATTAGAAACTCCGGTGAGCTTAACAACATCGACACATTAAAAATTCTATTTACGTCTTTTGTGCGTTCTAAACTTGAGTACGGCTCTGTCGTATGGAATCCTAATTACGCCGTACATAGTAAAGCTATCGAACAAATTCATAAAAGATTTTTAAAATTTATGGCATTTAAGGAGGACAAAACCTATCCACCAATAGGGTTTCCGCATGACAAGCTGCTAGAGAGGTTCAGTGTTGATGAACTGGTCAGAAGGCGGTTTCTTCACTCTGCTATGTTTTTGTATAAACTTGTCAATAATAAAATAAAATGTCCTGAACTGTTGGCAAAAGTTAATGCGCTCGTTCATATGCCATTGGTGCAAACAAGATTAACTAATCTTTTTTATTTACCCACATCAAGAACAAATATATTAGAATTCTCACCGGTGTATGTTATGTGTCATAACTGGCATGATATTCATGACAAAATTAACCTTTTTAATTGCAGTGTTACAGATATAAGAGCTGCAGTGTTACAGATATAAGAGCTGCTATAACAATTAACTCATTATATGTGCTTGTAATTAATTATTTCAAAACCTATGTACGTTATACTCATTGAAAATTAGTTAATTGTGTATTTTTTAATGTTATGCATTTGTTATTGTGTATTTTTCCTACCCTGTAATTGGAACATGTTCTGTTGGGTAGTGTATAATAAAATAAAAAAAATAAAATAAAATAGCAATTTGTTCAGGAGTTAGCGCAGGATAATCGCAATCTGATATGGGCGAGAAGTGGCCAAACTAAATATTGTTTAAGTTTGTACTTTTATGTTTCTGCTAATTGTTCAAGTTTATGGGTATTCAGTTTTGTTGAAATTTTTTTAAGAGTACCTCTTGTTCATAAAAGGCCTAATTTTACTGTATTTTGGCTGTTTTAAAAATACATACTACAAGCAAAAATTTCAGCGATTTTGATTTGATGTGAATTGCATCTCCGATTAATACAATGTTTTGAAAATATCGTATTTCAAGACCTACTGTTACCATTCAAAAATGTTTGAGAAAACCTCTAAATATAATATAATAAAATCGTGTATATTCGCTCGTTTCGATTTTATTTATTATGTTTTTCTGTAAAAATATTGTCAGTCGTACAAAGTGCCAAAAGAATTAATAATATATATAAAATAAAATTATTAGTGAAGAAGGTCCACTAAAATCATTTTCAAAATATTGAGAAAATTCATCTCAATCTAAAGCACATAGAAGTAATCTGACTTATTCTAAATAAATTCTGAGTATTTATTTGTCCAGGAAGTTAAAAGGGAATATTTATATGCAATATTTATTACTTAATAAAAGATGATGCCTGTTGTTTCTCGAGATGATTTTAATAATAAATATTACAAATGAAATAAAGACGGCGAGATATGCATATTTCAAATACATAATGTAATTTTTCAAATACTAAAGCAGAAGGCAATATGTGAGTGCCATATATTTTAAAAAATTGGTTGGTATATGTATATACCGGTACAGAAACATATGTGTCAAATAATTTATGAGAGTATTACGAACATTTGTTATAGAATTTAAAGAGAAAATAAAGTTTAACGCAAAACCTAGCAACACATAAGGCAAAGAATACCGCAC
This sequence comes from Rhamnusium bicolor, assembly GCA_029963845.1. Taxonomy (NCBI): domain Eukaryota; kingdom Metazoa; phylum Arthropoda; class Insecta; order Coleoptera; family Cerambycidae; genus Rhamnusium; species Rhamnusium bicolor. Next base: position 92,816 of record JANEYF010005106.1, read on the forward strand.
AGAACTATATGTATCGAAAATGATGTCGAAATTCGGTACATCTTTTGCATTATCAATCAATATTAACTATAACACCTATTTCCATAATATTTTGAAACGGTATAATAAATAATGTATATGTATTGATATATGAAGAAATGGTCTAATTCGGTAATCTAGTTTTTTCGTAGCCGTTCAAAGTGAGTGCTCAATATATTTGAATCGCATAGTAGATGGTTTTGAAAGCTAAGAAGTAATAAATATGTGTAATAGGATGAATTTGAGACAAGCCCGAATAGTCCACTTTATTGGCTAGGGGCGCTGGGGTATCGACTATTATTGTTTCTGTTTTTCAAGAAAAAGAAATGTTTTTGGTTAATAGTACGTTTCAAATAAATGTGTGGAAAAAAATTCAAATAAAAATATGTTATAATAAAGAAAATAATTTATCGCTTTAACATTATTTCTAAAATTGAATATTGTATTTCAGATCGATCCTAGTGCTTTAACAATATTGATAAAATTTTCCTCCAGACATATCATGTTCTTAACTGGTTATGACGAATATATCCGCGAATTGAAAATCATCTTTACCTGTATATGACAAATATATTCGCCGACAGATTTTTATTGGGGCCTTTCATGAATAATACGAATATGTTCGCCTGCGGCGATGCCTGCAAATCCCCACTCTTGGAGTTACAGTTTGATATAATATTTTCTACTTACATATCAAAATAACGTTGAAAAGACGCAGTTGCTTTGCTGTCGAAGAACTGTGTGCATCATGTCTAAAAGAAAGCATTTACCGAGTGATTCTGAGTCAAATGTCAGCGAAAATTCTGATCTTAGTGAATTATCAGATAGTGGTTCATCCGACGATAGTGACTTCAATATATTTAGCGGTGAATCTTCCTCTGAACAGTCTGATGTTGAGAATTTGCCATTAGATGTACCTTGGACAGATAATGGAATTCCTAGACCATATTTTCCGTTCACTGCTGAGCCCGGAATACAAACAACTATTCCAGATCCAAACGACATATTACAGATATATGAATTATTCGTTGACGAATATCTTATAAATCTAATTGTAACGGAGACAAACAGGTAAGTTAAATTATAACATTTACTGAGATCGGTGAAATAAGGAAATATTATTCGTAATTTCAGATACGCTAATCAGTTTATTCTACAAAACCATGAAAACATTGGCACAAAGTCTAGAGTTCGAAAATGGAAAATTGCAAACCCTAATGAGATTAGAACGTTTATTGGTATTCTAATTTTGCAAGGAATTTGTTTGAAACCATCTTACGAATTATATTTTAGTAGACGCGAAAGCATTAAAACCCCGTTTTTTGGAAAAATTATGAGAGAAAGAAGGTTCCGTTTATTGTTAAAGTTTCTGCACTTCGCAGATAATAACTTCATGGATAATAATCGCCCTGATAGAAAATTGTATAAAATCAATCCTGTTCTTTACCATCTAAAAAATAAATTCATGACCATTTACACCCCAGAAAAAAATATTTCGGTAGATGAATCTCTTGTTGGTTGGAAGGGTCGCCTTCAATGGAAACAATATATTCCTTCTAAACGGAAGAGATTTGGTATAAAAATATTTGTATTATGTGAAAGTTCTACAGGCTACGTATATAATTTTATGGTTTATACTGGAAAAGACACCAATTATGGGGGTACATATAATGAAGAACCGTTAGCATCAAGAGTTGTTTTGGAATTGTCAGATTCTCTGTTAGGCAAAGGATATTGTTTGTTTTTAGACAATTATTATACAAGCCCTAATTTAGTTGAAAAACTAGTAAGAAAAAAGAACTGACTGTGTAGGAACTCTCAGAATAAATAAGCAAGGCATTCCGGAAGAAATCAGAAAAAAAATTAGAAAAGGGTGAAACTGTAGCAATGTTTCAGAGAAAAATTATGATTTTAAAATGGAAAGATAAGAGAGATATTACGATGATGTCTACTGTACATGACAATAGTATGATAGAAATAGAGAAGAGAAATACTAAAATAAATAAACCAGCTGTGGTATTGGATTATACTAAACAAATGGGTGGAGTAGATTTAGCAGATAATCTGCTTCATTTCCATTCTATTGCCAGAACCCACCTAAAAAATTTTATAAAAAAATGTTTCTACATATGCTAAATATTGCCATTTTGAACAGTTATATTATTTATAAGAAAGCTGGGGTAAGAAAAATAGATTAAATTTTATTATTGAACTTGCTGAAAAGATAATTGCAAAATATGCAGAGCCATTGAGTAATGAGAAGAGACGTTCTAAAACTGGAGGCATTACTCGCTTTACTGAAAGACATTTCCCGTCTATTATTTCGCCAACAGCCCATAAAGAAAAACCAACTAAACGGTGTGTGTTATGTTTTCAAAAAGGACAAAGAAAAGAATCGAGATACTGGTGTCTAGAATGTAGAACGGGACTGTGCCCTGCTCCTTGTTTCGGTATATATCATACGAACTGATTTCTTAATAGATTATAGATTCCTGTTTTCATTTAATATATTATACAGATAATAAAACTATTTACAAATCAATTTTATAACCTTTTTATTAACCTACTTTTTCTGAATATGACGTATATATACGTGTATATGATGCATAATGAATATGACGTATATATACGCTAGCGGTAATTTTTGCGACCATTACAGGATCGCTCTAAGAAATTGTTATGTGCCAGTTAAGAGGTTAAATAATTCCATGTGTAACAAATTGCAGGCAAAATACCCACACAGTTATATAAACAAATTTAAATATCTGATGTGGCCAGCACATAACTTTCTTATACCAGTATATACCATCTTGATCTAAAAAAATCATTCTATTTAATTGTTCACTTACCTCAATTAAATTTTAATAGCGTACCTTAAAATGTTTCATTAAAATTTTTAAATAATTAATTATCAGCGTCATTCGATACTGTCAATAATAATTCATGTCATATATTTTAATAATTTCTTCTCATTCACATTGACATTATTGTAACTAAATTAGACATTTCAAATGTCAAACTGTTAAATTTATCCTAACGCCACTTTATAAGGTCAAATGTGTAAAAAATTTCAGTTTACATCAGCTTTATTTAAGTACTGGAAAAATATATTTTATTGACTTAGTATAGTAGACATAATTTATAATCTTTCATCAAGAATATATTTTTTTGTAAAGGCAAATACAAAAAAAGTTTGGGTCCTGTGGACCTTCTTTCAGCTGGCCAATTTTGCTCACCATCGAATTTATCATTGTCTTTAGCCTTTTGAACATTTGTGCCAAATTATGTCTCTTCTGGTGGTATAAAAATCCCCCAATTTAATGTGTCACCTAAAATGTTGACAATCTTAACTGCCAAATTTGGGAAGTCTCCCATTAGTATTTTTTGAGTTATCACGGATACCCACATACACACACACACAGATCCACATACACGCATCGACAGACATCATTCGGAAAATAGTCAGAATGGAATCAGGAGGGTTCAAAATGTATCAATCAAAATCTCGAGGTGGAAAAAAATCACGATTACTATACTTCCTTATAGTTAGTATAAGAAAGTAAAAATGTACAATTAATTTACTAGAAATAGTAATAATTAATAACAAAAATAAACGAACGGATACAATAACCAATAAAAAAATATCGCGCCTTTAATATTTTACAAAGTAAAAATTTGGCAGATTTTACTTATTAGATTATTAGACCAGTCAAATTAAGGGTTTTTTCAAAACGATAATTTCCAACCATTCCCGACCAATACCATTCGATTCAGTATGTTTTTTGAATTCTCATAGTCAATTTTGCCGTACGTTATATGAGCAAGAATTTAATTTATAAACAAAATTAAAGTAGTGAAAATGATGAAAATCGATGTTTCTGAATATTCAACTTCAAACGCTGCGAAAACGGCAACAGATAGAGAAAAATTGCTCAGAATATTTTTTATAGAGCGTTAAATTCCCTTCAAAAAAAGTCCGCGACGGCATATCTCTACGATGAATAGTTAAGGCGTTACAGTGAGTTAAATATTTATTATTTTTTCTGCTGTATATCAGTCAGCTGTACAAGTAACGCACATGCGCGATCAACAGACTTGTACGCCGCGTAATGGCCGCCTGCGCAGAACATTTTAAAGTAGACTTGCTGTAAATCTTTCATAATTTTCTTATTTTTACAACGTTAGCAAATGTATTTATCACTTCTTTGGTCTAGATATAATTATTATATACTTTTATGCATACTCAAAGACCTGGAAAATTATTATTAAATTATGATACCAAGTACTATAGTGCCCTGTGCCCGAGGGTATCTACATATACGCTCCTAGCATTCTTGAGAAGCAGGTGTTTCAAACTAGACTACTTTCCCCCTCTGGGTACAACGGGCCCATTGTACAAATATACATGGACACATTTTAAAGTTAACTATACGCAGTAACTCATTGTAACGCCTTAACTATTCATCGTAGAGATATGCCGTCGTGGACTTTTTTGAAGGAAATTTAACGCTCTATAAAAAACGTTCTGAGCAATTTTTCTCTATTTGTTGCCGTTTTCGCAGCGTTAGAAGTTGAATATTTAGAAACATCGATTTTCATCATTTTCACAACTTTATTTGTTTATAAATTAAATTCTTGCTCATATAACTTACGGCAAAATTGACCATGAGGATTCAAAAAAAAAAACTGAATCAAATGGTATTGGTCGGGAATGGTTGGAAATTATCGTGAAAATGGGCCTGATTTTTGCTTAATTTTACTGGTCTATATTGTGTGCAAAAACGTACATTTATTATATCTGGTCAAATCTGTCAAAGTCGAGGCCTTAGGTCGTAATTTCATTGCCAATATCAGATAAATAAATCTATTTTCATTTCTCGTTTCCGTATCTAACACTAACAAATGTTTATTATTTGTTATATTGCTCAATATGTTCCTCTAACCTTTGCTATTTCCATACGGATGCAGCCTATTAATTTTATTGCAGAGATAATACTAAAAATTTATAGTATAATAAAGTGCAGGACAACTATCAGAACGTGGTTTTCGCTGTTACAAGCATTAACATATATATTAATGAAACCTGAATAAACATGTTTTTTAAAATAATTAAGAGCTAGTTAATAATTAATAATGTTATATTAATAGTTAATTCCTCTGAGTAAAAAAAATACCCTTCAAATTATATAAAGAACGCAAGAAACATTTTAATTTCATTACATAAAATATATTTTTGTGTAAGCATAACGATAACATAATATTGGTTTTTATAGTTCTAACTAAAAAATTGATTTTTGCGTTGTTAAGTTGGCAATTATTTTTTACGTTAATTACTGTTATTAACGGTATGACATAAAAAACAGGATCGGATTTAAAATTTGGGGTTTCCATATAATTAAAAAGTATTTTTATTGTCACATATTTTTTATAAAATCAAAAAATGGATGTTACTACCGTAATTTGACAGATGGTTGAGAGTCAAGCGCACTTGGCCTTCATCAAAATGTTCCGGGTTCGATCCCTAATCATGGTCATTAACTGTAAGAGAGATTACTAGAGTCGGGATCCGTAGGGTACATGACGTCAATATCAGAGTCGGATCCAGGAGTGAGTAATACCACACTCATGTAAACGATAACACAAAAATAATAAACAGTCTCTTACCTTATAAATGTGATTGGTTACTAATATTTACACTGAGGGAAATCGACCAAATAAAATGTTTTGCTAAGATGATCTGCATTATCATATCTATTTTTTTTCTTAAGAATACATTATCATCATCTAATTATAAGAAAAACTGTTTCGCTAATGAGTTTTTGCAACCTTAAATCTTTGACTAATTATCCCAATAACAGCACCTACTTAAACTAACTCAAATATTTTTTTCATGTTTTTCTTTTTATTAAGGATAACGAAATGTTTTCTTAAGGTAGATAAGTGCCTTTAGTAGGGATAGATTTTTTAGTGGTTAAATAGCATATATCTACGGTTAATAAGCTATATGTTAACCATAAATCTGCGCGTGCTAATTCGAAATTTTGTTTGTAGGCGATGCACAGGTAAACGGTTTGACGAAGGGTACCAAAGTGACACGAAACAATAGTTACCATTTTGTTACGTCACAAATACAGTTGGAATGATATAAAAGCGACGACAAAGGAATGTATCCATTAAATGAGTGCCTTTTGTCGGGCGTTTAAATTCCTTTGTCAGCATTTTTATAGTGTTCCAACTGACTTTAGAAATACTATACTATATGTGGTGTGTGTTATTATAAACAGAAAATATGAAAAATCTAATGCTTATTTTATAGCAAAGTACAAAGTAGGCGGCAATGGGTCTGTCTTCGAAATTAAAGGTGTTGATCTGGATTTTGGTTTGTACGGAAAGCTGAAAATTTTCGTTTTCATGCTATTTCTGATCATCACAAAGCTGACCAGCAATACTTTCCCAATTTTGGGACCCCTTTTTTTCTAACATGCAGTCTAATCTACCGGGTGTAAATGAAACCTTGCTCACTCCCTCTATTTTCATTCTTTATCGAAATATATTGATGAAATTTTAATATGTTGTTATACACATAAAAGTGCATTAGAGGAGAGTATTTTCAGTTTATCTGAATTTCCGGTTTCGCCGGAAATTACCCCAACTTTCTCATTTTAAATGGAACACCCTGTATATTTTAAAATTTTTGGGAATTCTGAATGTAACAGTATAAATTTTTCATTGATTTTTCATTTGTTTCTTTTTTTTAAAGAAAATTTTATTTTTTGGTTTAGATTTGCAAAAAATGTTTAATAAATATTTATTTACTATAGAAGAATTTTGATTTTTCTACTGTCAATTCTTATGAAATTGCTAAGTTACGGGTATCACTGTAATCGTGAAAAGTTGTATTTTATAAATATCGTAATGAGCCACCATTTTGAGAATTGACAAATACGCATTTTTTAGAAAAACGAATTTTCTCACTTTTGAAGACTCCTATGTAAAAAAGTATTTATCACAAAACAGTAAATCAATTTTTGTGATAGTAAGAAACATTTTTTGTAAATCACAGCACTTTAAATCAAAAATTAAAATTTTCTTTAAAAAAATAAATAATTAAAAAAATCAAAAAAAAAAAATACTGTTAAATTCGGAATTCACCATAGATTCCAAAAATCAAAAAAAATACTGATCAATTCAGAATTCACCATAGATTCCAAAAATGTACAGATATACAGAGTGTTTCATTTAAAATAAGAAAGTTGGGGTAATTTCCGGCGAAACCGGAAATGCATATAAATTGAAAACACTTTCTTCTAATGCAATTTTTGTGTATAACAATATGTTAAAATTTCACAATTTATTTCTATAGGCAATGGAAGTAGAGGGGGTGAGCCAGGTTTAATTTACACCCGGACTAACACTATACCTATTGGAGAATATCAAAAACCTCGTAATAATTGTTAAACCAAAAAAAAAAAAAAAAGATAAATATCTATTATTCAAGGCTTAACATTTTTAACAAAAAACCTAAAAAACAAAATCACTTTCTACGGTTTATGCTTTGAAACTTAAAAACGTAGTGTGCCAAAATGTAGTTTTCGTCCCCTTTCTTAATCATCATTACTACATCAGAATCAAATTCTGACTCCGACACTGAAATATCAGAACCAGAGTCAGATACTTGTAAAAAAATTATGATGGGAGGAAGCTTTTCAAAGTTCTCGCATCCCCCATCAATTCTTTCCAGCCCTCGGGGATTAAATTTTCACAATGTTTAGTTGAGTTGAGTTAATCCACATGTCCGTCGTAAAAGTAGACATAGCCCTCCGCCATAAAGTCGAAGCTTTATCTTTCGATGGGAGCTCCTCATTTATATGCTTATTATAATATGCTTATTATAATAGGCGCAGACAATTTCAATTAGGTTATATTGACGGTGGTATGGGGGCAGTCTAAGAAATTCACGGCCATGTCTGCATGTCTAAATGGTTTAATTAAGTACCATAACTCCGTTTTTTTAAGTCTGTCATCAAAAGATATATTTTGTTTTGTCAGAAATTCCTGCATTGTTTTTTTATTAAATGAAAAACTTAGCAGTTCATGGATAAGCATTGAATGATAAGGCGCGTTATCCATAACCACCACACATTTCCCTTTTATTTTATACTGTACATGTATTAATGGATTTTCTACCCACTTTCGAAATATATCCCATTTATTGCTTTGTGAGAGTCTTTGCCTGTATTGCAAGAATCAGATTGTAAGTCACAATTATCCAAAAATCCCAAAGCGCATCCCTCATGTAAAATAGTGAAGCAAACCAGCCCTGGGCTGCTTCATCGCGGATAAATTTCCTATATTTTTTACATAAAACTAAATTATTTCTAAGCAGTTATTTCATTAAATTCTAAAGTAACTATTACATAAAAAGGTTAAAACATTTTCTTTTAATTTTAGCTGATAAACTATAGAGTCTAAATTATTCATCTAAGTAAAAGAACACACAGTAATCATTTAAATATTTTAAAACGTTAACAAAACTGTATAAAATCTAAAGGCGTTCGCTAGCCGAGAATAAATAAACAAACCGACGTAAACGCGTAGGGTTGTAAGAGATTTTACCAAGAATAGGGTCGAAGGCTAATAAAGATAGTATCATTATGTCACTTTTCACTTTAAGTACCGTGTGTTCGAAGATCACAGTTAGGTAACTAGCGTTTGGCTATTTCCGCCCAGCTTACAGGTTGAACAACGAACTCCTTCATGGGAAATTATATAAATACGCGAGACGGCGTAGAGTCGTGGTCACATCTCTGACAGCCCTAGGCAATGCGCCTTGATTCTTAGGAATCGGGAACGAAGATATTGTCCAACTCTCCGTAGCATAGTTGTACTTCAGGTCACATCTCTGACAGTCCTAGGTAATACGCCTTGATTCTTCGGAATCGGAAACTGCCAGAGTGATTCTGCCTCTGCGCTATAGCTATCCATCGGCCCAGAGAGCCACGCTTCATTAGCGTGTAATGAACACCGACGTTGCCGCCGCCATGAAGACAAATAACTAAGGGGTTACTCAAGAACACTTGGGAGTAAATCCCGTGGAACTCTCCGTGTGTACACGATTAGATAAGGGTGGCATTAAATAATTTTTACCGCGTTGCCATTCTCTCCGTACGCGAGCTCACTAAATTTCATTCAATTAAACTAAGTTCTTTTGCTACGAATGAAATGGCAATGTTAATCAAAATATAACTCTATATGCTTGGGGTTTCACGGTTTTAATAGGATTTGACCGGTGGTACCAAATGATTTACAGATAGATATTTTATAATGCATCTCTCACTACTTGTTCATTAATAATTAGGACATTAACTCAGATAAGGTCAGGCATCAGTAATTCGGACTGTCGTTTATTTGTCGGCATCAGTTTAGGTCAGGTTTAAAAATAAGATAATGTAAATAATAAATAGGGCTCAGCTGAATCTGCAATGTAACATTATTAAATTTCACTACTTGTAGTTTAAGTCTTGATGGTGGGATGTATTCGACAAGCCTAACAAAGAATTGGACAGTTGTTCCACCGAATATTAATTGGCAGCGTTATTTGTGTTTAGAGTACTGTTGTACTGCGGCACTGTATCCGCGATTCAGCTAAAGCATGGTTATCTGCGTCTGTCTGTCTTATTTGGCATAGGACATTCGGGTACTTCATACAAGAGAAGTTTCTCTTGCCCCCATATGTAAGGTTTTACGTATTATGTCACTTACACTACGGAGCGGAAATTTCCGCCGCATGTAACAAGGTTCTGTTACATTGCAGGTTCAGCTAGATAAATGTAATGTTTTTCATGTAGACAGTTGTCAATGTACCGAAATAAAAGCTGCTAAAACGTCATGTCAGTTTCCTTGAATTATTTCAATTTTCAGGTACAAAACTGAATTCTAAGCAAATCAGTAATAATAAATATAATGTCAAATCTTACTTATATTAATCATTCTTTAAAACGTATGTCAGTACAGATTAAAGTTCGCAATAATTGGAAAAAAGTAGGTAATCCAATTAAATCAAAGTAAAGCTCATACGAGACAAAGTAATACCAAACTTTATAAACGTATCTGAAAAGGTTACAATCACACAACAAATTTGGGGACCTGCCACTAAAACTGGACGATCACGAAATAGGCCAATTAATTAATTATTACATGTCGCTTCACGACACGTTAAGGTTTATCAAAAATGGGAATTCCCTCTCGCTTAATTTTCGAAGGGTTACTTTCAGAATTAGTGCCATGGCGCAATTGGTAAACAGGAGAACAATTCTGATACAACTTGTGTTCAAAGATAACCCCTCAAACCTTCTACGGCTGTAATCGCAATAAAAACCTTTGTCCAAATCTAAAAAAATTTAGGTAATAGGTGTACTGTATGTCAAAAATGTCAATGACAGTTTGAAATATGACTGAAAGATTTGTATATCGCTTGACATATTCCAGTGAAAAACGTTTGATTTATTTCCTATTTTATTCCCACATTGTGAATACTTGTGTTATGCTTATCCAAAATAATTTGGCATTGAAATATTTTAATACAAATTTTATTTTATTTTAAGTGTTAAAAACTAATAATACTTTATTTTGTTATGAAATCAACACTGAAATAAAAAAAATACTGTTATGTGTTGACTATAAATACGATATCCTAGATATAAATAGTTCAGTGGATATACATATTAAATCATTAAAGAGTGATAAGAAATGAAAATTTTTCAAGTGCGCATATGGGCTCTAAAAATATCTGCTTCTTTCCAATATTATTTTAATTTTTTTGTCGCATCCACTTACGCATTTCGGTATTTTTTTTAAGGACTGACTTCAAATCCAGCTGTCATCTTTTTATTTTGTTACTATAAACACTATGAATTAAATCCCACAATTATTAAATCAAAATATATGAATAGGAGAAGGATGCCATTACTGTTATAAACTGACAGTATTTACGTTTTCTTGTCTGTTGTAGGTGGTAGATAAGGCTTGTTTACGATTGATAAATCAACTTTCTGAGTAATGCAATGTCATCATATAACGCATTGCAAATGTTTAAAATGAAATTCTTTGGCATATTGGTTTCCAGAAAAAAAACGTTTGGCATGTAAATTGACCTAAACAAAATATATCTTTCAAGTATTGAATGGTGTAAGCCGTTACTTTGTGATAATCTTTTATGATGATATAACAAGAAAACACAATTTACTTTGTTTTTTATCACTATTTTATTATAACTTCACGTTACTGCAGTTTGGCACTTAACGTGCCATTTTCAAACGATTCTGAAGAGAATCTCTTCAGTTAAGTTATAATAAAACAGTGATAAAAACAAAGTAAATTGTGTTTTCTTGTTATATCATCAAAATATATTTCTGTGTGATAACTATTTTCTTATATTTCTGTTAAAAAAGTAAATTTTCATAAAATTATTCCTCTAATTCTGAAGTTCCGCAAGAATCCGTTTTATAGCCCATTATGTTCCTTTTAATATTAACGATTTAACTCCCTGCAATAATAAATCCTGTGTATGCTATATCCACAAGTCCCTTATGCTATACTTGGATAGATTACAAGCGATAATCTTTCTATTTTACCCCACAGCAACTACTATTGCTACTAATAGCAGCAGAAATACGTTCTGATTTGGAAAACTGTTCCTATATATGTGAATCTGCATTTAAAACTACTGAAAGTGTTGGGCTTAATCCAACATTTTTAGAACACTATGGTTTTTTGATGATCTCAGACTTATTTTATCGATATTTTCACAGACACTGTTTAGCAGGAGAGGATATCATCGGCAATCAGCGTCTTATACTCTTGCTGCTAGATACTTTTCCTTCAGTAATTCAAACAGATATCCAGTACAGTAAATGAGTAACCCCGGGTTAATAGAGGGTTATTATTTAAAGTATATAGAAATAGATGATGGTATGAAACTTACGCAATAAGGTGGGAGAGATCTCGACTGTGCTGCACACCAGTTAAATTGAAGAAACGAAAATCACTTAAGGCTTCTGCAGTTCATTCTCTGTCAATGTGTTTAAGTAAATAAATAAATAAGGTCTCAATTTCGGTCATTAAATTGTTACCTGTATTGTGGAGGATCTTATTAACTTTATTTTTGCCTCTATTATTTGCATAAAGTAGTTTGTACAAAAAAATTTATACCTTATACAATTGGTTATGTCGAGGTCGTTTCCTTAAAGAGCGGGGATTCTACTAATACCCGGTTTTACCTGCGCGTCTCTGCGTCGACGTAAATTATCGCAAGTATCGTATTTGTGGTCAGTGTGACAAGTTGCTAGCTCATAAGTTATCGCACAGTGTTTTTCTTTGGACTTTATTGTGAATTATGTAGTGGCACTTTTATTAGTTGTTTAGTTGTTTAACAAGTACTTTAAGTGCTGTAATCATGTTGAAACCGGTGAAAATAACACGCATGATACTATATGAAATAATGTTCCAGTACGTTCACGATGGATGAAAAGATCATGTATTAGGGTATTTAAATGAGAAATTTCTAACCAGTGAAAATAAAAATGCTACTAACGATCTTGCAATATTTAAGAAAACATAATTTTTACCCTGGGTATAAGAGGTGGTAAGAGAGTTCCAGGAATTATTTGCGATTCCTGCAGAAGTACAGTGACTGATTGGAGCATGAAATATGTTTCCATGAAACAGTGCGCAGTTGTCTAATATCTTAAGATGTACCTTCCATAAGCGGCGCAAGTTAACGTGGGCGTTCATGGAAAGAATTTGAAGATTGCCCTGACGTTATAAAACGAAGAAAAACAGACGACTTAAGCAAGACTGAAACCAGTGGAGAATTAGTGTGCTCGGCTGCAATGAAATTTCATGAAAATTGAGATACTGCTAGAGCAAAATTGATTGTGGAAAGTACATTGTTGCGGCACCATCGGTCACAAACATCAACACGATTTTTTGATATGTCAAATTTTTCTAACGTCTCCAGCACCACCCGCGTAATTATTTGGCCAGTACACTCAGTTAGTCTTTTGCTAGCTACTAACAGTGGAAATGTCGGTTTAAGAGGGTCCAGTATACGTACTATTACATTTAAAATAGAATTTCTTTAAAATTTGTCGTCTCGCCAACACATAACCACAGCCGTGTATTTTTTAGTACACATTTTGTATTATTTACAATGCCTTCGCTTACAGTTGGTATATAGTTACGCAACGTTGTGCGACTTGGTAACGTCACCTTGGGATTGTATTTATCCCAGAACTCCTTTTTTTAGTTTTATGTTGCACAGAATTTACGTGACGTTTAAAATCACCTTTATCCCAGCACATCAGATCTGTCTCGCACACCTTACAAATTATTGTGGCACCATTGTAGAATAAATCCGGGAATTCACTGATAAATTTATTTACTTTGACAGCGTAAGGCCGTTTTTTACCCTTGGGCAGGTCTGACATAATTTATTATTAAATTAATATCAAGAATAAAACACAATAAACAAAATTATCAACAATACAACGGAGGGGAATAAATTACGTTGTACACACCACGAGGCATAACAATAGACTAAATCAAATGTTAGTCTTTGCTAAAATAGTAAACAAGTCTCGCTTACGTATTTGGGTATTTCTTTACCTGGCACCGCCCGTGACTTGCGGATCGATTTGCCAACTCTAGTCATTAATAATGTCATACTTCCAATTGGGGAATTATCCGAAGAGACCCAAGAGACAATAAATAAAGAAATTCGTCGATTTAGAGAACACTACACGAGAAAATCGTCAAAAATAAAAAATAATGACGACATATTTGAATTAATATTGCTTAATGTAATTAAAATTTTAAATATTATGATTTTAACATAAATTATACTTTGGGTATTTGCATAAATTACTTTACATGATTTAATTTTGAGTGGATTCGAGTTAATATACCATACAAGTTATATCTTTTACATCAATGAACATTGCCTAAATATGTTTAAACATTTTCATAAAATTCGATCAACAGTGTTGGACTTTTTCAGTAAAATCTATATCCTGTAGGGAGCAATTGGAAGCCTATAGCTCCGTTAGGAATACTTTTCGGACGCACGTTGTGAAAACTATTTTCTATTATTTTTAGACTCTGGACAAATTACCGAAGTTTATAGCTGTAAGTTTGAATCGCTGTGTATATTTTTAATGTCATCCTTTTAAAGAATACTAGAAAATTACAATCTTTATTACGACATTTTTAATACTGTGTATAAGTACTTTAATTTGGCAACAATTTCAACTTATAGTTCAGCACCTGTGCCTGCTTTGTGTACAATTTGACAACGGTTAATATTTAAAGCAGAACCAGTCAACTAATGCATGGGTAACTTTTCTAAATTTAAGATAATAAATCGTTTTCTCTATTGATAAACAATATTTGCGGCATAAATAAAATTTAAATGTTCAAGAATCCGTTTCTTCCGCATTGTGAGAAAAAACAGATGGCAAAGATTATGGAGAATTTGAATGCGATGTTCAAATTAAAACATAAATCCTCAGAAATTTATTCCGTGCCATTACATTTTTAAATCAATAATTGTTTAAAAGTAGCAGTAGTCATTCGTTATTTACTTAGCATGAAATGTTTTAAACATAATGAAATTTTATTATTACAACAGATATTATTGCATGGAAGTAAAATGCTGTGCATATTAAAGTGCCTATGAACCACTTGAATTTCAGTATAAAATAATAATCAATATTAGTGTAGTAGTAAATCGTTTAGCAAATCGAACAGAGATAAAGATTGCCTCATGTCTTACTTTTGTTCTGCTAAATGAAATACTGAAAGTCCCCATTATTCAATCTAGCGCTTTTGCTGCTATCTCGAAAGAATTGCTGTCGGAAGGACTACCGGCTTTTTATGCATTTTACTTATAAACGGTTAGAGATAATTCTATCTGCGTCTATCCTTAGGTAGATATGTAGTTAAAATGCATCTGCCCAAGCATAAAGAGAGCAAATTTTTCATTTCAGATACGTGTATATTATACAGCATAGGAACCGCAAGATTTGGTAAATGGAAAGATAAAATATGTACAACAAAGACAGGACTGACACGTGCTAAAAAATAACATAATGAAATGAAACAGTTCAATTTAAAATTTGCGTAAAAACAAAACATCAATCGAATACGTTTCTACTTCAAATGCATCCAGTATGAGTTGAGTTGCTCAACGTCAGCTGCGTTCAGAAGCGTCACCAATACGTTCCCGATAACAACGCTCATGGGGAGCACACGGGTTTTAGAGCTGCCTGGATATCGGAGTAGATATTAGTGCTGGGATAATTCGAATGAAAAATCATTCGATTATTGAAATATCTCGAGATATCTCGAATACCCTTGTCATGAGAATTCAAATGATTTATTTCTCAATGAGTTGTGGCACTGACTGCCGTTTGAATAATACAGCCCCACAAAAAAAAATTTTCTAGCAACGAGACGAGTATATCCATATGTATTTTTGATCGCTGATTCCGAATCCGGGGTAAAAAAAAGTCGTATACTCCCAAAAAAAAAATTTTAGAGCCAGAAAACACTCCCTGAATAGGGATATGAGGTAACGCTCTGAAAATGATGTTATCATTTTAATTAATCGTTTTGTTTAATATTTTCGGGAAAAATTGAATGTATTACGATAAAAATAAAGGTAAATTACAGCGTTCACCTTATTGAAACGCGTCCCCATAGAGGGTGAGAACCACCCTCATCTGCCACCAAACCAATTGATAACGACAATGACTGAAAAACATTTAAAAATGTTTAAGTTTCGATAGGTTTGCAAATAAACTGACGTAGAATTCACGTAATACCCTTAAACTATCCCTATAGCGTTATGAAAAAAACCCTTAACTACACATGATAGCAGACTACTGTTGGTCTCTGAAAAAGAGACACGAAAGAAGAACACAAACGACAATCAGTAAGAAGATCGTTTGAAAATAAAGTTAAAAGATACCATAAAAAAAAAGATTAAAAAAAGAAGAATTAAAAGCTACTAACGTAAGAGTACTTCTCACCCCCTTCAGGGATGCGTTTTATACCCAAATGGTGTTAAGATTGGTGACAAGTGACTGCTAATATCCTAGCCATAAGGATCTCTGCAAATAAGAACATCCATATAATGAAATCGTTATCAAATTTTATGTTTTTTCCTTTCTTTTTTTCTGTAATTGAAGTTAAGGGTTGTTTTTTATAACGATATAGGGGTAGTTTTGGGGTATTACGTGAATTCTACGTCAGTTTATTGCACACCTAACAAAACTTAAACATTTTTAGATGTTTTTCAGTCATTGTCGTTATTAATGTGGTTTTATGGCAGATGAGGGTGATTCTCACCCTCTATGGGGGTGCGTTTCATACCGATAGGATGAACGCTGCAATTCACCTTTTATTTTTATCGTAATACATTCAATTTTTCCGAAAATATTAAACAAAACGATTCAGGGGGTGTTTTTTTGGCTCTAAAATTTTTTTTTGGGGTGTACGACTTTTTTTGACCCCGGATTCGGAATCAGCGATCAAAA
This sequence comes from Rhamnusium bicolor, assembly GCA_029963845.1. NCBI lineage: Eukaryota > Metazoa > Arthropoda > Insecta > Coleoptera > Cerambycidae > Rhamnusium > Rhamnusium bicolor. Next base: position 109,429 of record JANEYF010005106.1, read on the forward strand.
ATACATAAGGATATACTCATCTCATTGCTAGGTCAGAAATATTTTTTTTGTGGGGCTGTGTAATCATCATTCATTTCAGCAGCTCATCATTAAAATTTCAAATACGTGGTCGAGCGATGAGATACGATACGAGTGCTAGTGCACTTGAACCAGTGCTGCCAATGGCATCAACTCCAATTATCCCCAGAAATGTTCGAAATTATCCCATTTTATCCACATATATGTGCATTCAGAAACTCGCAATACAGTACAAAATTCGTTTATATTGGTTGCTCGATACTGTACTCAATGCCATTTCCGACCTAATTTTGTGTTCATCATGCCAGTTATTTACCATCATATTCGTATTAACCATTAATGTTTAAATCAATTAATTATTATAACACTAGAGAGAATGTAATTTAAATGGCCCATATGCACTTAATACTGACTGCGGCATCTGTTGTTGCCATTCGTAAAAACATATATGAAAATTATATTGGGAACACTAAAAATCATGAAGTCCACACATACATTTTATAAAATTAAGTTGTAAGCCTGTTAGTGTCAATTTATTCTCACTAAAATGCTTAAAATGGAAAATAATGATTTATAGGAGAGCTTATCAAACGGGCCATTGACAAAAGTGTTTCCACAATTCAGAGTAATTACTTGAGATAATGTAAGATGGCGTCAGAGTAGACAGTATGACAGACTTTTAAATATTGCTAAATTTGGCAGTAGTTACTACTTTGATGATAAATTAATAAAATTTTCATTTTATTGAGAATAATAACCAACTTACTCAAATTATCCGTCTTTGGAATAATTATTCATCAATATTTGCAAAATTGTCCAAATTTATCCTCTTGATTAAGTACAATATTACATTATTATCCCAATCAATTCTAATTATCCGCAATTCGGATAATTATCCACAAATTGGCAGTGCTGTTAAGATTGGTAAGTTTAGTTGTTTACCGTTGGCGACGTATTGGTTTTGCTGATCTGCGGAATGTAGTTGGCTATTAACTGATGCCATTCGGAGTTCGATTGTCTTGAGTACAGAACAGGATTGACCTTACATTAAAATTTATAATGTATAATTAAGAATTGTATAGCAATAATAGCCAAGCCAACTGCCAGCCAAATCGATTATTTTTATGATTATGAATAATTAGGACTAGAGTTTCCGAATGTCGCCCAGCCAAGCCATCGATATCGGTTTCCCTACTTCTCGAGCTCTAAGCATAATTAAAATGATCATTCGATTATTAAAGATATTCGAATAACCGTTATTCGATTATTGAAATCATTCGATTATGTGCAGCACTAGTAGACATAATAGGTGCCTGGGTGTCTGGAAGACTGTGGTGTACGAGTCTAGGACAAAGCTCTTCTGCACTCCTAGAAGGCCTCTGCCTCCTAGATATATTTCCACGCCCGAGGATGGTCTGGCGGCCACACGAGAACCGTCTGTATAACACACTAAAGAGTCCGGAGGGAAGTCAATTCTCCCTTCCATCCACTCCTCTCTACTGGGAGGAGTGAGAATATATTTTCTTACCAACTTTAGCTAGTTTTCGTTCTCTCACCTTTAGGGCAGAGATGGCACCAGATAATATTTTGAGTTATAATTTTTGGCCTATATCCTCAATCAGTTGTGTAATAGTCGTCAAATTGTCGTTAAAATAATTTTAATGACTGTAGGTCGTCTAAGGGTAATGATCCTTAGATGACCTTCATACGACAAGGAGTTTCGATGCTACTTTCTATTATTCTACAGGCTACCTGCATTCTGTTGCAAACGACGTTTAGAAAGCGGCCGGTCATTAGGTCTATCCCGTCGTCCGCTCGGCGCTTCATGAGACTATCCATTATTAGACACCATATATAGGGTGCAGGTTGTCTTGTGGACAGCCGTCCCTAACCTCGACATCCAATTAGCAGTCCCCTAAAACAGTTTCTTTTTCAGCGCAGATTTCATTCATGTGACAGTACCTCTAGTTCCAAGGACATCACATATAGTAGTAGTCTTTGCGTTATCAGGGGCTCCCCCAATATCAAAAAACACTGCCAGGACTACTTCTATATAAAGAAGGATCTTTTCTACCCTATACAAATACTGAGTATCCAACTGCCGCTAGCCACGTTCCACAATGTGTTAAAATAGGTTGCAGCGGAAGAGCGATGCCAGGTCAAACCCAATGGAAACTTTTAATTTTTTTTGCATATTGTATTTCGAAAAAAAGTTCATATGCATGTGAAAACGAATTATTAGAATGTAATTTTTGATGTCACATGTACGAATGTTTTGTGATCTCTCGGTATTATTGCATACATTTCTCACAGACTTTTGAAATATGCTTTAAGAAAACTTATTCGATGTGGTTTTTGTTACAATACCATCTATAAAGATCTAGTCTCTTGGCTCGCGTCAATGAGGTTTTCCAAAAAATATAAAAAGTGTGCTTAGTATTTCAGAATAGGTGCCCCATTCACAGCAGATTCTCATGAACACCATCGACAGCGTTCTCATAGCACACGTAATATGTTTTTTTCAATGTCAATGTTGATATGTGAATGTACACGAGTTGTTTTCATCCTTTCAGTCTTGCTTAATTTAAATCAATGACAGTTATTTTCAGCCATACACAATGTTGTATCATCAATGCAGACAAGTATTTTGGGAGCATTGGAATTGTCAATTAAACTAATAAAATACACGGTTAATGAATTGAAGAACCCACTCTTATATAGCCGTAAACATATTTGTAACAATTTGATTATAAACAATATTTCATTTACATGGTGTATAAGTCCGTTTTATTTAAAATTTTTAATCTAGAGTAATTTTATGAAATTTGTTAGAATTACAGCGCGCCAGCGTAGCGTTTGTATGCAAATACCAGATAAAAATATCTTTAAAAAAGAAATTAGTATAAAAGCTGCAACTGAAACACCAATGCTTTTAGCCATTTACCGGGCACTTGCTCTACAGCTTTTAAATTACTGAATTAATGGTGGTAGATCCCTCAAATAGAATAATAAAACAATATGTAAAATGTTAGACGATTATTGATTATTTGGACAATAAAAGAAGGTTGGGAACATTTTCAACCTTTAGATTACACAGCCCCACAAAAAAAAATTTTTTTCTGACCTAGCAACGAGACGAGTATATCCTTATGTATTTTTGATCGCTGATTCCGAATCCGGGGTCAAAGAAAATCGTACACCCCCAAAAAAAAATTTTAGAGCCAAAAAACACCCCCTGAATCGTTTTGTTTAATATTTTCGGGAAAAAATTGAATGTATTACGATAAAAATAAAGGTGAATTACAGCGTTCACCCTATTGGTATGAAACGTACCCCCATAGAGGGTGAGAACCACCCTCATCTGCCATCAAACCAATTGATAACGACAATGACTGAAAAAACATTTAAAAATGTTTAAGTTTCGTTAGGTTTGCAATAAACTGACGTAGAATTCATGTAATACCCCAAAACAACCCCTATAGCGTTATGAAAAACAACCCTTAACTTCAATTACAGAAAAAAGAAAGGAAAAAACATGAAATTTGATAACGATTTCAATAAATGGATGTTCTTATTTGCATTTTCTTATAGCTAGGATATTAGCAGTCATTTGTCACCAATCTTAACACCATTTGGGTATAAAACGCATCCCTGAAGGGGGTCAGAAGTACTCTTACGTTAGTAGCTTTTAATTCTTCTTTTTTTTTATGGTATCTTTTAACTTTATTTTCAAACGATCTTCTTACTGACTGTTGTTTGTGTTGTTCTTTCGTGTTTCTTTTCAGAGACCAACAGTAGTCGGCTATCATGTGTTCGGCCCATCTTCCTTGATATCGTTTTTCCATTTCGGCTATGTCCTGGTGGAAATGTTCCCCATGTTATTTTATGTTTTTTCCTTTCTTTTTTCTGTAATTGAAGTTAAGGGCTGTTTTTCATAACGATATAGGGGTAGTTTGGGGTATTACGTGAATTATATGTCCATTTATTGCAAACCTAACGAAACTTAAACATTTTTAGATGTTTTTCAGTCACTGTCGTTATCAATTGGTTTGATGGCAGATAAGGGTGGTTCTCACCCTCTATGGGGGTATGTTTCATACCGATAGGGCGAACGCTCAATTCACCTTTATTTTTATCGTAATACATTCAATTTTTCCCGAAAACATGAAACAAAACGATTCAGGGGGTGTTTTTGGGTCTAACATTTTTTTTTGGGGGTGTACGACTTTTTTTGACCCCGGATTCGGAATCAGCGATCAAAAATACATAAGGATATACTCGTCTCGTTGCTAGGTCGGAAAACTTTTTTTTTTGTGGGGCTGTGTTATTTATTATTGAGAATATTAAGACTATATTAGACATAGTATGCTCATGCAGATTCTAAATCAACTTCTAAAAATTGAAGTAAAAGAATATAGAGTGGAATGAAAAATAATATTAACTGAAAATTTTTTGTTAATTATTATTTACTAACTTTTACAAATCTTATCACAGATAAGTATAACATATATCTTTTTAAACAATTATTTTCCCGGCTATTTGGCAAAACGCTGAAACTTGGATTACAAAAAAGATAATATGCACATTATGTTCAGTACAACTGACTCAATAATGTTATTTTTAATTTCAACTATTCTGTCTAGTAAAACTTAAAAATAAATAAAACACAATGTGCATATTATCTTTTTTGTAATCCAAGTTTCAGCGTTTTGGCAAATAGCCGGGAAAACAATTGTTTAAAAATATATATGTTATACTTATCTGTGATAAGGTTTGTAAAAGTTAGTAAATAATAATTAACAAAAAATTTTCAGTTAATATTATTTTTCATTCCACTCTATATTTTAACTTTTATCAAGAAGAGGAACTTAATTTGTTTTTAAATTATTTCATTGACCCTAAGGGGTATTTCCACTATATAATTTCAATTATTCTGTTCTCTGAAGCCATTAATGTTTATTACATTAAGGTTTACAAGTTTCCTTACTTTGGATTCTTTAAATGTGCTGGCTACCCTGATGACGCTATGGCAAGCAGAAACACGTGTCGGTAGATATTTTAAAGTTTTTTAAAGTGAGTGTCAACTGGTGAGTACCTTGTGTTTTATTTATTTTTGGTTTTACTAGACAGAATAGTTGAAATTAAAAATAACATTATTGAGTCAGTTGTACTGAACATAATGTGCATATTATCTTTTTGTAATCCAAGTTTCAGCGTTTTGGCAAATAGCCGGGAAAATAATTGTTTAACAAGATATATGTTATACTTATCTGTGATAAGATTTGTAAAAGTTAGTAAATAATAATTAACAAAAAATTTTCAGTTAATATTATTTTTCATTGCACTCTATATTTTAACTTTTACCAAGAAGAGGACTTAATTTATTTTTAAAAGAATATTATCCAGGGCATTGAAATATGACATGGGAAACTTGTGTCATGCGAATTGTTTTGCTTATAAGTAAATAAAAATTCCTTAGTGACTACAATAACGTAGTTTTCGAAATAAACGGACCATAATCTTTTGATGTTTTAGTGAAAAATATTTTGTATTTGCTGAATCAAACCATGTCCTGTTACCTGGGTTCTGTGTACGATAAATAATATTTTTAGATGATAAAAGGCAAAAGTTAATAGGATTAAGTTCTGACGAACAAGGTGGCTAAACGACTGGTCCATTTCACCATATACAGGGTGTCCCAATATTTTGTGTACATGGAGCTACCCCAGATTTTTGCGGTCAAAATAAGTCGATATGACCAAATTCAGTTTCGTTCAGAAAAATTTGAAACGCTCTGTATGATTTTATTGAAATTGGCACGATAATATTTTTCGTACAGATGTCACTTTGTGCCATTGTAACCCTAATGCATTAACAGAGTGCGAAAATAACCCCCACCTATAAGCAAGTCTGCTCATAATTTTTTTGGGGTGATACTATAGCTTCTATTCTTTTTTTTATCATAAAAGGTTTATTCAAATTTATTCTCTTGTAGTAAAATTTTTGTATTTTTGGCTTAAACACTAACGTATTTTCGATTAAAACCTGACTTAATTGTTTCATTTCAAAATTAATTTATTATTTAATAACAAAAACGAAATAATGCATTCTAGTTTACAGAAACTTGTAGTCGACTGCTTTTTCACAAAAACTGTTTGATATGACCACCGTTTTCAGTAATGCATAAATCAATCCTACGCAATAAATTAAATTGCACTATTCTCAGGCTTTCTTCATTTTGCAAATTGTGAAAAGCGTTTTGAATTATGTTTCATAGGTGTTCCTCATTGTCAATACTTGCAGAGTACACTTTCTGTTTCAATGCTCCCCAAAGGAAAAAATCACAGAAAGTCAAATCTGGTGAACGTGGTGGCCATGGAAAGGGTACGATGCACCCTTGCAATCTTGTGTCGATCCATCTGCCTGGATATTGTTCAGTTATATTTAAATTTGATCACGTAGATTCAGTGGTAAATCGTCAAGCAATTCCGACTGAGTATTTTGCAGAATATCTAAATAACTGTTACCATTGTGGCGATTTGGTAACCTGATAGGACCAAGCAGAAAGTAATTGATGAGACCTATCATCAAATTTATACTAGATTTAAGCTGAAAATGTTTTTTTTTAACGGCGCGTGGTGATTTTCGTCTGCGTAAACATGCTGGTATGGAGATTTCTATCCCACGTTTTGTAAGACATGATTCGCCTGTAAATAGAAATTTCTTGTGGAAGTGAATATCGCCAGCTCTGTATTGTCGAATAATCTGCGACAATTGAAGGCGAGCGGCAAGATCAGTAGGTAGAAGTTCTTGAATTTGCTGAATGTGAAAATAATAAATCCGTTGTTCGATGATTACTGTATTCACTGTTCATTTTTTATGCTCTAATCTGCTTCTCTATTAATCTGATACTGCTTCCCGGGTTTTCTTGCACCATTTCTAGAATTTGTTCTTTTAAAAGGGATGTTTGGGCTTGATGAGGCCGTCCGGCATTACTTTAAACTGACAAGTTTCTCAAAGACGTCTTTCAAAATTTTGAAAAGTCTGATGGTTTCCAGTTGTACGATTCGGATATTTTCTATGATATATGCCCACACTTCTAGGATAGTTTCATTTACAAAACTCTAATAACACCGATTTGTTCATCAAAACTATACCTATCGTCCAAGCTGGAATAGTTTAATCAACGGCATTAATTAATAAGCGACAATTTGTTGAAAACTACAAAGGACAACTAAAATGCAAAAATGACAACTAAAAATAGTATCTATTTGAACTATTGTTTTTGCTGAACAAAAATAAAATACAAAAAAAAAACGTGTTTTTTACATCTACAACATTGAGAACCAAGATCATGTCGAACAGTATTTACGAATGAGCAGTCAACTAGAGGTTTCTATAAACCAGATTGCATTATTTCGTTTTTATTATCAAACAATAAATTAATTTTGAAATTAAATAATTTTTGTCAGGTTTTTATCGAAAAAACGTTAGTGATGTTGTAATAAAAATATCTGATGTGGCCAGCACATAACTTTCTTATACCAGTATATATCATCCCGATCTAAAAAAGTCATTCTATTTAATTCTTCACTTACCTCAATTAAATTTTAATAGCGTACCTTGAAATGTTTCATTAAAATTTTTAATTAAATAATTATCAGCGTTATTCGATACTGTCAATAATAATTCATGTCATATATCCTAATAATTTCTTCTTATTGACATTGGCATTTTTGTAACTAAATTAGACATATCAAATGTCAAACTGTCAAATTTATCCTAACCCCATTTTATGAGGTCAAATGTGTAAAAAAAGGGTTAGAATCGTTCATCAAGAATATATATATTTTTTTGTAAAGGCAAATACTAAAAAGTTTGGGTCCCGTAGATATCCTTTCAGCTGGCAAATTTTCCTCATCACCAAATTTTTCGTTGTCTTTGGCCTTTAGAACATGTGTACCAAATTTGAATGCTTTACCTCAAAAACTGTGGCTACTATCGCGATACTACAGACATGCGGACAGATTTTTCTTTTCATGAAGTTATCTTTTTCATTATAATTCGACGAGAGTTGTCCAGAAATGCAATAAAATTGTTTAATTTTTTTTTCCCGAAATTGTACCTTTTTTTTTCTTTCATGCATTATGTCTCTTCTGGTGGTACCACATTCACCAAATTTAATGTGTCACCTAATATGTTGTCGAAAATGTTAACAGCCATATTTGGGAAGTCTCTCATTAGTATTTTTTGAGTTATCACGGATACACACATACACACATCCACCCACACACACACACACACACCCACGCACTGACGGACATCATTCGGAAAATAGTCAGAATGGATTCAGGAGGGGTCAAAATCTCGAGGTCAAAAAAAAATCACGATTACTATACTTCCTCATATTAGGTATAAGAAAGTAAAGACTTAAAATAGAAAAAGCAATGATGAAAAAAATTTAACAAACTTTTCGTGATAAAAGAGAACTGAAGCTATAGTATCATCCCCAACAAAAATATGAGCAGATTTGTCTAAGGCTGTGCGTACTTTTCGCACTTCCGTTAATGCAGTTACGTCGGTTACAATGTCACAAAGTGACATATGTACGGAAATATTAGCGTACAAAATTTCAATGAAATCATACAGAGCATTTTGTTTATTTGAAAAAACTAAAAGTTTCTGTCAACTTTGATGCCCTCTAGCGGCTAAACGAGATAACTTGGAATAAAGGTAAATTTAGTCATATCGACTTATGTTGAAACCTAGGGTAGCTCCATGTACACTCAATATTGCGACATCCTGTATACAGGGTGTCGGGAAATTGTGCATAGGTAAATATATCGATCTGTTTTATTTAAAATTTACCGATACTGGCAGCAAAATGTGGAGGCGTATGTAGCGAATTGCAGAAAATGTAACTACAATTTTTCTGTATGCAAAGTATGTGGAATTTCTTCAAGCATGTGCGAGCTGTGAAAATTATTGTAAACTTTATTTTTATTTTGCAATTTATTTTATTATTGTAAACAACTGACAAAATCAGTTACTTGATATAATTATTGCAAAAAAACGAAAAATAAATTTTATTTAATATTGGGTTGTTCTGCAAGAGCTGTGAGGTTTTTAAAAACTGTGGGAGGCTAGATACAATCCAGAGCACATGGAGTTTTTGAGGTTAAATACAATTTAAACATAAACATATCTTTTGGAAAATTGATGTATTTTAAACAGTTGATTAAAGATGACTTTACTTTGTGAAAATCCATTTTTGAAATTAAATAATTATAAAATACTATTTTTTTTGTTGTCTAATTTTCACTTTTATTTTTGTTTTAAACTTTAAAACTTGTTTCATCGTATTCGGACATTTTCAAGTAACTAAAAATACACTCATTCTTTAGGTATAAATTGAACAGCAAATAAGTTTATGGTTAGTTAGTCTGTGCACAGATGTTGTCTTAAATCATAGAGGGTGAGGTAGTAAAATTTATATTTTGGGTTGAATTTTTATCTTAACAACAATAAGTTTACTAAACTAAATTTAATAACGGGGAATTATTTATATCTATCTGATCATTTAATATGTTATAATTTTTATTTTTGTTTAACTTATTTATTTCCAAAACTTCTAGTAAGTTAAGTTTTTTACTTTCTTCACAAATACGTAACATTTTTTGGCAAATGATTATTAGTTATAGTTTGGCCTGAATCTACTAAATGTTTATAAAAGTTTGAGTGCTTTTTTTGTGTGTGAATATGCTCTCTACATCTTATATCAAATGATCTACCTGTTTGACCTATAAATGCTGCATTACATTCTGGACAATCTAACTGATGTACCCTACACTTTTTGTAAATTTAAGTTTTTTCTTTTTGCGTTGTATAAAAGTCTGCCTACATATTTGTTCGAATTGAATGATGTATTAATATTAAATTTTGACAAGGTATTACTGATTGAAGTATATTTCTTTTAAAAGAATGTCATTTTGTTTTTTGAAAATTAATTTATTTATTGTATTTTGAGAGTTATTATATGCTGTAAGTGGTATTGTTTCCAGTTCTTTTTTTAAAGCTATTTCGGAAAAAGAAATGTTTAAAGCTCGATGTATCATTGAATTATATGCGGCTAATTTATGAGAGAGAGGGTTATAGGAATTAAAAGGAATAGTATCGTCACTGTAGGTTGGTTTGCGGTAAATATTGTAGGAAAAAGGATGTGGTTTGTCTTTTTATAGCTAACAATAAGTCAAGAAAGTTTATTGATTTATTTGCGTCTTCTATTTTTGTTGTAAAGTTTATATTATTATGTATGTTATTGATAAAATCTTGGAGGTGTTTTTTAACTGTCTGTCTGTTACTTTAAAACTTATTAGGATATCGTTCACATATCTATACCAGAATATAAAAGTTTTTTTGCTATGGTAAATTTAATATATAACTTTCAAGATTATCCATAAATATATCGGTTAATAGCGGACTAAGTGGGGAACCCATAGGAAGACCGGTTTTTTGTATGAAAATGTCATCGTTAAATTGGAAATAATTTTGTTTTAAACATAAGTCGATTGCTTGCAGAATTTCGGTTTGTAGATTTGAAATAATTTTGCATTTATTTAGTAAATTTGAAATTAAGGGTAAACATTCGGTAAACGGGATATTAGGGAACATATTCGACACATCAAAGGATACCAATTTTATGGAGTTATGGTTAATATTTAGTAGGTTTAATTTTTTGGTTGTCTAGTTCATTTTATACCTAGAATAAGTCTGTATTTTTAGTTACTTGAAAATGTCGGAACAGGATGAAACTAGTTGTAAAGTTTAAATCAAAAATAAAAATGAAAATTAAACAAGAAATAACAGTGTTCTGTAATTATTTAATTTCATTTTAAATAGTAATAATAATAGTAATTTTTATTTATTTATTTATTTATTTATTTATTTATTTATTTAATTATCTTACATTTCACTTATAAGTTCATTGCACAGAGTTTTATATTTTAGCTAAAGTTATTTAGGTTAATATAGCACCTAAACATTCAAGATGTTTGTATGTGCTAGACGTAGCATACGGTTTTTCTTTGGTTAATTTGTGTATGTAACTATAATACTATTAAAGGCTTATCTATACTTACAAATCTAATTATAACTATAAATTTGAATTTGGATATGATAAAATTTCATGGAGTGAACAGATAAAATAAGCTTACAATTATTTTGATGAATTTTAGATGTTTTATAGTAATAGTGAAAATTTTTCGTAATAATTTTTAATAAATGCTTGGCTCTCATAACGGAATTTCTTTTTTATTTTTTATTTTCTTTATATTTAGAGGTAGGATATTGTAAACTTTTTGGTGCAAAATAATTTATGGATCTCAGATAGATGTTTTTTTTGCATCTTGGTAAGTTCTATATTACCATTTGGTTTGTTTCTAGTTTCATATTTGTGTTTTATCTGATTTTCTAAAGTTACAGTCTTGTTATTGTGTGTGCATATGGCTAATATATATAGTGTATGTATATTACTTAGGTCGGCTTCGGTATATAGCAAGTTGGTAGGATATAATCTTTCTTTTTTAACAGCTTTTATTAGCTTCACTTGAGTGTTCGTTTTGCTTGTTTGTTTGTATGTTTGTTTGTAACCGACTCTTTGGACTCGATTTTAACCCATTTAAACGGACAGATTTAATTGAAACTTTGTACACTTATTAAGAACCGGTAACAATACAATAATTTGATAAGTTTATATCATTATCCTGTTCAGGATCGCCAATCCTTTCCTCACGTATCCCTGCGTGAAAGCAAAGGCTTAATATGTCAGTAGATTCCATAATTGTTAATTAGCCCGGTGGTCGAGTGGGTTAAGGCACTCGACGTGAAACGACAGACTCATCCGGCGTGAGTTCGAACCTCACGGCTGAAATAAAATTTTTTTTTTTCAGAAATATCTGTTGGATCGTAATATGTTATAATATCAGCATCAATAAGCAATATAAATATAGTTTAAAACAACTAAAAAACACGCTTTCATAGCACATCAAACTAAAAAGTTAAAAATAAATATAGTTTAAAAAAACTAAAAAACACGCTTTTTTAAAGGCACATCAAACTAAAAAAGTGAAAAATAATTATTAATATAAACTGAAAATAATAATGAACGAAAAACACTAATATTATTGTGAAAAAAGCGTGGGGTGCTCGATATACGAAAAATATTGCACAAAGCACCCCCACGCTTTTCACAATAATATATTTTTAGTTTATTATTTTCAGTTTATATTAATAATTATTTTCACTTTTAGTTTGAGTGCTTTAAAGGCGTGTTTTTTAGTTTTTTTAAACTATATTTATTTGGTGCATTACTTTTATTATGGTGTTTTGCGCAATTTTGTAGTTGTTTCATTGTATTTTCATATGCTCCTCCCCAGACTGATATACCATATTGTAATATAGACTCAACTAAACTTTTATAAATTATCGTTATTAGTTTTTTGCTCAAAATGTCTCTAAGTATATAGAATTTTTGTATAAGAGTCCGTAGTTTTGTTGTTAAATATTTAATTTTGATTTTCCCACTTTAGGTGTTTATCTACTAATATGCCTAGATATTTAATATGGTCCGTTTCTTTTATTTCTTCATTTAGATTTTTTATGTTTATTTTATTGAAGTTTGGACGGTTTGCCATAGTTGCTGAGAAGGCTATGTACTTTGTTTTAGTTGTGTTTAATGATAGTTTAAAACTGTCTAACCAATTTTTAACTTTCTGCATGTCTTTTTGAACTTGCTCTTTGAGTGCTTTGCCAGTTTCATCCCACCACTAAATATAATAACAGTGTCATCGGCTTAAGATATAACTTTTCATGTTATTTTTATATTCGTCCGTCATTTATATAGGTGTTAAATAGTATTGGCCCAAGAACTGTACCTTGGGGGACTCCCATTTTGACATTTTGTGGATTACTCAGGTTGTTATTTATTTTGACATACTGCGTTCTTTTGTCAGATAAGTGTTGAACACATTCCACACTGGGCCCCTTATTCCATAATGCCATAAGACTTCTAGGAGTTTGTTGTGGGGCACAGTGTCAAATGCTTTTGCTAGATCTAAAAATACCGCTATACATTTTTTGTTTTTATCTAAAAGTTCTGTTATCGTTCCTATGAGTTCGCACATTGCGTCAGTTGTACTATGTTCTTTTTTTAAACCCATATTGCTTTTGGGATAGTATCTTGTTTTGTTCCAGGAATTTGATTAGTCTCTCTTTAAACATTTTTCGAATATTTTAGCTAGATTATTTATTATACTTATTGGTCTGTAGTTTTTTATGTCATTTTATTACCCGATTTGTGTATGGGGATTATAACAGATGTTTTGAATTGACGAGGGACTTTACCAGTCTTGAAAATCAGATTAATAATATATTGTAAGGGTGTAAGGATATATTCATGTATATGTTTAATTATTTCAGTAGAAATCTCATCTTCACCAGGACTGGTATTGTTTTTCAAGCTATTAATATGTTTCATTAGTTCATTTTTTTGTCACTGGTATTAAATACATGGATGAGATACAAGTGTTTGCTGTGATAGTTTCAGGATTTGGAGGATTTGGGATATTTTTGAACATGTCCATACCAATATTTGCAAAGTAATTATTACTGTAGTCAACCATATTTTTTTTATCATCAAAAGGTTGATTTGCCTCATTAAATATTTGAATGTTCCTGTTGTTTATATTAATGTTTCCGTTTATTGCATCTGTTATAATTTTGTATATTTTTTCATATTCGATTTTGCGCTATCTATTTTGTGTCTATAGTAATCATTTTTTTGTTTTTGCTATAATTTTATTTATGTTGTTTCTGTATTGTCTGTATTCTGTTTGATTTTCAGCATTGTAGTTTTTTTGTATTTGTTTTTTTCATTTTATCTCGTCTCTTTATAGAATTTATTATTCCTATCGTGATCCATGGTTTGATTTTTTTATATTTTTTGTTGTAGGATATTTTAATTGTTGATGCTCTTATTATTTCTGATATTTTATTAGTTAGTATATTTGTAGCTTCTTCTGAGTCCGTACTATTTATTATTTCCGTCCAATTTGTGTCAGTAGCTAATTGTTTTATCTTTGTGTAATCTAGTTTTGTATATGTATTGTCTGAATCTTCGTTGTCCATTTGTTTTGTTTTCTTTTTGTATATTTACTATCACAGGAAAATGATCCGTTATGTCATTATTTATAATGAAGCATTTCAACTGTAAATTGTCACATCTGCATGCTTTTATATGTATGTGATCCAAGCAGGATGCCGCATTGTTTTGAATTCTTGTTGGTTGGTTTATATGTGGTAGAAATCCATTTGTTGCAAGCATCGACAAAAAAATTATTTACGTCATTATCATTAGTGTCTAATATATTTATGTTGAAATCCCCTATACAGATTCCTATATCTTGATTGTTATTATGACCTAAGTATTCATTTAGTTCTTCTATGAAGTCAGTTTCATTTGTCGGGGTGGTCTGTATAGGGCTACTACTGTGTATTTTATTTTATCAATTACTAGATTAATTTTACTCACTGTGACCTGACTATTGGTTAATTTTTTACTTACAATATCCACCTCTAAATTAGCTTTTGTATAAACCAATAGTCCATCATTTTGATTATAATTTGCTTGATTGCTATATATGTTATATCCTGGAATATTAAATTGCGATACGTCTGGTTGCCAGCATTCACCAAGTATAATTATATCACAGAAGTTCAATTTGTAACATTCTAAAAACACTAAGTTATTAAAATTTTCTGTACACTCCTAATGTTTATGTGAATTATATTTAATATTGCAGCGTCTATTTTTAGTTTTTTAATTAGGTCCTCGCCATCTATCAAGATAGTTTGTTGTACTCCATCTTCTATTTCATCTAAAATTTCCATTTCTTGGGGATTAATTGTATATTCCATAGTCTATTTTTGATTTCAGTTTGTGAAGATGATGTAGGCGTGTGTAGGGACATTCAGAGTCACTTGCTTTGTGAGATGTGTTGTGCTGAGTTTTATATTTGCTGTTTGATAATTCACAATTTCTACAATTGTATACTAGTTTGTTGCATTGTTCTTCTGTGTGGTTTCCCTGTGCATTTCGGGCATACTGTTTCATTTTCGCAATTTTTAGTTTTATGATGGAATTCTTGACATTTGTAACATCTCAAAACTTGCAAGTCTTCATATACAGGTAGCCTTTCCCATTTAATATAGATTTTCCTGTTATTCATCATTTTATGGTATAAGTTTGGAGAGCATTCTGCGTAGACTGTGTTGTTTTTGGGGTTAATATAAGTTATATTTAGTGTATCTTCTTCATTTATTAATGGATTTTGAGCTTTTATTGTTTGTTCTAATTCCTCTTTTTGTTAGTTTTTGGTTTAGTCTTACTATTTTTATTCTCGGCTTTCTTAGGCCTATTTCCTGTGTGTCATATTTCTCTGTTAATTTTTTTTTCCACTTCTTTTTTTAAAGTTTCGAGATCTGCTTTCTGTGCACATTTTATTAAAACGCTTCCTGATTTTAAGGTTTTAAAAGTTTGTATTCTTATATTTAAGGTTGACGGATTAATTTTTTTTGTGTTTTTTGCGAATTTTGCGTAGTTTTTGGTTTAATTATTAAGCTGGGCATATTGTTTACTGTCTGACTACTCTTTATTCTGTCTAAAGTTGTTGCAGTTGATGTGTTATTTAAACAGTCTGCGTACGTTTTCCTTGAGGACATGTCTCTTTGGAGGTTATTAACTTTTTCATTAAGTAATGCATTTTTGTCTTCTAATTCTTTGGTAAGTTTTTTGTAAAGTTTATTTTCCTCATTTTTTGCTTCTTTTTCTTGAATTAGAGAGGCTATAAATCTCAAATTCTCTTCTAATATGTTTTCATTTAAACAACATAACCCTATTTCATTTGGTAATACTTTCATGGTTTTTATACGCGCACAACAGCTTTTATGGTATTGTTTTTCACACTTTACACATTTTATACTGTCTAGAACTTTCTTATTGCAATAGGAACACATTTTTTTTCACTTTTATCATAATTATTACGTCCACCGCTTTCCGCGTCATCTTCGTCCGCCATAACTTTTGACAATTCACTGTAAAACTTAAAACTTGGGGTATGTACATGCGTGTAAGTACGATCAGTGCATGTATGAGGATGTAAATAGATTCTGTATATTATACATGTGTATATGCACCTAATTATTGATGAATATGCACCAAATTCTGTGATGTACTTTACAAAACAAGTCGTTCTGTGCTTGGGTGTCGTTATCACAGTTTGGTGTTAAGATAAGAATATATATCCTCATTTTTGTTTTATTATTATTTTTTATCTCCCAATTTCTCTTTTCTTGTGTATAAATTATGCATTATGTAATTCTGAATATAATGAATATTAATAAATTTGAATTTGAATTTGTTTTAAAAAATTAAAAAAATGTATGCCACATTTTGACGAACCAGTCCAGCTACTGTTAATTTAATACTGTTTAATATCACTCTATAATTATTATAACTATGGTTTATGTGTAGTTGTTTACAACCTTGAATTTATCAGGAAAAGCGAGAATTTGATGTGATACATTTTCCTTCTCGTATAAAACGGTTTTCTGTTCTGAAACGTACTGACAGGAAATATAATTACTATTTTTATGATTAATAAAATTTTAATTTCTAGAATTACCGCAAACGAGGTTTATATTCTCATTTTGTTTCCTATATTAAAATGTTTATAGATCGCTCAACGCAAAATTAGAAATTTAATTTAGTCCACACGAAATATGGAGTTAAGATAAAGCGTTTTAAATTAATTTCACATAATGTACGTAGGCATTACACGCGCCAGGTTGAATATATATGCAAATGTAATTGAGGTATTTCCAGATGCAAAATAAATATTATTAAAACTAATAAAGGTATGAGAGAAACCCTAAAAGAAGAAACCACATGCAGACATCGAATTTTCCTGAGTAATTATGAGATCTTTCTCGCAGCGTAATAAGGGAGATTGGGTCTACGTGCACCTCTCTCTCCCGGGGATTTTTTTATATAGCAGAGTCCAGAGAATATCATAAAAGGTGTTCCTAAAAAAACAAAACTAGTCTGCTGTCAAAATGGCGGTCGAATATGAGGATAAATGTGTAACATTTTTTCAAAACCAGAAAAAATTGGGCGAAAGCTTGAAAATGAGAAAGTGATCTCCATAAATCTATCCTCATTTTTGTTATATATATATATATATATATATATATATATATATATATATATATATATATATATATATATATATATATATATATATATATATATATATATATATATAAATATATATATATATATATAAATATATATATATATATATATATATATATATATATATATATATATATATTATAATTCGCCCGCTTCCGCGCATATGGTGGGCCCCCGCGGAAGGGACCGTGGTTGTCAGACAACCACGGTCCCTTTCGGGGCCTATCACCTACGCGGGAGTATACCCGGAAAACGTATTTAACATTCACCACCCGCGAAAACCTGAAAAACAACATATATATATATATATATATATATACCGGGTGAGTCACGAATTGCGCTCGCCCCGATATCTCCTAAAAAATATTTGGAATAGAAAATTTAAATTTCGAGGGCTTATTATAGACTAAAACGCCATCTTTTCAATAAAAAATCAAGTTTGGTGCACATCCGGTTTGACCGGAAATGCCCACAACTTTCGATTTTTAAATGAAACACCCTATATATTTTTACATTTTTGGAATCTAGAGGAAATTTTGAATACAATACATCCATTTTGGTCACTTTTTGATAAACATTAAAAATTTTATTAAAAAATCTATTTTTGAATCCAGAGTGCTGTGGTGCCCAAAATATATTTTAGTTTGTGTGCTACGTTACTATGATTTTTCCAATGTTATTAGGTTACTAGATTTTAAACAGAAATGTGTCATTTTAGTTTCCAAAGCCCACTAATCTATTAGCCGCATGTTTCTAAAAGCTTGGTTGCATTGTATTTTGGCTGAAATCTCAAATATTTCTGAGCGGATTTTAAAAATTTTGGTATCATTAGATTCGTATGAAAATGGGGTATTTAAAAATGTTGGTGGACGATTAACTTCCCCATTTAAAAAAACCGAGTTAGTGGGTAAAAATCACATTTAAAAATTTTAAACGCCTCTAGACAATTAAGTAATGCAATCATATTGTCTTTTTATTTTTATAGTAACGTAGCACACAAACTAAAATATATTTTGGGCACTACAGCACTCTGGATTCAGAAATAGATTTTTTAAATAAAATTTTTAATGTTTATCAAAAAAGTGACCAAAATGGATGTATTGTATTCAAAATTTCCTTAGATTCCAAAAATTAAAATATATAGGGTGTTTCAATTAAAAATCGAAAGTTGTGGGCATTTCCGGTCAAACCGGATGTGCACCAAACTTGATTCTGTATTGAAAAAGATGGCATTTTAGTCGTATAATAAGCCCTCGAAATTTCAATTTTCTATTCCAATTATTTTCCAGGAGATATCGGGGCGAGCGCAATTCGTGACTTCACCCGGTATATATATATATATATATATATATATATATATATATATATATATATATATATATATATATATATATATATATATATATATATATATATATATATATATATATATATATATATATATATATATATATACACACAGTGTGGAAATTAAGTAACGCATAAATTCAGTAATTCAGTTGATATTAATTTTTTTGGAAAAAAATCTCGAAGGAGTATAGCGATTTTAACTTCAGCAAATAATTTCAGTCTATTTTCAGTTTCCTATGTCATTTATTTTTTAAGTTATGACGTCATCGACTTTTTTTAAATGACAACCTATATTTTTATTACTGATTTTGGTAGTAGTTTTTATTCCGGTTCCGACCGTATAAAATTTTCAATATGTTATTATTTGAAAAAAATCGAGAAAAACAGTCTTAAAGTTTAAATAATAAAAATTCATTAAATTGGGTAATTTATCTAGTTATCGGTGTATCACATTAGTTACGGCTGTCAGAATTACACAATTTGTAAATGTTACAATAGAATAAGTGTTATTATTTTGCGTTTTCTAAATTAGAAAAACTAGTTTATTAATAAAAATGGTACAATTGAGCGACAAACAGAGATTTGAAGCGTTAATAATGATTGGTTATGGCGACAAGCTAGAACACATCAAGAAGTGTGTCATCTTTTTAGAGAAAAATACCCGGATCAGCCCATATATCAATCAAAAATTAGTAGGATTGAAAAAAATTTCGGGAGCATGGGCGTTGTAAAGAATCTTCCAAAAACTGGACGTCCGGTGACATTAAATGAAGATGCACAATTTGATAAATAAATATAAATAAATTTCTATTTCGATTTTTCAACTATTTGTATAATTTCCAAATAAAAACGAATGTGCCATCGATAACTTTCCGTCAAACTTAGGCAACTAGATAAATTTTCCCAATTTAATGAATTTTTGTTATTTGAACTTTAACTGTTTTTCTCGATTTTTTTTCAAATAATAACATATTGAAAATTTTATACGGTCGGAACCGGAATAAAACCTACTATCAAAATCAATAATGAAAAATATAGGTTGTCATTTAAAAAAAGTCGATGACGTCATAACTTAAAAATAAATGACATAAGAAACTGAAAATAGACTGAAAATATTTGCTGAAGTTAAAATCGCTATACCCCCTTCGAGATTTTTTCCAAAAAAAATATCACCGGAATTACTGAATTTATGCATTACTTAATTTCCACACTGTATATATATATATATATATATATATATATATATATATATATATATATATATATATATATATATATATATATATATATATATATATATATATATTATATATTAGGATATTTTTTTTTAGAATGTATATATATGTATATATATATATATCATATAGATGGGATATATATATATATATATATATATATATATATATATACTATATATATATATAAAACCTAATTGCAGATACGGAAGAGCAGGCAAAAACCAAATTATGAATATAATATACCTGGTATCAACGGAATCATTAGACAAGCCATAGTTTTCAAAGTTTTTAAGATGTAAGTCTTAATCTCTTCCGCCACTTCCGGTTTCCCGGAAATGACCTAAACTTTGAAATTTTAAATGGAACGCCCTATATATTCTTACATTTTTGGACTCCGGAGACGATTCTAAGTTTGATTGTATAGTTTAAAAAAATTTTTGAGACTACTTGATTTCTTAGTTCTATTTTTATTTTTGCATCCAGAGTACAGTGATTGCACTCAAATCAATCAAATGGACCAAAACGATAGGAGAAAAATGTAAACGTGAGATTTTTCGAATTGGTTTAGTAGCTATGACCAACCAAAATTTCCGGAATCACTAATTTGTAATTATGTCAACTTTTTCAAATGGCAACATATTTTAGACACCCAGTAGTTAAATACTAATTTTCACGACAAATCCATTGATACGTTCAAATCGAAAATGGATTTGATATTAACCCAGATCCACAAGTTCTTTGGTGGATAATAATTAAAATATCGAGAAAATACGCTTATCAAGCAAGTATGCCGTGGAAATTGAATAAAACTAGATTCAAAACATTCATTTTGTCAACAAAACAACGCTGCAAATAATAGAAGTGTGCTGTGGAAACAAAAACAAGTTTGACACATAATAATACTTGTGTATTGTTAACTTAATAAGTTTGCTCTTTCCCGTTAAATTTGTTGTTGTTTGTCGTTTTTTAATTATTGTTGTTATTATTTAACATGTATATATATTTTATGAAAGAAATTACAATTCAAGACGAAAATAAAATATCCCTATAGTTTTTTTGATATCTTGTTTCTTAAAAAAATGTAGCCATTTGAAATTTTTTTGATCGTCAAGTGGTACTAAAAGACAACGAATTTCCAGCGAAATTAAAAATGGTCGCGGTCATGGGCTCGGTTATTTGGTGTGGAATGCTCCATATGTATTCTAATTGACAATATTTTAATTAGTATGAATGACACAATTTGACATTCGTATTCTATTTATGACACCTTAAAGGTGGGCGAAACGATAGTTATTCTCATTGACCTCTTTTTACGAAAATACAATTTCATGAAATTAATTTATAATTCTGTTAGTCTTTGATTTCAAATTGAAAATTTATTCGTATTAAGGGATGAACAATATTTTTCCGTCTAAATTGGAAACTATAATTTACGATTAAGCTAAAAGTTAAAAATAAAAATAGGAGAAAATGTTTTAATTTTTTTGGATAAGTGCAATAATTAACTGTGCATATCTTTATACGGTGTGAAGTTTATAAACCATTTTCCTAAATTTTTGGTATCAAATAACCAACAGTAAACAAAAATTATGTATAATTTTAAAATCGTGTGTCACTGAAAATTTCAAACTATTTTATATTTAAAAGAAGAAGAATTACATTCAAGCGCCATAAAAAAGGAAACGACAAAGATAAGTACCAGTTAACAAATCCTATTTTCTGAACTGAAAGATTTTCAAGTACCAATTATAAAGTTAGTAAAAATATTTATAAACTATTTTATTATTTCTGCCACGTATTGTGGTTTTATAGCATTATCTTTATTCCAATTTATATTTATAGAGTACAACCTTATGGACGTTAAACCTTCTCCAAGCAACAATTGCATGACCAGCAGGTAACTCGATTGTCTTTAGTTTTCATACCAAGAGCGACTGTCTTGTATATTTCCCACAAATAAAAAAATCATGTTTCAAAAAAATATATTTTTTTTGTTCTCCAGTGTAATTAATCCTCAGTAAAACTACTTCCTACATAAAAGTGTTGATGTATCTTCTTGTAATCATTCTTTATAAAAAATAAAATCTTCAATCCGGTCTTTAGAATAAAATATAGAACAAATTGGATTATAATGATACCCACTCATTATTTTTCAAGGAAGTAACAACTTTAGGTTTATAAACTTTGATCTAAGAAGAAACTTTAGCAAAAAATGTAAGAAGTTTTTAATAGCTCTAGTAAAAGAAAAATTATTTTCATATTGATTAGACACAAACTCCTTTGGTTTGTTTATAAAGTTTAGACTTAAATAAGAGTTATTTTTATTAAATTTCCCATTAAAAAAGAAACATATTTCTGAAGTAAATTAGGGATTATTATAGTTAATGGAGAGTAGCCAACATCTGATGGTTTTTGAAATGAAAACGAACTCATAATGTGTTTTACGCAAGCAGAGTTAAAAGAAAAATAATTGGTTGCTTATTAAAAGACGTTTTTAAAATAATACGTTTTGAATATTCTCTTTAATGAATATAGTTACTGCTAATTTGAGAAAAATAACTTATTTACGTGTGCTTAGAAATGCTTCTGTTTTGTTGAAGTTCCAACCAGTTTTTTCAACTTCATGAAATACGATCTGCATTTATTTCCGTGTAATGCCAACACAGTTCTTTAAAGCGATATTCATGAAACTCTGCACTCACATGTAGAAAAATACGCAGAGCGATTCCTATAAAAAACGTTCCATCTTCAAACTATCCCTTACCATTAGAGTTGGGGCGAAACTTTAGCATGTGAAAGACCACCTCGTGTGAACGGCCCATAAATTCAAGTTTTATAAGTCTTAAAAATAATGACACTTCAGAAAAGTAAAATCAAGAAGAAACATCATAGGTATTTATTGTTTCTAAAATAGTATAAAAGGGTAGGCATCCTTTTAAATAATAATCAAATAAACCGCCTCCCCCCTTTTTTCCCCCCCCCCCCCCCGGATGCGCTAATATAAAAGTTTAGGTGGGTAAATTAAATCAAACACTTCAAATAAATTTTATCATAGAAACTATTAAAACAACTACTTCATTTAGGAGCAAGAATGATATTGGATTAAATAATAGTATTCTTAGTATTACAAGCAAAAAATTATTGAAATTAAAAAAATATTGGCTCACCAAAAAGAAAAAATTGTTACACTTAAGATATGATTCCCTTCAGTTATAGTACTAAAACTTAAAGCCCTAGGCAGCTATATAACGTCTTTCATTCTTTCGTTATACAGAGTGGTTCGCTAGGCTCTTTACAAATTTTGGCAATGAAAAAGTAGAAGTAACTTCATGAAAAAAATTTCATGTAAACATCGGTACGATTTTCTTTTGAAGCAACTTGTGTATGAACTGAATATAACCGATCCTAATAAATTAATGCAGAGGTGTCAAGATGCAGCAAATCATATTAGAAATAATATAATTTATTACAAGTGCAAGAAAGTTTGATTCGTTATTGCAAGTTAAGTATTCAGGTGGGCGGACTATCTATTGAATAGTTATTGTACTTTTAAAATTTGTGTTCTGTATCATTACGATAAATAATTGTTTATTATTAAATCTTGTAACGTAGGTAGGTTAATCCCATATGAGTAATTATTCTGTTTGCTTTATCAATATTAAATCTTGATTACATTTTCAGTCTTTAATTTTTTTTAAACATATATAATTTGTAGGCAAAAGAAAATCAGTCGTATGTATATATGATATTTTTTCATAAAATTACATCGACTTTCCATCGCCAAAGTTTGTAAAGAGGCTAGCGAATCACCCTGTATGGCGGCCTAGGGTTTTTCGTTTTTGTTTGGAAATTATCATTTAGTACATTTTTTTCTTTTTGGTGAGTCAATATTTTTTTATTTCAATATTTTATTGCTTCTAATACTGAGAATACCATTTATTACAATGCGATTCTCGCTTCTAGATGAAATAGTTGTTTTAATAGTTTCTGCGATAAAATGTGTTTGAAGTGTCGTGTTTGATTACTCTCTACCTAAGACTTGTATATTAGCGCATCCAGATAAGAATAACAGTATAAAATATAAAAAATTATATGCTTTTATTATTGTTATCATATTAGGTTTGAAATGATGCTTCGATCGCATCGACCATCAATTACTCTTACAGAAACTAGCAAAGCATGGATTTAATTTAAATCTATTAAATTACTTTCAATCATATCTAACAGGCAGACAACAATTTATATTTTACAACGGATATAAATCGCCACTTCCGGAATGCCGCAAGGTTCTAACTTTGGGCCTTTACTATTTTTGTTATTTATAGACGATTTATGCACTGAATTGAGGTGAGACAGATTAATCTTTGGAGATGATTTAAAAATGTTTAAGAGCATAAATCCGTAAACGATTGTATATATCTTCAAAAAAACCTTAAGGGGCCTAGTCGGGAAAAAGCTTCGGATAGCTGTGTCACTCTCTAGAAAGTTTTTATACATGCGCCGCTGAATAATTTTGCTCTTGACTATACCTTCACTGGACGTTTTATTCACCGACTTCATTGAGGTGCGATTCCCGATAGAGGTAACACTTCTTTGCTATATTTGTAGTGACAAAGATACTTATTTAGAAAATTCATTTTAACCAAATAGTACGGAATAAAAGTTTGAAACTTGCTGAGCATAATTATGAAGATTCATTCTAGACGACATGTATGAATTTTACCTCGAATTTTACCGATTGATATCATAATTCAGGAGCTAATCACGTCCAAATTTTACTTATATTTACAGTATACATTTTCCCTACATAAAGTGAAAATTAATTAAAATAGATATACATGTACCCTCTAGTACACTTTCAACTATTGATCCTCCAAATTTGGTGTAATTTGACCAAACCGTATGGAAGAAATAAATTTTGAAAAATTACCTTACAAACACCGGTTCGATTAGCCCTCTTAATATCGTCAGCAAGTGGTGCGGCCTGAATAATGTTGCCAAATGTAAAGTAGTTTCTTACACAAGAAAGAAAAATTGCTTTAACTACAACTACAGCATTAACGACACTGTTTTAGACAGCATACAAACAATTAAAGATTTAGGTATATATTTTGATTCTGAACCGAGTTTTGTCAAACATATACATATCAAATTTAAAGAGGCAATCAAAATGTTGGGATTTATCATAAGAAACTGTAAATCATTTACTAATTTAAATTGTTTAAAATCATTATATTATTCTTATGTGCGATCAAAACTTGAGGACGGATCCATAATCTGGAACCCTTATTATCTAGTTCACAAAGGCGCGTTAGAGCAAGTTCAAAGAAAATTTTTAAAATCGTTATGATTTAGAGATACAGAAATATATCCTGAGAGGGGTATAGATAAAAATTATCTTCTAAGCACATTTCATTTTGAATGTTTAGAGTACCGGCGAATTTGTTCTATGCTACTTTTTCTATACGAATTATTACATAATAAAATTGACTGTCTTCAAATTCTTTCACACATTAATTTTTCCACTCCAAGAATGCATTCTCGACAAAATCCCACATTTTACACTAAACGAGCGAATATCAATATGTTCCTAAAATCACCAATACATTGTATGGGTCATTATTTTAACAAATTAAGTCAACATTATGATATAAACCTTTGCACACAAAATCAGTTGGTAAAATATGCTAAGCAAACTTTTAATACATAGCTAAAATTATAATTTTAGCTTACTATTCCCTTTATTGATTGTTTCTTTCCGTGTTATGTAGATATACATTTTTTTCTCATCGTTATTTATATTATTTTTTTTTCAATAATTAGTTCTTATTTTGTTTTTTCTTAACTATTACCATCACACTATCTTTTTTTAAGTTCTTTTAATAACATTTATTGTACTTACCTTTATGTTTAATATAAAGATTTGTTACTAAATATTATAAAATGTTTCGTAGTATTTAAGAGTAAATTAAATTGTCCTGTAATTGGGTGTTACCTGTTGGGCAAATAAAGCATATCAGTTATTATTATTATTATAATTATTTTATTTCACTTTTTCTAGAAATGTATAAATAAGAAGCCAATAAAATGTGTTTTTAAAAGGTTTTTACTAATATAAACGATAATTAAAACTTATAAAAACACAACAAAAGTTAAAGCTAAATGTTATAATTATTAAAAATTAAAGACTCATGATTATATCCTGAAGTCTTAACATAATATCCTGCGCTTGCAAATTTTTGTTGTTTTTTTCTTTCTAAAACCATCTAATCCGCACTGACATTCACAGGATTTCCATGTAGATATAATCATTGAACGCCAAAGATAAAAATCTAGCGGTGCTAGATGAGGAAAGCGTGATGGCTAAAATACTGTTCCTCTGTTTCCTATTCATTGCTGGAAATTTGTATCCGAATGAGCTTCATCATCCAATGTATTATGATATGTTGCTGTCGTCCATTTTCAGATATATTTTGTAATATTATATTTGGTAGCTCAGTGTGTAAAAAATCCAAATATCTGACGCCATATAGAGTTCCTTCATAAAAATACGACCCTATTACTTTATTATTTAAAATTCCACACTAAACGATTAAGGAAAAATGTCTCTTCTCTTTAACAGATTTTATGACGTACTCGTTAGTGTTGCTTAAATAAACTATGTTTTTAATGTTAAAATTTTTTGTGTTGTGAAAATTGCTTTCTGTCCAAAGAATATTTGATCGAACATTGTTAGTTTAATTAATATACTATCTGCAAGATATCAGTCTTCTATCAGGATCATTTTCTTCTACAGGTTTAATTTTATGTGGCTTGTAATTATAGTTTTTTAATGTTTTCGATTCCGGTAGGTTGTTATATTTAATCGCTCAGAAATTCTTGAATTTTCATGGAACATGTAAAATTATTTTCTTCCTCTTCTGACATACTACTACTTTTTTTATTTACTTTTAATAATGTACCATCATTTTTAAAACTTATACAATTTTTGAAAATAGATATAGAATTTTAAATATTTCAATATGCTAAGTACGAGGCTAAGTATTATGAAAAAAAGTTCAGATAATTTATCTGACAATCAAACTTTACATAAAAGAATACCCTGTGGTTAAGTCTGTCGAACACTTTAACACTTTACTAAAATCTGTATAGATGACGTCAATTTTTCTACCCAGACTCTACTGATTTGTTATATAATAACATTTTAAAATGTTGAATTCAAAAATAAATTTAAAAAATTTCATTTCGTTTTAAATTTTTTTTGAACATTTTCGTTTAAAAGTTACAGTCTGTAGAACGATAAATCACACACCCTGTGTATATACTTACAACATGTGTGTGCATAGGTTCGTATTTTTATATTAGCAAAAACATGTTTTTTAAAAATAAGAAATCAATGCTATAATGTCCGCCCCAAAAGTAAAAATAGGTATACCAAAATAAAAGTACCACTCAATTTCAAACAATCATTTCATGGATGAAGTGCAACTTTTTTAAAAATAAATGTATCGTAACAAAAGTCTGGGTGACTTACTCACTTTTTTAAACAATTACGTTATATCCAATTATATTTTTATTGCATTATTTATTAAAGTGAACCAATAAGATTCCAATATAATTATTAAAAATAATAAATACACAGTAACCATGTTATGAGTTATTTTATGTAATATAGTAATAAATATATTTTATTATTGCGAAATTATTTCAACAGGCAGGTGGCAACGACCAACTAAAAATGTTGATATACATAAAGTTTCATATTAATAATAGAATCACTTAATTAATACCCGCAAAACGCTAAAAATAGTGTCCTTTGCGTAACATTTCAACAATGTGCACGTGGAAATATAGTTTGCACTTTTGAAATACACTAACATTCAGTTCTTAAAAAGACGGAGACCTACAGGTGTTCCGACTTAAGATCACTGGGAGTAGTTAACGTCACACAGTATAGATAAAAATAGGATTGTTTGGCACTGTTACTAGAAATCTACCAGTTGAACTTTTACTGCTTATTGATACCGACCTCACCATCGTACTTAAGAAATAAACAATATAGTTTTGATATCGTGTGATCGGAATTTATAAAGTGTCGGAAATAAAAAAAAAAAAAAAGGAAATTTTTGCCGGCAAACTCAGTTAGTTATTTACCTTAGTGCAAGTGTTTAGATTAAATATAACTTCCAAGTCAACAGGTAGGCAATAAATTACACACACAAGACGGTGATATTCAATTAATAGATTACATGTGATTTGTTTTAATTGGTCAACTAATTCGATCTGACAATGCCTTATTATTCCGAACTTGGCCTAACGAGCATCCCCTCGAGTAGTGCGTATTCTTCTCTACTCCTGTCCGGGCCATACTCGAACCATTCCTCAATTATCGCTTCCAATTTTTCACCTCCCAAACCCCTATCTCGCCACTACCGGGGCGGTTACAAACCACATCTTTCCACAATCACCGAATTAAATTCTCCGTTAAGAAGAATAAATACCCCACTTTATCATAGTTCACCAAAAGTTACTCCACGTCCCATCAAGAAAATTAATACTGCTGATATCGATGTATCAGTTAACAAATACAGAAAGTATGATAAATATGATCGTCCAAAAACTGAAGTTGTAGAAAAAAAAGCTCCTTCCAAGTCACCAAGTCCGAAAAAGAAGCCCAAGGGCCTCCGTCGAAGAAAAGGATCAAAAGGAAGCTAAGCCTAATACAAAAATAAGAAGAGACAGAACCACAGTTCGTCTTCATACAGTCCATAAAGACACTTTAGAACAAGAGATTGGAGCTATCAAAAGTTGGAGAGATAATTTTAAACCAGAAGAGTTGGGTATTGAAGCAAAAAGAAGAAAGAAAACCCCTGGCGAGATATTAAAGGAGAAGTTTTTAATTCGAAGCAGGAGCAAGGAGAATATTCTTAAGGCTGAATCTAAGAAACTTATTAGAAAAAATTCCATTAAAAAGTCACCTAGCTTTCAAGAAATTTGTGAAGCAATAACCTCTGATAACATCGATGTGGAACTGAATCCTGGCCAACCCAAGGATGTACAGAGACGACAAAGTAGGCAGATTTCTAGTGAAAAAATTTTAAAAGAAATCAGAAGAAATTCGACTGACTTATCTGAAGAAGAACTCAAAATTCTTGATGCAATTTTATTAGAACAAAATAATTTAAGTGAAATGCCGGATGTAGAAAAAACAGACGTCGACATATTTGAATCCCGTGAAAGTGTGCGGAAGAAAAAAGTGAAAAAAATCTGGTGATGTTCTTAGTCCAGATGAAGTTAACGGAGAGGCACCAAGTCGTATTACAAGATCTCATTCTAAAGAAAAAATATCCGAAAGTGAAATAAAATCACCGTTACAACATCATTCTATGAAAAAAAGGCTGTATGAACCTGACGTGAAAGATAAAGCTAATACAGAAGAAAATGTAATTAGTCCATTGACAAAAAATATATATGAAAATATAATTAGAGACATTTCTCAAGTTGAGATTGAACAAACTGCGTTTAAACCAAAGCCGGTTATAACTGGTTCAGGTGAAATTGAAGAGACAAAACCCTCTCTCAAAGCTTTCATTAACAACGTGGAAGTACAAGAAACACCAAGAGTGCAAAAGGAAAAGAAATTAAAGTTTAATGTAATAGTAGAAGTTGAGGAGGAAGAAACTGAGAGTAGCAGGTCAGCCACGCCAGACGAAACAACACCTAAAAGAAAATTATCTTTTAAAACTCCTAAAATTGCAGCAAAGAAAATGACTATCACGAGCGATCAAAAAAGAAAGGTGCAACTTCCAGAGGCTGCAAAACCTGTCATCTCAAGTATTCTAAAGAAAAGGCCGTCGGTACACTTTGGCGAGGTTATTAAGGAAAGTGAGAAAATCGTAAAAAAGAAAAAATCCCGCAGAAGAGCATTTTAGATAAGGTAGGCTCAGAACCATTAAAAGACTGTAAAACATTAGAAAACAAAGGTGAATTAGAAGAAAAAAGAAGAACACAGGACTAATAAGATAGGAGTTGAATTTAAGTTGGCAGAAAATAAGAAAACTGTAATGACAAACGAACCATTAAACTTGCAGAAAATAAATTCGTCCATGTCGTTTAGAGAAAACAGTGCTGCTCCATCATCACCAACTATTAAAGATAACAACTCGTTTAATAACATAATGTCGAAACAAGAGAATGCTTCAGCACCAAATCTTTTTGAACAAAAAATCCGTTAAAACGCAAAATAATTCACTACCAAATACCCCTATAATTAATAATGTAAAAAGTTTATTTGTCGATGGAAACATTTCAGCACCTTCTTCTCCTATAACAAAGAAGAGAGATTTGTTTAACACAGAAATTAATACAGCTCCTCCTTATTCACCATTTTTCAAAAAGGAAAATGACTTTAATAGCGAAATTCGTGAGACACCACCTTCTTCTCCATTGCTTAAGAACGAAGAGGTCTTTAATAAAGAAATCCTTAAACAAAACAATATCTCATCTTCTCCTGCGTTCCTCAAGACAAGTAGTGACTTTAATAAAGAACTTATTAAAAAAAGATGACGCCAGACCTCCCTCACCAATAATCAGGAAAGAAAATATGTTTAAAATAGTCGCTAAAAAAGAAGATACTCCGCCAACTTCTCCAACAGTTAAAGCGAAAAATATCCTCAACACAAAAATATCCGATGACGTAAATGATGTACGAACAAATACAACCGTTCAAAACCTCACAAGCAAAGACGAGAACGACAACACAATAACCATATACGAGTCTCAAGAGGTAAAATCAGATTCAGTAAAAATTGAGTCACCAATGCCTAGCAAAAAAATTGTTTCAAAACGTTCGTTGGTGCAAAAAGCAAACAAAGATGATCCAGACTTGGTGATATTTGTTCCACCCGAACCGGAACCAGAACCGCCAGAAGAAAAAAAGATGTGTTTGTACCGCTTCAGTCTAACCGCCTGTCCCAATGGATGCATCCTTGGAAAAAGCCCGAACAGTTTGAAGTGTGTCCCGTTGAAATTTATGCGCGTCCGAAACTTATTCGCGGTAGACATTATCCGAGACCACGTGGTCAACCTGCGGTTGTTCCGCCAAAACAAGAAGATAGTGAAAGTAGTAGCGAGGAAGAGGACGAGGATGAAGAGACTGAGAGTGAGACATCTAGCGAAGAAGAATCTTCCGAGGAAGAATGTGATGGAAACATGGTCAATAATAAAATCGGTGCAAGTACGTCCTCAAATGATTCTGGCTTTGGGTCGGGAGCTCCCGGCAGAAATAAGGGTTAGATTATTCAGTTTTAACCTTTATTTTGTTTTAGTTTAACTAACTTTTGTTTTGCACTGCATTTACTAACACCTGTTTAGATCGATTTTGATAAATGTGCGACTCATTTGTTTTACCATATAGGGAATAATAAAATAATTATTGTGTATTACGTAAGCATCCTTTCAAACCTAATATGATAATAGTAATAATTTATTACTAATAAATATCTATAGGTTTTTACATTTTGTACTGTCATTCTAATTTGAATGCGCTAGTATAAAAGTTTTAGATAGATAATAAATCAAACACTTTAAATGTATTTTATCGCAGAAATTTAAAAACAGATATTCAATCTACGAGTAGAATTGCATTATCTACTTAAAGTTTTTATACTAGCGCATTCCAATAAAAAATGACAATATAAAATGTAAAAAACTATAGGTATTTGTTATTGTTATCATATTAGATTTGTAAGGATGCTTATACAGTGTGTCCGCGGGTGGGGTTACCAAGAGAAAAAACTTCTTTATTTATCGTTTACGAAAAAAAGTCAATTTATATAATCATTATGCTTCAATTAAAACACTTAAATAACTATTCAGATTTAAGTTTATATAAAGGGTATCTGGAGTGAAGTAAAATGTTATACATTTAGTGAATTACGAAAAAGAGTTATTCTTTATTTGAAATTATGCATCTCTTAAGGATTCCAAGTATCTCTAAAAATGTTTAATTAATTACGGGGTGTCCCATGGCAGAAGCTTAGATTTTTTTTTTGATTTGCCAAAACTAGTTCTTAGTAAAATAGGGATATTCTCTCAAAAACCCTATAAATTGCTAATATAGCAAATATTGATTTGTGTATCCCAGGGTCATTAATAAGAACAATTTTTATAAGGATAGAAAAAAATATTTAATAAAATTACTACCAAATCCATATGCTGTATTACTATTTTTTTTTTACATACAGAGAAGTTCCATCTGAAATTCCATACCGTTCTCTTACGTTCATAGGTCCTGTTTCATATAAAATTTCTAACTGCTTTAAAAATATTTTTCATATCTCCTTTAAATCAACTAACTCTATAGAAAAGTTGTTTGTCAATGGTAAAGATCAAATAGATCCAATAGATAGATGTGGGGTTTATAAACTTTCGTGCAATACATGCAACGGCACATATATTGGTTGCACATATAGAAATTCTAAAACACGGTTAAAAGAACATGTCCGGTGTATTAGCTCATCCTCAGGTTTTTCCCATTTCGCCAAACATCTAGTAGATAACAACCACACATTTGACAATACTCTTAAAATATTACATCTAGGTGAAAAAGGAAATTTGATTAATAACCTTGAAAGTTTAGAAATCCTGAAAGATTCAAGATATCCCAACACATTGACTTTCTCTGTGGTTGTCTAATTTATTTTATTTTATTTTTTCTACTAAAATCTGTTTCCATGTGCTCGATTTTATAACAATATAACCTTAATTTCTTAGAAGTGAATATTCCACCATGTTTAAATGCAATTTCGCTTCTATCACCATCTGCAGTTTAAATATAATTAACTCCACTACTGTAAAAAGAAACCTGGTGCACACATAGTTTTCTACCTTAATTTTTAATTTTATTTTACGTTAGTTCTTAGATAGTCCGTTAGAGGGCACTGTTATTTAATCGATTTTCATTATTAAAAAATATTTATCTCTTATTAGATTTTAACTGTTGTAGTGTATGTTTGTGTTTTAAAGAAAAAGCACGTTAATTTTTTAAGAATTTTATTAGAAAGCTAATTAGATACAAACAAACAAAATTTTACCTTACATTTACTTACAATTTGACTATGTTGCAAAACTATTTTAATTTTAATCTGACTACCCTGGTTTTTTATTTATAAAAATGTAAGTATTACATAAAAATGAACCTTCTTTTTTTACACATGTCAATTAATTAAATTTTACATTATTCTATATTATAATTTTAAACTAACGTAATCCTTATTATTTTAAATAATTTCAATCTTTCTTGTACAAAAATTTATCAAACATTTTTTACCAAAAAAGTTTTTACTAGTAAAAAAAAAATGGAATAATTGTCTTCTGTATTCCTGTTTTTTAAGTTTTATTAACTTATTAACATTTTATTTATGTATGTATGTAACCACCATACTCATTTTCTATTGTAGTCCTGTGTCTGATGATGTGAAGTAATTACTTGTTCACGAAACCGGTCACATTAATAAAAGGAATTTTATGAAAATTTTTTTGTTTGCTTTATCATGAATAATTACTCATATGGGATTAACCTACCTACGTTATTATTTTTTTGTTTTCTATTAACACTCCGTTTAATGAACAGAAAGTTAAGCCACTCTCCACAAATACGCTCCATATTTGAATAGAATTTTTCTGTTGGTCGTATTTCAAAAACCCATAACACCAGCAACCGCTTGACTTAACTTCTCGAGATCTTAGATTCGGCGTCGGTCATTGCGTTTTGGTGTTTTGTAAAAATTACAGCTGTTATTGGTTGTTTAGAGTTGCTGTTATTCCCATTCATATAAAAAAATGTATTCTTCAAGACTGGTTTTTATTTGTGTACATTAAGGTACAACGATTAATACTGCCTAAATGTTATAAATAATAAAGAATTTTAAATTTCGTATACTTATTTCACACTTGACGTTTCATAATTTTAATTCCTCAAAAAACATATGTCAAATTACATGAGTTTTGAATTCCCGCTTTTATTAATTTGTAGCGTGTGAAACTGGTTGTTGCGGACACTCTTCTGCGCAACCGTAAATTAGTGAGGCGCGACTTAACTATCTCTGTTCATTAAACATGGTATAATAGATGGAAGTTCGTTTATCATTGTTTATTTTTTGTATACCTATTATTAACACATTTATATTATTATCAATAACACCGATTACGTATTCGGTAGCAATTTTCGTAAATAATTTTTTTCTATTCTTACTTAGTGACCCTGGTTGTTTATGTCATGGGATACACAGATTTCCATTTTATTAGGTTTTTATTAGGTCTTAAAAGAAGCTCTCTGTTTTACAAACAACTTTTTTACTTCACCTCTGGACACCCTGTATATAAACCTATATCTGAATAGTTATTTAAGGGTTTTAAGAAAAGCATAATTTACGTATAGATTGACTTTTTTCATAAATGATTAAATGTATAATACCCAATAAGTTTTTATTAATTTTTTTTTACAAATGCGTAAAGTGGCGTAAAAATGATTAAATTTAAATGTTACCAAATTCAAGGACTTTCCTGAACTAATTAGAAAATAATATTAATTTTTTCAAAAAAAAAAGTAAAGTTAATTAATTTTTAAAATAATAGAGGCTTTTTTATTCGATTGTATCTTGGTTTAAATATCTGGACGAAAAATCACCTTTTTATAACAGGTATTATTTTCTGTTGTGGTTTCCCGGCCGAAAACAATTTCGGAGGGTAAACAATTATTAACAATATAATGGATAACATAAACAAATAGAACGAAATGTCACGATATTCTTATTAGTTAGTGTCAAAGTGACGTAAAGTCGATTACGATAAGATCTTTCAATTAAAATAAATATAAAAAACTAAATTTCATTATTTTCTTCTTACAGTCGAATAAAAAATAGTGTATGACACACAGACGAAAATGTTTTTCGTACTCATACGGTTGCCCGACTCGACTTCGTCTCGTCTGGCAATTTTACGTAATCCTACGAAAAACTGCCTTTTTCATCCTTGTGTCATACATAACTATATGTTGAAATAAATTCACAATTTCCTCAAAATAAATATTGTTTTTAAAACGTTCGATCTTATTGCTTTTTAGCAATTTAATTCGAGCAACTGACAATAGAACAAATCAGTGGGCTTTGCCTTGTGATTTTTTACGTCAATTATCCTAAGGAAATTGCTTGGCAATTAGATTTCTGCAAGAAAACAAAATTTATTTGAATAAATTGTAATCACATTTGGCATTACTTATTATGAAAATCTACTTAAAAATTTATAATTTGCTATATTTTTCTTAGTCAGAAGAATTTCATTGCGCTTCAAACGTAATGAAAGACAATGTCCAAAACCAAACATCAGAAAAGTTATGGTTTAAAGTGTCAGGGAAATGTACTGTAACTAGAGCCCTCTATAATTTGTGATGTGGGCAATATCGCTATTGTAATTGTGGATCTCAGAAACATACCCGTACCAAATTTAAAATCGATACATATCATAGTCTCTGAAATAAACAAAGAATTAATATATTTTTTAGACTCTTGAAAAAGAAAAAAGTTAGACTCTACTTTTTATGTTGAATTGACGCTAGCAGTGTCCCAATATTTTCAAAACACTCTGTATAGTAATACATAAAAGCAATGATAATAAAGCATGAAATAAAGCACAATTTAAAAAAACTCATGAGAAAACTTAATTTAACAAAGTTTAAGCTAAGATTCCCATGACAAGAAGCAGTATAATATGACTAATATACATGGTGTCCCATAATTAAGTACCTTCCTTCAAGGGGGTGATAGAACTAGAAAAACAAGTTGATTTTTTATATAAACATTTGCCTTAAATCAGTTTATAAAGGAGCTACAACCCCTTAAAGGGGGTAAGTACAACATAGTTATTCACCAATAAATTCGAAACGTTTTAAGTTGCAAACATTAAATTTAGATCATTTATTAATTTTATGATGTTACAGATTTTGTCAGATTTTTATCCAAATATCTTGATTTGTTGGGGTCGTCACAGAAGGGGTGAAGGTGAATTTTTTTGTTATAATTTTTTTTGTCTTATTTTTGTTAAACATTTAAAACGGAAAAAGGCACCAGTGTTAAATACTGCATTAAAAAGTTGCTCTCACTAAATTTCGATGGAAGCCACCATTTTGGAGTTATTTGTATTTTATTATTGCGATACAGGATAGGTATACAACAATGGATAGGTAACTAGATACCAATAATTCCACAACATTTTCAACTACTGTTTTATAGAGCAATTTAAAATATCGCTTTACGCAATGAAACATGTAATTTAAGAACAAAAAAAAACTTTTTTTATTTACACATTTATTTGTATTCTACAAATTAAAAGATGCTAGCAATAATAATTTGTCAAAATATGTAAAACTAGACTAATTAATTAATAAAACTTTAGTTCTTAAACTTATAACGTTTCGAATTTATTAGCTTATAACGCCAAATCCTTTGGCAGATGTTAATAAACAGCTAATTTATTATTTTATTCTTGATCATCTTCTGAACTTAAGACACAAACTTGAAATAATATTAATTAGAGAATGATTGTAAAAAATGCACCCTGCTAATTACCCCAACAAATCATGATATTAAGATAAAAAATTGACAAACTGTGTAACATTATGAAATTAGTAAATGGCCGAAATTTAATTTTTGCAACTTAAGTCGTTTCAAATTTGTTGACAAATAACTATGCTTAAAGGGGGTAGCTCCCCTTAGGAACTCATTTAAGGCATGTGCTTATATACAAAACTCAACTTATCTAGTTCTATCACTCCCTTGAAGGAAGGTATTTAATTATGGGACACCCTGTATTTGTGTAATTGGAGAGAACCAACGAATTCAAAAATCAAAAAAATAAACAACTCAAGGTTGAAATATATCTTTGAAACGCGATGCTCGATTATTTTCTTCTTCTGTGCGTGAGATGAGAAGAAAAGTTCCTACAACTTTTGATTTTACCATTTTTCTTGAGGACAAAAAAAATAAAAAAGTTACACAGAAAACTCAACTATACGTCAGATATCTACTGGATATATACGAGAAAGTTATCTATTGAACTACTAAGTCCATCGTATATACAGGGTGTCCCATTTAAAACGAATAATATCTAATAACAGTAAAAACTTGGAGAAAATTATTTCAGGAAAAATCACCAAAAAAGGTAAATGTTTATTGCCAAATACTTTGGCATAAAATGGATATTGCCTACTTAAACCTCGTACCCTCTAGAACCTCTTTCTCTAATATTTCAAATAGGAATAGAAGTTGAGTGATAGATACATTAATAAAAAGTTGTCCATTGGTGATTGCAGCGGTACATTTTTTTTATTCAGGTCAAGTACTTTTGATATCTTCATACGTTCATAAGTTCGAATTTGACCGTTATGGAATCGATGTATTAGGTATGTACAATAATTAGGGGTGATTGCGTAATGCGTGTACCAGGTTTTTGTAAAGATTTCAACGTATTTTTGTTTCAGAATATTCCAATAACACAAAACAAATTTTACAACACAAATTTGTCGATTCTGAATTAATAAAATGAAAACTAATCCAAAGTTAAGATGAAAAAAGAAAACTCGAGCCAGAT
Source organism: Rhamnusium bicolor (assembly GCA_029963845.1). NCBI lineage: Eukaryota > Metazoa > Arthropoda > Insecta > Coleoptera > Cerambycidae > Rhamnusium > Rhamnusium bicolor. Next base: position 146,989 of record JANEYF010005106.1, read on the forward strand.
TGCATATGATTTTATTGGAAAAATCACAATATTCATTTACCTTAATAATTGTTCAAAATGACGACATCCAACTTACATACAATAGTATAATCGTTACCCAAAATTATCTCGATTTCTCTGGAATGTTTCTGGAGTGATTGTGCAATATTCTTAAACAATTAGTCAAGTGGGATAAGATCCGGTGACCGCGCCGGCCACTCTATTGCACCTCTTCTTCCAATACATCTGCTGTTTCACAAATTCTACAACAAAATGTAGCAGAGCTCCATCCTGCTGGAATCATAGTGTCTCTTCTACGATATTGGCATCTTTCAATACTTGCGTGATTATAGGGTCTATATAATTTTTTTTGAAGATCGAATAATCTGTTTTCATTTAGGTTGACTTTAATAAGCAAAAGTTCTACGTGATCTCACAGAATATCGACACAAAAATTCAATTTTTTAGGTCTCTGGACCCCCCCAAAAAGATGTGGATTTTCGTCGCTCTGATACCTGCAGTTATGTTTACTAACAGTACTGTTAAGATAAAAAATTCTCTCATTGGAGAAGCAGATTTTATATATCAGAACTTAAATTTTCTAGTTCTGGTCATAATTTGGTAAAACTGCAGTATTTTGCCCGTTTAAGGATTCTAAAAAAAGTCTTCTCAAAACAGACATTTGTAAGAATTTACTTTGATACGAAATTGGAGCAAAACTTCTCCGGTAGCTTACAGACCTGTAGCTGGTGAGGATAAAAATTTACTTGGCCGATAACCCCATCTGAGTTCTCCATTTATTTCAATAATAAAAACAAAAAACAGATAAAAATACATACATATATAAATACCAATATTTATCCTGGGCCTGGCTAAGCCTTTACTTACAAATAATAAATCTTTAAACCGTTTTAATATTATCCGATGTATTATTTATGCGATATTGACGCTATTAAACCTTTATAAATAAATAAGGTTTAAGGAATCTACTAATTATCTGAATCCAAGTTGTTTTTGCAGTCTTATAGTACAAAGCACAATGAGTCATGAATTTAAATAACATTGTCGAAAACGTAAATACCTTCTATATGTCTGGCTAAGAAATAACGTTTGATGTTTCAGTTTTAATAATTACTGTAATTTATTGGAATACTTTAATTTATATCAGCATTTACATAAAATTTGTTTTTAATCATGTTTTATTTCCTAGTGCTTTTGAAAGCAAATGGTTTTAGCATAATACTATATAATACAATTTTAAACTATATACGAACAAGTGATAATAATATGCCATTAATTTCGTATTAAATATATTACATGTATACCACCGATATTTGAGTTTTATTCTGTCGTCATGTTTGTTTTACTGGTTATTATGACTAATTAGCGATCGTTTAAGCTAATTTATGTCAACAGCTGGTTGGTTTATATATTTTGATCAAGTTCTAATTATTAAATGCTAAACATACAGGGTGTACCAAAAAGATGACTAATGGCGGGATCAAATTAAACCAATTGATTACGTTTAATTATTCCAGAGTGTAAGATATTTTGGTCATTTCCTAGAACACGCACTTCTGAGATACCACAAAACCAATTATACCGATCAGATGTTCATTGCACAGTGTCATATCTTGTGCAAACATCCATAACTACCCTTAAATAAATCAATAAGATTGCAACACTTGACATTATCCACCCAAAATTCATTGATATGGCTGTCTGTGTGTGTTGTATAAAAACGCTGCAGGTGTCGCACGACGTTCTCCGATTTTGCCAGATTGAGATAAATCAACCAAGTTAGGGACAAATCCCTGACGTTTATTTTTCTAATAATGGCAGGTCAAATATTTATGCTTAGATTGTTACAATCTGGCAACGCTGTTGACCGCGCATTTTATTAATTTCACATGTTGAAATAAAGTACATCTATCGCGGGGATTCACGTGAGGCTCCGCGAGTACGTTTCAGATAATTTTAACTTCATGTTGACAACTTTCTTTTTAATAAAGTCTTCGCGAAAAAAGGTTTTCGGGTCAGTATAAACAAAAAGCTGAGAGCTGATTGGTTGAAGGCGTATAGGGACGCTTACTCAATGCTTAGAGGGCATTTTTCATGAAGACGCCATTTCAGTTCTTTGTTACGGCGTGACAATTGAACTTGGCGATCAATATATTTCAATATAATTTGCAATATAACTGTTTCAAAAATAGCGGAAACAGCGGGCGCGTCGAGTTGCGTTAATAGAGATTCACCTGTGCCTCGTTGTGATAAGTGTCGGGTACTTTTTCATCGATACGGCATCGTACCGTGTCATTACAGTTGTCCTAAGTGTTCAATAAGGTTAGTGCTAACGTCGAAGGATGATTTAAGTGTGTTTCAATTTCAAATAAAACAAAAAAATATCACTTGCCCTACAAAAATAATTGACATTTAGTGAAATATCAGTCATTTTCGGCTCGTTATTATCCATCCAGTACCCCTATTCTCTCTACGATCCCGTAAGTTTCTTGGCTTATTTATTATTTGCACAACATTTCTTATGTCACAAATTGTTACTACATCGTTTGTGAGTAAATTTATGCAAAAAATTTCGAAAAATTGCAAAAGTGCGTGTTCTAGAAAATTACCAATATTTTTTGTATCAAAACGAACGGAAACAGTATTGTCAAATTTTGCATACTTTTTTCTAGCACTAGGACAAATATTTTTGAAAAAAATTATCAACAAAATTAGGAAATTTTTAATTTTATATAAAAATTTAATATTAGTAGTAAATGTCGAGGATTATACCGATTTTCTCGAAACTTTTCTTCTCTGTGTATGTTATATTAAGAACAAATGTTTAATTCATTTGACACCTGCAAGGAAAAACGTGTAGACGGAAAAGTTGTAGATTTCAATGTGAACTATCTTTTGGTGGTGAAATGAATGAAACAAAATTGCATCGGAAGATAGAGAAAAAAGACACAACCTATGTTTTTTTAAATGGAACACAATTTATATGTGAAATGTGTTTTGGTGATAAATAAAACAAATTAACATCTTTTCTGTTAAAATTATATTCTATTCTATTCTATATAAGTAGTTATGTTTATAATTTTTTTAAAACATAAACACCACAGAAATTAGACAACTCCGAAGCTGGGTGAGAGTTACACTTATGAAAAAACGTGCGGACACATAATAATAATTTTCACCGACATTGCCAGTGCTGGTGGCGGGATTGCTCTAGCCAACTACTCCACCAAGCCAATATATTGCTCCACATATCCACCTTGTTGATCTATGCATCTACGGATATTTTCTATTAACTTCCTATTTACTGCATCTACAATAAAATGATGCTTTCGAGTATTTATGATGCTAATTTCTTCTCGAATTTTATAATACTTAAGTATTTTGGGGTTTGTCATATCATAATATACCTTATTTTTTAAATAACCCCACAAAAAAATTCTGGGGGTGTAAGGTCGGGGCTATTGGCCGGGCCACCTAAGTGTGCCGTATCTCCCAATCCAAAAATTATATATTTCATCTAAATAAGTAGTAACTTGTTGACTATTGTGTGGTAGAGCCCCACCTTGTTGTCAAATAAGGTTACTATTTTGCAGAATCGGCAATTCTTCTAATTGTTCTTCAACTATAACCAAATTTTTTAATAGGGACTGTAATATATTTTATTTCATAATTTGTGCAAAAGGTTCTTGTCACATATTTAATCTTTTTTTTAATTGAACAATACGGAAAGTTGTTTACATATGACAACATGGTCGCAATTCCTGCAACTTGTGTAATTTGCAGGCATAGTAAAAATACGAATACAAATTTGCCAGCAAGCGCCAACTAGCGGTGAAGTAAAGTAATAGCTTACTAGTTTTTGACATTTAATTCGTGCCCTTAACTGCCAGAATTCCTGATAGCAAGACCAACAAACCTGACACCTCCACAAATGAAAACTAAATCAAAATTCAAAAAATTACTGAATATGAAGTCTGTCCATCAGTTACCATAGTAAATTGCTCTAACTGCGATATTAGAATTGAACTTAACTCATAAAAGTAAAGTTTTATGAAAATATCGTTGGTCCAAGCATTTCATATTTGTTAAAACTGTTCTAAGAGTTAGTAATATTTCTTATATTAATATTATGTTCAATAAAAATAAAAAAGATCTATTTAATTCGATCCTAGAAGAAATGTTGTGTGCAACATATGCAAACAGCATATTTGTTGCACTATGCTTCGTACAACGAATATACACTTTTTTGCTATTTTTGAAGTTGTGCAAAAAAAAATAGTCCAACTATACATTTCTGAGGCTCACAAGCACCCTCTTTAAAAATCTGCAAACAAAAAAACTATACATTTGAAGTACCAATTTTGAGGTATTTGATCCTCAACTAATAGTAGTCGAAAATTCTTATTACAATTTTGTTAAAAAAATTTATATTTTACTTTTAAATCACTTGGGCGGTAGGATCAAACACAGCACAGTTATTTATGTTATTTGATCCTCGAATAAAATTGAATCGATATGATAGAACTAGCCGTTAAACTTTAAGAAGTAAATCCCAATTACGAATAGTTAAGTCATGTTATGGATTTGTAATAGGCTGATATTTATTTTGAAACGTTTGTGGTAGCAAGCTGTTTCGGGTTGTTAACTCTCTTGGCAAAACGTTGACAGCAATATGTGTTAATTTGTAACATTGAAATTTAATGTTTTTAATTTTTTATTTGTCAGACTGCGATGTAAATATTCATAAGAAATGTGAGAAACTAACTGCCAATTTGTGTGGAGTGAATCAGAAACTTGTGGTCGAAGCCATCGAGTCTGTGAGAAAAGGTATGTTTATATGTTTATTTATCGTTTAATAATATAATTGATTCTGTAGATTTATAATACGTATGTATTTTACGAGTACATACAGTTTATTTCGTAATATTTTAGGTAAAAATAGAGCCCTGTTTTAACACATAATACCTCAATCAGATAAAAAGTGAAATGACAGATGCTCCTAGAACAATTATTTTATCACCATAAGTTATTATTGCAAGTATGGGATAAAGCCTGCGACTGATTCAAAATCGATTTTTTTTCAAAAAAAAAAGGGATTTTGAAACTTTGTTTATATCTTTTATGAAAAAATATACAGATTTATGAAAAAATATGCATTTAAATATACAGGGTGTCAACTCTAATTTTGACCCCCCCTTTATTTCCTCATTGATGAAGGTTTTTAAAAATTTTAAAACGTGAGCGTATCTGAAACTCCGAATTTTTCAAAAAAAAATGTTCAAAAATTACCTAATGCCAAGTTGTTTTTTTTTTAAAGGAACGCCCTGTATATTTTTTAATGGGATTGTAGTACTCTTTGAGCTAATTTCAGAAACGTTGAGTTTACATCAAAATCTGTCGAGATATTCGAGGATAAACATGAGAAATATTTGATTTCACTATTTCGAGGTGGCTTTGGATTCTGTATTGATTTTCAATTGTCAAAACAATCTTTGTTAGTAATAAATATCAAATATTTAAAGATCTCCCCGAGATCAAAAATGTATTTTATTAAGGAAGAAAATTTTTGAAGTCATTTAAATACATAACAATAATTAACAATTACGAATACAGAAAATATATTTAAAGTTACTTAGAAACGATTTTCAATATGCGCTCCGTTATTTTGTATACACATTTGAAAACGTATTAAGAAATTTGACAGAACTTGTTGTAGACAATATAGATTATTATTTATTCTATTTTCAATGATTCTTTGTCTTAATACATGAACATCCTCAATTTTCTCTCTCTCTCTCTCTCATATATATATATTATATATATATATATATATATATATATATATATATATATATATATATATATATATATATATATATATATATATATATATATATATATATATATATATATTATATATAAACATATATACCTTGTTTTTTATTGTTCACCATAAAAAATTGTCTAGAGGATTATAATCTGGACTACGAGCCGGCCATAAAATTGGAGCACCATTGCCTATACACACTGTATAATGTTGATTTAAAAATTGGCGTACCAAATTAGTATTATGGAGAGGTCCCTATCCTGTTGCCACACTACCTCAAACCTTCGTGCAAGTGGTATTTGGTTATATAATAGATCCTCTATTTTATTTCTTAAATAATCTAGGTAATTTTCTTCCTTCAACCTCCCCTCTACAAAAATAGGTCCAAGTATTCTATTATTAAACATCCTACACCAAATGTTGAGGCTCCCCCATCCTTCTCTCGTCTAATGGTGAATATTAAATGAGGATTATCTGTCACGCAGGTATGTTCATTTTTCCCATTTAAACGATGAAATGTTGATAAAATACTTTCGTCACTAAATAGTATTTATCACAAAAATGTCCATCAACATTAACCATGCGAAGCATTTCCTAACAAAAGTTGAGTCTGTTTGCAGATCTTGGGGGTATAGTTTCTGACATTGCAAAAATTTAAACGGTCTATACTTGTGTTTTTTAAAACTTTATCAATATTTACCTTAGAAATTCCAAAATGTTCTTGAGCCATTTTTGTAGATCTTCTTTTATTTTCTATAAAATATACTAAAATTGCCATTTCCACATCAATAGTAAGCACCATCTTAACATGTTCCCTTTTTATATCTGCTAAACCACTATGATTTATTCTAAATTTACTATTCTTGAACGTGTTTTTTACAGGGACCCGAAATCTGGGTGATCTAGCAAATTCCCTACATACTGCATCTTTATTTTTATTGCACAGAAGATAAATTTCGACATATGCACATATTTCTTCTACAGAAAAACTCAGTTTGCACGTAATTCTTAAAAAATATAAAATGACATTTAGAATAACATTCAGTCAATTGTTTTGAGAGTTAAAAATCAACAATTAAGTCAGAATGCAAAGCCACCTCGAAATAGTGAAATCAAATATTTCTCATATTTTTCCTCGAATCGGCAGAATTTGATGTAAACTCAAAATAGTTATACATTTTTGAAATCGGCTTAAAGAGTACTACAAACCCATCAAGAAATATATAGGGCATTCCATTTAAAAAAAACCACTTTTCTTTTACGTATTAGCATTAGGTAATTTTGAACATTATTTTGCAAAAATTCGGAAAATTTCAGATACGGCCACATTTTAAAATTTTAAAAAAATCTTCATAAATAAAGAAATAAAGAGGGTCAAAATTAGAGTTGACACCCTGTACATACGATACCTGTGAATAGAAGGCACTTTGGTGGTTCCAAATTACCTATTATGAGTGGGTCCATCTTACTTTGTTATTGAGGTAGAGGACGTTTCATTGATTTTCTTTGGACATAACTTTTGAACTGCCCGGTATACCTAATCGGTTCATGTTTATTACGTATATTTTATTTATTTTTCTTGACAATACTAAAAAATACACTATTTTTGATTTCTTAAAACCAACTCCCTGAATAGCATTATTTTGAAAAGATTTGAAAAGATCATAAAGAAATAAGCCAAATGGTGTACTTTTTTTTAGTTCCCATGCTATCATAATTTTCTAAATAGAAATCAGTTTTCAATATAAAACGAATTTTTTTTAAAAATGCTATAAAACTTATTTTGTTAAAAAATATATTTAATTCTTATATTTGCCAAATATTTAATTTTTAGGGAAAACTAAAATGATAAATCTGTCAGATCTTACAAACCATAAAAAACTATTTTTGAATACGATCAAAAACAAAATCATTTAGGTGTTTCCAGCTTTAATAAAACACATTGTATTCAGGCCGTCTCTCAAAGGTCTCTACAGTGTGTCCCCCGATTTAATTCGTAATAGATGAATTGAACCAACCATTTTAGATTTCTTTTGCACATTTGAGGGTTCATCCTTATCTGAAAAGTAATTTTAGGTGTATCTTTGTTTTTCTTTTAAATCACGTAGGTCGTCGCAGTTAAACAAAAACTATTTTCTTGTTAGACAAAAGCTTTTCAGTGAAGAATACAGCAAGATGTCAATAAGCAAAGTCATTCAGATTAAAAATGTATACTATTATGAAACATTTCAAAATGTTATCATTTTGATCCCACTACATCTGCAGCAAACTAACCTAACAAGAAATATAAATAATCGTCTTTTAGATTTAGTTATCAGTAATAAGAATGTTTTAGTAAATGAGAGTGATGAACCACTTTTACTTGTAGATCTACACCACCCCCCACTAGATATTTATTTATCCTCAAGTTTTTTAACGTCAAAATTTTCAAATTGCAATTTTAATTTTCGAAAAGCTGATTTTCACCTACTTTATGGAAAAATTTTAAATACAGATTGGTCAGCCTTGTCACACTTTACAGATGTTAACTTAGAATGTGATAAATTATATTCGATTCTAAATTCAATTTTCATAGAATGTGTTCCAAAAACTCTAACTAGAAAGTCCAAATACCCCCCTTGGTTTAATAAAAATATTATACGGGACATATAACATAAGAAATTACTGCGGAGGAAATACAAAAGAGGCAAAAATCAGAACGTCCATGATGAATATATGTCTATTAGAGCAAAACTGAAGTTAGACATAGCATAGAATATAAAAATTATATTAGTGACGTAGAAAATCAAATGAAAACTAATCCCAACCATTTCTGGTCTTATATTCACAAGAAACTCATCTAGTATTCCCAATAACATGAGATATAAGAATGAGTCCTTTGACGATCACACCATAATTATTAACAAATTTGCTGAATATTTCGAAGCATCTTATACCACCAGCTCAAACAGTGACACGCCATTAGGTAATAATTGTCATGATATTCCTCATTTGCTACTAAACGAAATTTCTGAACTTGATGTCTTAAAAGTTCAAAAAAAAATTGAAGCCCAGATGTACTGCTGGTTCTGATGGTATTCCAGATTTTCTTTTAAATGGCTGCGCAGTAATACTCGCAATCCCATTAACAGTTATTTTTAACCTATCGTTACGCTCTAAAACATTTCCTAACATATGAAAACAATCAAGAATATGTCCCATTTTTAAGAATAATAACAGACATGAAATAGATAGTGGAAAGAGATCAAAATCATCAAAGTAGGCTTCTTGCAACTTTGCATTGAAGTATAACTTGTTAACCTGAACGACTTTCCTTACTGAAATTTTTCTGTATCTTTTACATAAAAGGTAATTTACCTAACGAGAAAGTAGTTATCGCTTAACTGCCATGGCCTAAGTGATTAATAAAAAACAAAAGTGTACCTAAAATCACTTTTTAGAAAGGCAGGGATGAACGCCCAAATGTGCAAAAAAAAATCTAAAATTTGTGGCCCATTTCACCTATTACGAACTCAATTGTGGGACATGCTGTAACAATTTCGCTTCTCACTATAGGGATCTGGAAAACGGTAAGGGATACAGCATCGGTTAAATTGGGGCAATGTTGCAGAATTTGGCGATCATGATTATGCCGTTGACAAATCGAAAATATCTTGTTCTTGAGATTTTTGAAAAAACAAAATCGCGAAAAAAACTTTTTACACTAAATTGCAAAGAATAAAAAACACCAATGCAAAAGTGTGTTTCCGAGATCTCTGTAGTGAGAAGCGAATTTACTACAGTATTACAGTATAAATAAGACGTCAAACATTTTAAATTATGTATTTTTCAGTTCAATATTAATTTATTTGTCAACAGAGCTTGAGTTAAAACTTGGTATTTAGATAAGTTTTCAAAATATATCCACAGCTTTATCGAAAAAAGAAGTTTCTCAATTTGTTCAGTAATTCTGCAAAAAGTTGATTTAGAGACATAATAAATTAACTTCCACGTGACTTGAGACAGAACATCAAATGTAGTAGATGTTCTTCTGAAAAGGCAATGACCGAGTTCGTTGCTAGATTATGTCGGCCAGAAGAAAAGGTGAAATAAAGGAACAGCACTTTATTTCCTCTCAAAATTCATTCTCGATTTTATTTTTTAGCATGGATCAATTACGACAAATTGTTTTGGGTTTCGAATTTATACAGTAGACAGGTTTTTAAAAAAATTAAATGTCACAAATGGAGCAAAAATTTTAATGTTTCTGTATTTTTAAAACATGTAAAATTTTTGAGTATAAAAATAATTAGGGAAAAATTTACATTATGTACTCGCTTTATTTAATAGGCCTTTTGCATTCGCCGGATTTTTTAAATTAATTCACATATTCTGATATAGTATAGTAATTAAGTACGGGTGATTGCGTCCTGAAATTATTTGATTATGTCCTGTCTGAGCTATTGATATTGCAGTGTGTATTTAAATGTCACTTGTTAATAAGTTTTAAACATGAATGACCAAGGTTATTCCAAAGCTCAATCGGACAATTTACAGACAGTTGATTCAATAACGATCGCAGAGTTTTTTCAAAAAGTGTTGTTTTCTTCTGCAGAAGAAGTTGCGTTGGTAAATATGTTTGTATAGATCATAAATGTAGTGGTTTTAATCATGTTTATAAAAATTGTAATGTGCCTCTCGCATGTCCCAAATGTTCTCAGAAACATAGGGTCAAGAGTGTAACGATTCATTTCCAAAGCAATGCATTAATTGTAGTAAACTTAGTCATTCCGAGTTAATTCGTGAAGCCTGGGATGCTGCAATATGTCCCGTATATAAGCAATAACTTGAACATTATAAATCCACACTTTTCACTCTTAAGTAGCAATTAGAATTTAACAGAAAAGCTACTGAATATCCAATAAATGATTCTATAAATACATTGTCTCATAACAAAAATAAAGATTTTCGGATATACTATCAGAATGTTCGAGGATTAAAATCTAGAATTCAATGCTTGTATAATATGAGTTGCGTAACAAATCAGTATCATTTATTCGCTTTTAGTGAAACATGGTTAGATTCAAGTGTTCTTGATAACGAGTTATTTAGTAAAAAATATAACGTTTTCAGATTGTATCGTAATTTTGAGAGTACAAATCTTACTAGAGGAGGTGGAGTTCTGCTTGCCATAGACAACAATTTCTCTGTTTTGTCCGTAAATCTAACCAACTTCAATGCTGTTTCCAAAATAGACATTGTAGGTATTAAAATCTTTCTCCAATTTCATCATATTTATATATTCGTTCTGTATATACCACCCAATTTAAGTACAGATTTATATGAAACATTATTTGACATTTTTAAGTATGGAATTTGTGTGCAATGGTGACGATATCATAATTGTGGAGGATTTTAACATTCCTGATTATGTAAATTATTTAGAAAATAATAAGTTTAATAATAAATACGTAAATGTTATTAATAATTTTTGCACGCTGGTACAATTGCAGCAAATTAACCTAACAAGAAATATAAATAATCGTCTTTTAGATTTAGTTATCAGTAATAAGAATGTTTTAGTAAATGAAAGTGATGAACCACTTTTACCTGTGGATCTACACCACCCCCCCCCACTAGATGTTTATTTATCCTCAAGTTTTTTAACGTAAAAATTTTCAAAGAATACAGATTGCAGTTTTAATTTTCGAAAAGCTGATTTTCACCTACTTTATGGAAAATTTTTTAATACAGATTGGTCAGCCTTGTCACACTTTACTGATGTTAACTTAGCATGTGACAAATTACATTCGATTCTAAATTAAATTTTCATAGAATGTGTTCCAAAAACTCTACCTAGAAAGTCCAAATACCCCCTTGGTTTAATAAAAATATTATAATTACTGCGAAGGAAATACAAAAGAGGCAAATATCAGAACGTCCATGATGAATATATGTCTATTAGTGCAAAACCGAAATTAGATATAGACATAGCATATAAAAAGTATATTAGTGATATAGAAAATCAAATGAAAACTAATCCCAACCGTTTCTGGTCTTATATTCACGAGAAAAAAACTCATCTAGTATTCCCAATAACATGAGATATAAGAATCAGCCCTTTGACGATCACATCATAATTATTAACAAAGTTGCTAAATATTTCGAAGCACCTTATACTACAAGTTCAAACACAGACACGCCATTAGGTAATAATTGTCATGATATTACTCATTTGCTACTAAACGAAATTTCTGAAGATAATATCTTAAAAGCCCTAAAAAAATTGAAGCCCAGATGTACTGCTGGTTTTGATGGTATTCCAGCTTTTCTTTTAAAAGACTGCGCAGTAATATTCGCAATCCACATTTCCCAACATATGGAAACAATCAAGAATATGTCCCATTTTCAATAATAATAACATACATGAATATAGAAAAATATTCAATTTTGTAATGCTTTTGAAATTGCATTATATGATATTATTTTTTTCTCATGTCAAGCCTCTCATTTGCCTTAATCAACATGGATTTATGGTTGGTAGATCCATCACCAGCAACTTATTCTGCATTACACAATGCCTAACAGAAGGCATTGATACTGGAGGCAAGATCAATGTCGTTTATACAGACTTCTCGAAAGCCTTTGACCGTCTCGATCATGGCATTCTACTTAGCAAACTAAGCTCATTCGGTTTTGTTGATTCTCTCATTATGTCTTTTTCTTCCTATTTGCACAATAGAAACAGTATATAGTGTACCATGGTTATATGTCTAGAGAAATATTAGCTACATCTGGTGTTCCCCAAGGTCCCAACCTTGGATCCTTATTGTTTATAATGTTTATAAACGATATCGTGTCTGACCTCCAATGCATGTCTCTTTTGTATGCAGACGATTTAAAAATATATAAATCCATTAAAACAATAAATGATTGTATCTGCTTACAAAATAATTTGCTTACATTTGAATCGTGGTGTGAAAAAAACAAGTTGCCACTGAATGTCGGAAAATGCTATAATATGTCTTATACTAAAAAAAGTGTCCCGATAATTAAGAATTATCTACTCAACGATCAAGGTCGTGAAAAGATGTAATCAGTTAAAAGATATTGGTGAAATATTTGATTGTAAATTAAATTTTGTTGATCACATTTCCTCTGTTATCAGTGGGCTTATAAAAATTTAGGTTTCCTTCTCAGAAACAAAGATTTTAAAGATGATACCACTTTATTTCTCCTCTTTAATGCATTTGTACGCTCAAAATTAGAATATTCTGCTATTATATGGCATCCTTGGTATGATGTTCATGTTAATAATATCGAAAATATTCAATGAAGTTCCTTAAAGTAATTAGCTCATAGACATGATGGAGTATATTCTGAAATAGGACCCTCAAGACGATTTGCTTTAGCGATTTCACGTTAACGATTTATGTACAAGACGCAATTACCATTCAGTACTTTTTTTTGTATAAATTCTCTGTAATAAAATTGATTGCCCTGAAATTCTCGGTATGATCAATTTTCACGTACCATCCATTTTTACACGTAACACTTCTCTATTCTATTTACCAACCTGAACGAATGTACTCAGTTTCCCACCTTTACATGTAATGTGCTCGAATTATCAAACTATGTATAATGTAATTGATACTCATAATTTGTGATATAAGAAAAAAGATTCTTAATATCATGTCATTTAAGTAATCTATATTCTCATATTTTATTGTATTACATTTAATGTAATTTTTATTTTATTTTTTCCCTGTATTGTAAATGGGTTCGTTCGTTGGGCACTGTATGAATAAAATAAATAAAATAAATAAATAAATGAATAAATAAATAAATAAAATAATTAAAGTAATGGCAATAATAATAACTGTATGTTGATATATTGTCGGAATTGGATAAAAATGTAATAAAACCTCAATTTCTCATCAAGTCTTGCAACACACCATTTCGATTCAAACCATGACTATCAATTCGATAAAGTTAAAAATTTTAGACAACGAACTAAATTACAAAAAAGATTAATAAGCGAAATGATTCTTATTAACAGACACAGTAATACTGTCAATAAAAAAACGGACACTGAAAATTTGAGAAATATATACACTAGGAAATATAAAATTTAGCCATCCCTTGTACATATTAATGAACAACAAACTGATTATTTGTTTTTAAATATTTTAAATTTTAGTTTACAAACGTAGTATTTCACCGACTGATATATGAATAAATAAAGATAACGTTTTTACAGAGTATTTTTTATTTTGCTTGTTTCCAAGTTTTTTTTGATAAATTACTGTTAATTTTTTCAAATCTTTATACGTATAATTTCTATACAATACGAAAATATAAGCACTGAAATCCAACATAAGTTATGTTATTTAACTTTTACAATATTTGACGATGATGATTGTATTGACAAAAAAACCAAATATTTTTAAATATTTTAGTTATTACACTTTTAATGTTTTACATTTACCATTATCTATTTTCTTTTGATTGATATATGTAAGTGCAATTAGGTGAATTTATAGAATTTAAAAAAAAAAATTTTTTCAAAATGTTAATATTCTTAATCTTTTAAGGAAAATTTTAATTGTGTGTATATACTATATTTCCAAAATTATATAAAAAATGTGTTATTTGTTGTAGTCCTGAGGAAGACAATAGATAATGTCGAAACGTCGACTTAAAAGAAACAAAACAAAAAAAAAGACTTAATGAGAGATTGAGGTTTTATTACATTTTTATCTCAATATCCGATAAAACATCAACATACTGAGTAGTGGTGGATACGAAACTCCTAATAAATAATATAATAAGTTGGGGGGGGTTAAAACCTTTCTTTTAAAAAAAAACCCCCCCCAATTTTCCCCCCCAACCCCCCAACCCCCTTTAACTCCCCCCCCCCCCCCCCCCCCCCCCCCCCCCCCCTTCTTTTGATTATTTTAATTAAACCCCCCCCGCCTTTGTGTTACTAGTTTTTGCTCATAATAAATGTTACAATGATGAATAGTATTTATCAATACAACTTTATTTTTTATTTTTTACTTATCAACCGCGGACGGCCTTAGCTTTGTGGGTATTTTTGTTTATTTGTATGAATTGTATATAAAGTAAAGTAAATAGATAAAGTTTTATTTATATGCCAACACAATGCATTAACATTATATTTAACAAACCAGAAGCTTCCGCGGAAAATGTTAATTTTCCTTTTTGTCTGGCACTGTAACTTATGTGGAACAGCACCACATTTCATTAATTTTACCCCATCCATTTTCCACCTCAAATAATACAATTTAATTTAAAATATTTTATAATTTTTGCGGTATAAATTTATAAAATATATCTTCCAATATTTTCTGTATATTGTTGACTTATCCTATGTCATAATCGTAAGATCATTTGGATGAAGAAATGTATAATTATTATTATTATTATATTATTTCAGACGTAATAAAATAACCATTAACTATTTTCTCCTAATTTGTACCTGATATATTTTGCGAGATTTTATTAATAGAAACCTTGCAAAAATAAAATAAATAATTTACCGAAGTCAAAATCACAATAAGCACAAAAATCAATGCCTCAAACAAACATAGAGAATATATTAGTTTAAAATAGAAATATGCCTAAGTATTTGATTCTATCACTCTGTATAAAAATTAAAATATAGAGTGGAATGAAAAATAATATTAACAGAAAATTTTTGTTAATTATTATTTACTAACTTTTACAAATCTTATCACAGATAAGTATAACATATATCTTTTTAAACAATTATTTTCCCGGCTATTTGCCAAAACGCTGAAACTTGGATTACAAAAAAAGATAATATGCACATTATGTTCAGTACTACTGACTCAATAATGTTATTTTTAATTTCAACTATTCTGTCCAGTAAAACCAAAAATAAATAAAACACAAGGTACTCACCAGTTGACACTCACTTTAAAAAAACTTTAAATTATCTACCGACACGTGTTTCCGCTTGCATCGCTTCATCAGGGTAGCCAGCACATTAAAAGAATCCAAAGTAACCAAACTTGTAAACATTAATGTAATAAACATTAATGGCTTCAGAGAACAGAATAACTGATATTATATAGTGGAAATACCCCGTAGGGTTAATGAAATAATTTAAAAACAAAATAAGTTCCTCTTCTTGATAAAAGTTAAAATATAGAGTGGAATGAAAAATAATATTAACTGAAAATTTTTGTTAATTATTATTTACTAACTTTTACAAATCTTATCACAGATAAGTATAACATATATCTTTTTAAACAATTATTTTCCCGGCTATTTGCCAAAACGCTGAAATTTGGATTACAAAAAAAATAATATGCACATTATGTTCAGTACTACTGACTCAATAATGTTATTTTTAATTTCAACTATTCTGTCTAGTAAAACCAAAAATAAATAAAACACAAGGTACTCACCAGTTGACACTCACTTTAAAAAACTTTAAAATATCTACCGACACGTGTTTCTGCTTACCATAGCGTCATCAGGGTAGCCAGCACATTTAAAGAATCCAAAGTAAGGAAACTTGTAAACCTTAATGTAATAAACACTAAATGGCTTCAGAGAACAGAATAATTGAAATTATATAGTGGAAATACCCCTTAGGGTTAATGAAATAATTTAAAAACAAATCAAGTTCCTCTTCTTGATAAAAGTTAAAATATGAGTGGAATGAAAAATAATATTAACTGAAAATTTTTGTTAATTATTATTTACTAACTGTTACAAATCTTATCACAGATAAGTATAACATATATCTTTTTAAACAATTATTTTCCCGGCTATTTGCCAAAACGCTGAAACTTAGATTAATTAAAAATAACATTATTGAGTCAGTAGTACTTAACATAATGTGCATATTATCTTTTTTGTAATCCAAGTTTCAGCGCTTTGGCAAATAGCCGGGGAAAAATAATTGTTTAAAAGGATATATGTTATACTTATCTGTGATAAGATTTGTAAAAGTTAGTAAATAATAATTAACAAAAATTTTCAGTTAATATTATTTTTCATTCCACTCTATATTTTAACTTTTTATCAAGAAGAGGAACTTAATTTGTTTTTAAATTAAAATATTCTTTTGGCAGTGAGCAAAACTGTAGCTAATACGAATTATTTCAACCCAATTCATAATGCCATTTTTCATGTGGTTTTCTGTTTGACCTTGTATAAGAATTAAATGACTTGCAGTCTGAACTCGTCCAGTTACCTAGGAATTAATATGTCTAAATCCATATAAATATATTTTTTTTTATAAATAATTAGATGTGTGAGAATTTTAAATACACTCTGTATAAAAGTACTTTTACAAAAAGTATTTTTGGAATGTCCCTTTATCGTTTTTAAATAAAAAACTCTTTGAATTTGCTATTGAAATCAGTTTAAAAATTAATGAGTCTCACCCAAAAAGGAATAATTGGCAACTTTGTGTTCAATGATTTTCAGTAACACACAGTAGGTTTACACAAAATTCCATGATGGAAATTATCTTCTTTAGGGTCACAAAATAACATATAAAAAAATCAGAAAAATCGTTCGAATCCTCTTGGTACCCTGCTATACCTTTTTACATAATATATTATTTTTTATTGACTGCATATTTATTTTTTTAATTACTCACATCAAAATGATCCTCGCATACAAAACCTTTTTTTCGAATACTTCTTTGGATTCCATTTAATCATCTTTAGCCACAATTTCCTAAGTTTTTTGTTATTTGGAACTTGGATAAACGTTTTTTCTGGTGTTCTTATTGAAGTATTTTTATACATCGGCACGATACATTAGTAATATGATGATTTTGAGGAGCTGATCATTATAGATATGTAATTACTTCATTTAAAATTTCACAACAATCACAATACAAAATATAACACCACCTGCTTATATTTAATAACGTGTTTTGCCTTCTTTGTATTCACTTGCATTATGATTGTTCCTGTACTGTGATGTCACCGGATCGATCTACCCAGCAGGCGGTGTTTGATCGTGTAATGGATTAAGTCACTTTAATGTCGAATAACTTTTGTAAAAGACAAAATAAGAAAAATCCTTTACATACTGATTTTTGTATTAAGTAGAGACTCCAAAAATGCCAAAATTATATTTTTTTCATGGGGCCTATTTTAAAAAACATATGGGTCACAAAAAAGTCAGAACGATAGGGGACGCCTCTTTCATTCTAGTAAAATCGTGAAAAGAATCAAATAATTATTTATAAATTTTAATTTTAATATCGGTGCAATGGGTACTTCTTTCCTCTTTGGTTCCAATTAAATAAACTTTTGGTTCGAACTAATTAATGATAATGTAACAAAATAAAACATTGTAAAAAGGGACTCTTAGCGATTAAGCTTACTAGAAGTACGCCAATGAATGCACATTTTAGAATCTCAGAATGGCGATCTAAACACTAAATCCTTTATTTGCATAATCTGTTTAGAGGGCTCACTACCTCGATCTCAGCCTTCCTAAAAGCAGCTTTTTCACAAGAAAATATTTACTTTGTAAATTTATTTTTATCGTTAGAGTATAATGCATTATTTATTCATAGGAGATTCTATTAAAATATTTCAATTTTTGTATAAGTAAAATTATACACATTTGATCGAAAATACCACAATTGAAAAAGTAGCGAGTGCTTTAATGGATTATGCATGCAATATGAAAAGAATTGATAGACAGGATTATTGAGCATTAAAAACTATGTGGAATTCGACAGCAAAAAAAGTTACAAGAAATGTATTTCGAAAAATTCAATATAATTTTAATGTATTTTCGAAAATCACTACAAACAAATTTTCAAAAAAGAACAAAGATCGAAACATCTTACAAAAAAACAGAAATTCCAAAAATGGCTCAAGTGTGGGATGAGAATAAAAGGTAGTTAAAAAAATTTTCCTTATTACAGGATATGAATTAGCTTGGCACGGAGAGAAAACTGCAAATTTAAAAACAACAATCAAATGGATAAACAATATATCAAAATTGTATTTGTAATAATTGTACGATTAGTAAATAACTTTGTTGTTAACTGTTAATTTATTATTTATATTATTACATACTCAAGGAATTGTCATGTCAAATACCACTCTAGGTTTCTATTTTTAATAGGATAAATTTTTATTTACACTTAAGCAAACTGCGAGAGACTCGACCTACAACCTAATTTTCGTGTGAATAAAAATGTATGCTATAAAATCAATACCTCTTGTGGTTTTACTTATGAATATACATGATAAAAAAATAACAATATTCTCCATACAGTGTCTACCATTTAAAACCTCCCAGCTTTAATTTTTGCATTTTAAAGATACTATTATGTGGTTTTCAACGACTCTTAGTTTCTTCTAGAGATAGTAACTTTCACTTGAAAAGTGGGAAGTTCGGATTAATTCACCATTTTCTTTGTGATTAGTTCTCGCATATAATAATAATAATAATAATAATAGTAATAATAATAGCGTCTTTATTTCCCATATTAAGATTAACAAACTGTTACAAAATTTTTTAAAACTATATATTAATGGTATAATAGGTGAAGTTCAGCATAGTGTTAAATTTATTACAATGATGTTTTAAAATAGAGTCGGCACAATACGTTGCTCTTCCACTTAACCTAGTAGGTGCACCAAATGCAAACTTTTTTTTATACTTAGGGACTAAAAATAACATTAAATGAATAGTAGAGGCTAATAAGTACTATTTGATCTCTTCATTATATATTAAAATTTTTAAATTATTCCTGAAACATTTTATATTCATTTCTTTCAAGTTTTCTGGTAAAGAGTTAAAGACTTTATAAATCTGATACCTAATAGAACATTTGAAGTGTTGTGTTTTATGAAGTGGTGGAGTTAAAAGGCCTTTGAATCTTAAATTACGGGTATGTACATCCGACCAAAATTTTATATTATTATACACATATTCTGAAGATTTCTTTATTAAAATTTTATGATACAGAAATGCTGAATGAAGGAATATACGGTTTTCCAAGTTCAACCATCTTGTATGTTCTAATTTATGTGATATTCTCTCCCGTCTGCGAATTTCTTGTACTTTATTTTTATACAATGTGGTTAAATTATGGCTATATGGACAGTCGACAAAATCCAATAAAGACAATACTAAACTTTCACATAAAATACCTTTTATTTTCTGAGATAGAAAGTGCCTGTTCCCGTAAATTAATTTAATGGCATAAGTAAGCTTATTTATATGTTTTTCAAATATAAGGTCACAATCAACAATAACGCCCAAATTTTTTAGCATAATCAATTACTTCAAGACTTTCTTGATCTATATTTATTTAAATTCGGTTCTTAATAGAATTACGTAATGATTTAAGACCAAAAATAGAGCAATTTACTGGCATTAATCATGAGTAAGTGATCTTCTGTTAACTTTAGAAATGAAATTAGATCTTCATAAATACGAGAACAAGCACCATCGACATGAAAATGAATAATAGAGTTGAGTGTCGTCTGCATATAAATGAATTTGACAGTATTTTAAACATGAAATGAGCTGACTGGTATATAGGGTAAAAAGCAGTAGTCCCAAAATAGAACCATGCGGCACACCTGACCTCAAGACCAGATAATCTGAAATGTTATGGTCTATATATACTTTTTGTTGTTTTAAATAATTTTCAAATAAGCTAACCGTTTCCTTTGTGAGCCCTATATGTAATTAAATAGATAAGAGTATATCATGGCTTAGTTTATCAAATGCACAATTAAAGTCTAGTTAAATTAAAATTGTACATAAACCCTGAGTCGCTCGCATAATGTCATCAACCACTTGCAAATATGCCGTAGTATAACTATATCCAGTTCTAAAGCTTGACTGTATTGTAGGAAATATTTGTTTCTCTAATAAACTCTAAGTTGATTTTGCATAAATTCTTCAAGTATTTTATATAGTGTTGGTAAAATACTGTAAGCACGCAGAACACTATTCCGTTGGTCTGGAAAAACATTTTCTTGCAAACAAAAATTTATTATATGTGTTAAGTACGGAATAATATGCGGGCAACTCAACTTAATCATTTTTGAATTAACCTTTTCACACCCTGTATCATTTGTATTAATTTCCATAATTATTTTTAATACTGTAGTTTCATCAACAAGCGTAAAGCGGAAAGCTGAGTCAAATAATAAGTTATTTTCATAATAGTTTAAAATACCATCAGAAGCATCTATGAATGGTAAAGAATTTACTAAATAATTATTTACATCATTTACATTTTTAATTTTTCAGGTATGCCTTATTTTGAGAAATTATGTCATTATTTTTAAGAATTTTCCAACATTGACTAGTACTCGAGTTATTTAGTTTATATGTTAAGAATGATTTCTTTTCTCTTTTAATAGACTGAGATGTTAAATTACGTAACTGTTTATAATATAACCAGTCATTATTGTTATCTGTTCTTTTAAATTTAGCACGAGCTTTATTTCTAATGTTCATCATATTACGTCAGTCAGCCAGAGTGCAGGAGGTTTAGTCAAACTTCTTGTTACAGTCGGTGCATGATGGTCAAACAAACTAATCAGATTATTTGTAAGAAATGATACCTTATCGTCGATATTATTAATACCAAAAAATTTTATAAAATGGTATACTAAATAGATCCTGCTCAAAAAAATTTTTATTAAACTTCTTACAATACCGATATGTTATCATCAAAGCTGCAAATCGTTTCTGTGTATCATGGTCGTAGAGTACAGATGTACTTACTGTCGCCGGCATTCACCTTGACCGTGAAACTCTTTCTCCAGTCCAGTCTATTATTAGCTTTCGAGTTGTGTACACGTTAAGTCACTTGGGCGTATTGCATATTGTTTTTGTGTTTTTATTTTATTTGTTGTACTGTATTGTTGATATTAATTTAATAATAAAGCATGGCAGACGTACGCAGGGATAGAAAACGGCCATTTGCTGACAAAGTGAATAAATTCATAGGTGAATTCCCGGATTTATTCTATGATGATGCTAAAATAATTTGTAAAGTGTGCGAGAAAGATTTGATGTGCTGGGATAAGCGTGATTGTAGACTTCACGTAAATAGTGTACACCATAAAAATAAAAAAATGGCGTGCCTTCGACAATACAGTTTATGTTTGATTTACTATTAATGCTGATTGCCTGTGATGTCCCGCTGCACATACTCGATAAACAACCATTTCGAGAGTTCTGGAATAAATACAATGCCCAGGTGAAGTTACCAAGTCGCACAACGTTATGTAACTATCTACCAACTGTACACGTAGACATCGTAAATAAGATGAAATGTGAATTAAAAAATACACGGTTGTGGTATCTGTTGATGAGACAACAGATTGTTAAAAAAATCTATTTTAAATGTTATAGAACGAGTACTGGACTCCCTTACACCGACAGTTCCACTGTTACTAGCTAACAAAAGACTAAGTCAGTGTACCAGCGAAACAATTACCAGGGTGGTGCTGGAGATGTTAGAAAAAATTTGAACTGTCAAAAAGTCAAGTGTTGATGTTTGTGACTGATGGCGCCGTGACAATGCGTTTGGTAGGCCGTTCTTTGCAAGAACAAGGTTGTACGTACAAAAAAAAGTGTTTCGTAAATCTCCTAAACTAAATCTCCCAAACGTGTCCGTGCATTTCATAGCAGGTGTCCCGGTATTCCTGAACCACCACAACCGATTCTTAAACGTTGGGGAACATGGTTGCAGGCAGTTTTTTATTATGCTGAATATTTCCCGTAAATAAAAGCTGTGATACTACAATTCAATCCAGATGAGGCTGCAGATATTAAGAAAAGCCAGACAAAATTCGAAGATATTTCCGTTGAAATTGCGAAGAACTATAAACCATTACATGAAAGCATAAAAAAATTAGAAAACAGTGCGTTGTCGTTAGCGGAGTCACTGTAAATAGTGGACGAAGTAAATCTACTGCTACACGCTATAGGTGAGGCAACAAATGAGCGCGTTAAAGAAAAGTTCGCAAGTGTGTTAAAGAAAGACACCGGTTTTACCAAATATGTGATGGTGCAGCCCCAGATTCGTTAAGTGCGTTCAAAGACTATTTTACGTATGCGTGTATTACATCAGTAGATGTCGAACGGTCGTTTTCAAAATATAAGAATATATTTTCACCAAAGCGAACATCACTCATGGAGACAACCATAGAAACATACCCGATGCTGCAAAATGGATACACATCTTCTCCAGTTTGTGATAAGTAAACTAGTTCATCAAGCTAGTTAAGAGGGTAAATTTTACATACATTGTTATAAATTGTAACAGTTTATTGTTTCTCGTATTAGTTAATTTCGCATACGCCACTGTCCCACGGAACATTTTTGATAGCCCTAGTTATCATTCTGGGTTGAGGCCTTCTATCGCATATCCTAATTATACAATATACCACTTGATATGAGGCAATGGAACCACTTATTTGAGAAACCCCATAAGTCACTAATTCGGCCATTTTGATTTTATGATAAAATGCTGTTCTTTACATATAAACACATCCTTCTACAATGAAATCCCATGAGTCGCTTAACCGTATCCATTAACAGAATATATCTGTTTAATGGAGAAACACTAAAAGTCGTTGACTAATAAGCTTAAGTTTTTAAAGGTATAAAACAGTACTCTTCAGTTTTCTCAAAGTTTCGTTCTTCTAACTTATGGTATTTCACAAATAAGTGATTCAATTAATGTTTGACAAAATCTGCACGGGACAAAATGGCATGAACAATAACTGCATGCCGATTTGATGAAAAGACCCATTATTTTAAAGGTCTAAGAAAACATGTAGGTATCGCAAAATATGTGGCATAAAACAACATCATTGAGCCGACCCATGGCGCTTAAAAAAATCTTTTTTTACAGGAAGAAATATCTGTGTCAATTTTTCTTCAAACATTTATGATAAATGTTGGCACGTCACTGGAATAGTTTAATCGTTGTATGAAAGTATCTGAAAACCTCATCTCGATATTCTTTAAAATAATAAAGAATTTGATCCTGAAAAAGGCAAACCATGTATAATAACATATTTCTTGACAATTCAGTAAATGTTATTTTTCTTAACGAACGAATATAAACCACTTAAGATTTTTACAGAAAATCAAGTAAAGTAAATGTGTTCTCGATTTTTATAAGATAAATAATAAATAGCGACTTGAATAGAAGTGTTACAAAAATAAAAAATATACAGGGTGAACAAAATGGAATGTACACATGTACATGTAGAATGCACACTTAAATGGAAAACTAAAAATTATATTATAAAAAATATTGATATTTGAATTGTCACTTATTTGGTATCGTTGGATTCAGAAAATTATGCAGAATTCAAAAATGCAATAATATACAGGGTGTTCCATTTAAAAATCGAAAGTTAGTGTCACTTTCGGCGAAACTGGAAGTGAGAAAAATCACTTGTATGCCAAAAAGTGCTGCTTATTATGTATATAGGATATCCCAAATTTCAATCAATTATCTTCAAAACTAAAGGAGAATAGGGGGGTGTACCATGATCCTGTTACACTCGGTATATATATATATATATATATATATATATATATATATATATATATATATATATATATACACAGAGAGTAAGTTATACGCGGGTTTAATTACATTCGTAAAAAATAATGAAAATTAATCGGGTATTCCCGCAAAAAGAAAAAAATTGTAAGTTGGAAAAATGCAAAAATTGCAAATGGCAGAAAGATGCAAACCGTAGACACGTGTTTCAGACTGATTGGTCTTCATCAGCACGGTGTAGCTGAGTTAAAATGATGGACAAAACTCAAAAAGAGACTGATTGGTCTTCATCAGCACGGTGTAGCTGGATGTAGCTCTCAAACCGTAAGAGTCTTCCAAGTGAAGTCACAAAGGTGCGACTGGCTTCCTGTCAGTGGTTTTCCTTTAGTGTTTTTTTTGAGTCTTGTCCATCATTTTAACTCGGCCCACACCGTGCTGATGAAGACCAATCAGTCTGAAACACGTGTCCACGGTTTGTATCTTCTGCCATTTGCAATTTTTGCATTTTTTCCAACTTGCAATTTTTTCTTTTTGCGGGCATACCCGATTAATTTTCATTATATATATATATACATATATATATATATATATATATATATATATATATATATATATATATATATATATATATATATATATATATATATATATATATATATATATATATATATATATATATATATATATATATATATATATATATATATATATATATATATATATATATATATATATATATATATATATATATATAATAATAATAATAATAATGTTTATTTATAAATAGTAATACAATACAGAAATATAGAGGTGTGTAATAGAACATAGTTTAAAATAAACATAAATACACCACAATAAATATCTGAGCAGATATTTGTGCGTGGGAGAATATATAAATTATTTATAAACATTTATACATGGCATTGAAGGACGTGAAAAATAAATGAAAAAAAAAAGACTAAGGATATAAGTTGACTAATACTAAAAGATACATATAATATAATGACAAGATTACTGTTATGAATAAAATAAGAATAAGAGCATAAATTACACATATTAAGACAATAAAATAATATGCAACAATTTAACAGACTACTACTTATATATAAAAAAGGTGAACATACAGCAATGTAATTTTTTAGTTGTTTTTCAAATCAATTTGCTTGTGAATGTCGACTCTGGGTCGTTGACTTATATAATTTTTGCATCGAGTTTTAAAGATATTTAACGACTTTGCAGTTTTGACATCATAAGGTAACGTTGAGTAAATTTTTGGACTTAAATATGTAAAATTTCTTTGGCCAATAGTTTTCCTCATAAACTCAACTTTGTAACATTCAGAATTTTGTCGCGTAAAATAATTGTGTGGTATATCAATTAGATGATCTTTATTTTTATACTGGTTCACGCAGATTGCGTAATAAAAAAGCTTTCTTACATCGAAAAG
This sequence comes from Rhamnusium bicolor, assembly GCA_029963845.1. NCBI lineage: Eukaryota > Metazoa > Arthropoda > Insecta > Coleoptera > Cerambycidae > Rhamnusium > Rhamnusium bicolor. The sequence continues at coordinate 172,828 of JANEYF010005106.1, forward strand.
TCCTGTTTCGTTGTATAATTCATCGGTAGGGAATAAAATATCTTTTTTGAACATTATTTTTATATTTCTTTTCTGCGTTAACTCCAGATAATTTAAAGTAGTTTTATTTACTCCACCCCAGCCAAGTATCCCATAATTTATGTGGGACTCGACTAGAGCGTAATAAATAGTTAATATGTCATCTTTCGGTAGAATATCTTTAAGATGTTTAAAAATTGGAATTAATGATCTTAATTTTTTCACTATATAATTTATGTGAGAATCCCATTTTAGCGGCTATCTATATAAATACCAAGGTACTTAATTGTATCGGCTTTGTATATTGTTAGTGAATTATCCCTATCCGTAATCTTTAACGTTTCAAATTCGGGTAAAGAATTTTTATAAGACGCGAATGGAAGAAAGAAAGTTTTATCAAAATTTAGAGTGAGGATTCTACTATCGAACCACTTTTTCAATTTTGAAAAGTCATTTTCTGCTTTAGTTTTTAAGCGCTCCCAGGTTTGGTCAACATAATAAATGACTGTGTCGTCTGCGAAAGTGAGAATATCTCCACAAGATTCCATCAAAAACAAGTCATTTATATATAATACAAAAAGCAGAGGTCCCAACACTGTTCCTTGCGGAACTCCATATTTTACTCTTTGAAAGTCACTTTTTATTCCGTTTATTTCGACGCATTGTTTTCTATCGATAATATAACTGCTCAATAGACTTAGTGAATTGCCTCTAATGCCTATATTTTCTAAGGTGTTTAATAATAGTGGAAAACTAACGGTATCAAAGGCTTATATATATACTTGTCAAAATCGGGTTATCATGTGTAGCTTTAATCCAAAGTTTAGGGATGTTGTAGATCATGGTGTCACAAATTTCGAGATTTTGTTGGGCGACTGTACATCGCTCATTTTCTCCTGCATTGTCATAAATCTTCTATAATAATGTGGTACATACCTACCAGATCAAAAACATGTTTCTTTAAATCGCCGACATCGAATGAATTATTTTTAAAATATTTTAATTGCCTCTGATATAGTAAAGATAAGAATTTGAAAAATATGCTTTGAAGTTAAAATCATGAACAAAACGAGTAACTGCGTTTTATCACAAACACAATAATAAACACTTCTGGCACACAAATTTATAGCTTGGACTATTTGTAGTTTTTACCTTTGCTATTTATAAGACAATAAGAGTTTTAATTTTATATATATGTACTTGAAAACACGGCAAATTTGATTTGAAAAAAGTTATCCACTACAAAATTATCAGGTACAGAAACGTATATTTTTCTCACAATTTTTTTATACACCACCACAGGTAATATAACCTCCTGTATCTCTAAAGGTACATCGAGATACCTTGTACGGTAGAGGACTACATATTTTGATACAACGAGTATGCTAGGATTAATTTCTGCTTTAGAAAAAATATCATCTCATCGACCGGGGATCGAACCCGGAACTCCGTGTGAGAGGCAACTGTCCCTTACCGCTCGACTACGAGGCCATAAATTATTACTGACTATTGTTATACAGGGTGAGTTGGGATGAATGTGCCAAACTTCGGATGTGTATACTACACGTAAATGTATGACTAAAATCCCAAAAATTATAATCCAACTTTTATTTATTCTCGAATCACAGCGTCACCAAAGTTTAATCTATAAATGACTCCATGGACTTCCAGACATTTTCTGAATCGTTTGCGAACAGCGCGTGTTGCTCTTCCGAGTTTCCCTAGATATTTTTTTATGCGAACCGCAGCATTCAAAATACGATTGTCCACTTTTCTTTTGTACACCTCAATTTTCAATCAGCCCCACAAACAAATGTCTAATGGGGTGAGGTCTGGAGACCTTGGCGACAAACTAATAGGACTACCGTGACCAATTTATCGTCCGCGAAAAATTCCATTTAAATACTGCCTGACTTGACGAGCAAAATATGGAGGAGTTCCATGTTGCTGATGTTTATAGCAATATCATCTTGTAAATAATTTCGCAAAAAATCCCAAGTAATATTCTCCTGTTAGGCGATTCTTAAAAATGAAAGGATCAATTAAATAATTATCGACGATACTACACTACATGTTTCGATGCTGAAAATTTGTTTCGACTGTTACATGTTGATTTTTGTCAGATCATCGGTGAGAGTTACAGGTATTGTTTATGCCGTCACTGGTGAATATAGTTTCGCCGGTAAAAAGCATGCACTGAACCAAGTTACGATTAGCATTTACCCATCTGTAAAATTGCATTCGTCTAGCATGGTCTCACGGTTGTCGATGCTGTACTTATGTGGTATGGATATAAGCCCTGTTCTTGTAATGTGCGGATCCCTTTTGTCTGAGGAATTTCAAGATGAGCAGAAATACTTCCTGAGCAAATCGTAGAGGTCGTTCCACTGAATCAAGAATATTTCTCAATTAATCTACATCTAGTCCACGGGCGCGTTCTGATATTATCTGAGCACTGAGAAGTTTATCACTGTTGGAATTCTATGTTATGGAAACCGCAGCTCTAGCATTCCCATTGCAAAAATCATAAACAAACACCGTATTTGAATATTCGAGATGTGAGTAGTTGTGTGGCATTGTTTATCACTAGAAAATCGTAAACAATCAATTACAAATGAAAATGAAAGGTTACTGTTTGGCAACTAAAATATGCTAGCCTACTCAATTAAACTTAAACTTTAAGTGTGGTGTGGTATCGTCGAAAATTATTTTATTGGTTGTGTCAATTTGCAGAATTGCCTAACAGGAAAACATTACTTGAAATTTTATAAATTTTGACTAGAACCTTCAAATTTCAAATCCGTGTTTCTAGAGAATGGAGGGTGTTGAACATTTTCTATAAATATTTTCTTAATCTGCACGCCAAGAACTATAGGGAACACCATAAAGAAACAGAAAGTTGGTCAAAATTTGTTGGCCAGTGTAATTATCTCCCCAGTAGTTTATTTAAATACATTGTACTGTTTGTACATATACCAGTATAAGGTTTGTTCCAACAGCAATCTCAGACCAGTTTGAAACCTCAGAAATATTTACCTCTTATACGCCAAACTCAGTATATTTACATTAATACTTAACTGGGAATATTTCTGACTGTTTCAAACTAGTCTGAGCTGCTAATGGAACAAACCTATAGTAAAAATTTTTAAATGGAAAAGTTCATATAGTTTTCATTTTCATATTTTATTTATTAATTAGTTATTTTATATTTTTTTATTTAATACTTTGTTTGCTTCAAATTAATGTGAATTCAATCCTAGGAATTTTACATTGGGTTAACAAACCTGTATTTACTATTTTTTATTTTATATTTCTATATATATTACCCGCTTTCCGGATGTAGTACATATTTTACATTACAAAGAAAAACGAAATTAGAACGGCGTCGACTTAACGAAATTCCTTAAGAATAAAAACCTGTCTGCAAAATTAAATTTTACGCGAAACATGAAAAGCTTATGTAGTCATGTAGAATATGTGAAATATAACTGGGTGATTTATCCTGCACAGGAAATTGAGAAATTTCCTAAACCACGAGAGATAAAAAAATGGTTTAGATAAAAATTCAGCTGCTATGATTATGATTGATTTGCGCTTTTACTTTAAAATATGTTCCAAACCACCCGAACAAATTGTCAAGGAAATTGCAAAAACAGACAGCAGGAATTCTATAGTGGAGTTGTTGATGTTAATTAGCTTTTAAGTCAGTTTATTTTTTTCAAAGAAGACCGCGTTAGTTCAAGAAAACTTGTGTCAATAAAAATAATTTATTAATTACTATTAAATTAAATAGTTATCAAAAATAAGAAACTAAATACAAAAAATACAACTACTAAGCAAATTAAAAATGTTTAGCATTTTTTGAATAAAGTGGTTTGTAATTTTCACGTATTTTGGTAATTTATTATATAGGGTGTCCGAAAAGTACTGAGACCTAGTTTAAATATAGCATCCTGTGGTAAAATGAGACCGATTAAACCAAACATACCTTATTATTAGTCCAAAAGTGCTTCCTTAAGGAGTTATGGGGCCTTAAAGATTTTTGTTATATTTTGGGTATATTTCGGAAAACAAACGAACTCAAGCTGAAAATCGGCTGACTTATAATTTAGCGGAATTTAAACGTTATGATAGTATAAGCATGTCTGCATATTGTAGAGGGCGCTGTCTAAATTTTACTTATTCTTGCGCTTTTTTTAAAAATTGAAAAAGGTTTTCAAAATGTGCACCATTTTCTCCAATACAAACGACTCGGCATTTTGTCTAATTTCATTTACAGTCAGTATAGCAACAGTGTCCCACTTAAGCTGGACCCACTATAATTTCAAAATTTTTTATTGTATAATTATTGGTGGGTTATGGAATTTCGAAAGATATTTCGTCTCATATATTTTGATACATTCAAATGAAAAAGTTTGACTTACTACTATTAAAATGTAATTCAAAAAATAGTGTTGGGCATCTTTTGCTAACAAATTTTATTGATAAAAAGGCCTAAGTTAAAATTGGATTAAAATTTTGCCTAAGAAAATTTCAACTGAAAAAAAATCGTAATATATTTATGCGATTGCCATAAGTTACTAATTATTATCACAATGACTGTCAAACATAACATTCTTTGTTATAAAGTATATATGCGTAGTAAGTAGTAGTTATCTTATTCACTACTTACTACCACAGATGTGTCATCTGTTAACAAAAATGTGTATTTATATCATTTATTTAAACTACAAATCGCAAAGGGTCTGATATGGACCCTTGTGGGACAACTACATTTATAGCAGTTATGATTAAAGGATCTGATTGGTCCAACCAACCAACCAACCAATCTATACACATATACATATATAGTGTGTCCCTTTTCAAGTTCGACCACCCTCCATTTCCTCGTTACTAGAACAGGGATGTGATTTAAATTTTAGTAATTACTACTGAAGGATTTTTTATATTTAGTTTTAATCATCTCGAGATGACGCCAACTTAGTTGGCGAATTGGCGTCGAGGCGTCGAGAGTAGTATATAGTTTTTTGGTGTTTCGTGTTATCTTCACATCAAAGGTTCCAACCCACTCCAAGAAGGTATTGAATAACTGAGTAAACAAAATGAAATCGTTACGTGGTCAGTGGAAACTAATATAATATAATGTGATAAATTTAGTTTCTCTAGTAACATTACAAATACAAAAGTATACCCACTTTCTGCAATCTCATATATTTCAATGTTAATAAAGTGTCAGAAGCAGTTTATTATTATGAATAATAATTGACATTAGTTCAAAATGGAAGCGAATGTGGCCTGCAATAGTGTAATGAAATATTTCCTAGGACTGTAGTTCTCACATGCACAAATTTAATATGCTTATGAAGAATTTAAATCGCAAGACAAATATAACAAAACTAAATGTTGCATTTCCTCTTAGTTATTTCTTGGAGAACAAATAGCGAAAACAAACTGATGCAGACATTAGAGAATGCAAGTAAAATATACCCAAGTAGCTGCTTACCAAGCGCATATTGTAGTAATGAGCTAATTAATGATAGAATTATTTAGTCTGGACCCCAGGTGTCTAATAGTAGATAGCCGTGATACCTTTGGTGGAAATAATAGAAAATGATCCCCGTGTCAAGAATGTCTATGGATATTACATAAACAAATAATATATGTGTCAAGTTTCACGCTTAACATACTGTAAAAAATGATAAATAACTTTGAGAAAGGAAATATATTCGTTTTCCGAAACGTTAGGCATTTATATTATTTTTGTGTCTCATGTTATTTCGGACATAGTGATAAGTGTATCCCTCTGGTGGTTAGTGCTACTACCCGTCAGACATCACTGATCACACATCAGTGACTAATAGCGACCACCAGAGGGATACACTTATCACTCACTTTGTCTGTCTTGCTTAGACTGCTTTAGGCTAACCTGGTTTGCTATCATTATTTGCTTTTTCAATGACTTATGGCATACTGACGAGAACATAACAAGTTCCAAGCCGTTCTATGTCTAGTGAAGAATTAAAACATGATTTTAGCTACCAAACAAAATTTGCAGGTTTAATTCAACGCAGGCAAGTCTTGACTTGCCCATTGCGCTGAGTAGTTTTTGACGCAAATCTTGTTCAATCTCATATTATTTATCAAAAAAACACCCTCTAACTAACCTTTTGACATAAAGTCACAAGCGCAGAGGTTTATTTTTCCAGTAGCATACTGGGTAACTAACTATATTTTTTAGATAACGAAGAATTATTGATGAAAAAAGAAAAACAAAAATTTTGAAAAATGCCACAAATAACGTTCATACAATACGAAATATTTATAAGAAAAATCTGACAAGAAAAAGGCTTAACAAAATTGAACTAAAATTTGGTTCTACGATATATTTATTAACTTGAACTTTTGTGAAATTTGTGAAGCGATATTTGTAAACAAAATTTTTTTCATTAAAATTTAACCATTTCTTGGTAACAATAGTACAAAACATAACGGTAAAATAACAACAGTTGCAATTTCACAAAACTCTTAACAATGATAAGTAAAATACATATTTCTTTTTAAACATTTACGGTTTTTTTCCCAGAATGAACATTGAATTACATTACGTTCAACATTGCTGTTACAACAACGCTGTGTTTCACTTGAGTTATCCAGAGGATCTAGTAGTTTAAAACATAAAAAAAAACACGGGCACCCCTTCAATTTTCTTTCTTAATTCTTAATTGTTTCCAGTCAAATTTTTGAGTGGAAAATATACATTTGCCTGTTAAAGTGACATACTGGATAGGAAAAGTCTTCCGATCCTTATGTAACTTTTGGTTAAACTAGTACCTGAAATCAATTAAAAATGATAAGTCCAGTATTCTTAGAAAGTAAGCTTCTGACAACTGTCAGTTGATTTTTATGAATTGTATTAAAGTTAAAAAGTTTTTTGAAACTAGCAAGAACGTCTCTTTACTAAGAATCACTTTCAGCTCTTTTTTACGTAAATAACTATATAAAACAGAATCTCAAAACATTTTTTTAAACTAAACTATTTAAAGTAACAAATAGTAAAATTTGGAAACTGAACAAAATGTAAAATACTAAATATGAACATTTCCACTAGTCCTTCATCAATTCTTATACATTTTTCAATTGAAGGGTCCAGTGCAAGAACCGGGTATCTCCATTTTTTACAGAAATGATTTACTAGCGTGGACATATCTGAATCAACTTGCTGCACTGGCCTGTACAATAAACAGGCATCTGCCTCCCACCACTAATGAAATACGTCACTACTGTGGAGATATCTGCTCAACAGTACTGAGCAAAAATCGGGTATCTCCGGGAGATACCTGGTTTTTTGCGCTGCACATTTATTTAGTTCTAGCCTGGCATTTATCAGTGTGTTACCTATCACTGCAGAACAAACAACTTTATTGCTTGCGTATTGTTTTTCGTGAACTAAGTGTGTGTTGAGAGAATCGGATATGTCTGCAAGTGAAAGTGAAGAAGATCCATTTGCTGGAACGAACAAAATTCAACTCTGGGTGTACAAGTGTACAGCCGGAAAAAACTTTAAAGTTTTTAGGGTAACCCAGGACATGCTCCTCAACTTTAAGGACCATTTTCCGAAAATTTTCGAAAGAATCCTAACACAAAAAACAATAAGTTCCCCATATCAAAGTACAGACTTTTCAAATACGACGCTTCAAAAATGCCGGAAATTTTATGTAGCGAATCTGTTGGTTATCCTGTATATCAACATTTTAATATTTTGAAAAAAGATGCAACAATTTCGTTGTCTGGCATCGACGTACTGTACAATATCAAAAGGACGTTAAAGCCGTTGAAGTTCTAACATGTGATGACCTTGGCAAAAAATTATGTTCCTGCTTGCGATATGTGGTTCTACGACGAAATTCAGGAAATACAAAATCAATCAGAAGAAATACCGTGCGAATCAGCATCAGAGTATTCCGACGACGAATAGCTTTATAACTAATTTTAGTTAAAAAAAATTAAAAAACATTTTTATTTTTATTTTTTTTCATATATCCTTTGAATTATGGATTAAGTTTTCTGTCAATAATTTTAGTTTTCAAAAGTATTATTCCCTAAAATACAAAATAAAGAGATTATTTCGATTCCTTTTCTGGCAGTTTGGTGCAAGAACCAGGTCTCTCCATTAAAATTTTTGAAATTTCTCAGTAAAATAATAAAGTAAAAAATTGACAAATATATAGAACAAGTTCATTTTATGCAATATTATTAGATGTATATATTTTGGGAGACCCAAAATTCAACGAAAAAAAGTTGTAAGGTTTTTTGTTCGCCCTGTAAAATAATTAAAAACGGATATACCTGGTTCTTGCACTGGACCCTTCAATTCTTCTCTTACTATTTGTTACAACTTTTCTCTGTTGTTATTTCATTATACGCTTTTTTTAACTCTGTCATATAGTTCAACTCTATTGTGGGCTCTATCTTTATAGACTTTATCGTTAATGGTATCGTAAAAATAAAAATCCATAGGGGTTACGTCTGGTGATCTAGGTGGCCACACAATTAAAGGACTATTCGCCTAATGCAACGCATAAAGAACTTGTTAATCAGTCATTTTCTATTCTAGCTATTTTAGCATTATAGAGGAAGGCCTCGTCTAGTTGAAAATAGGGGGTTACGAAAAAAATTAACAGAAACAAACTTAATTATAAATTTAATACGGTTTTATTACGCATAGATTTGTTTGGTGTTGATAAATAACCATGACCATGTACCTGAGAAAGATATTTTTCTACCGCAACTAATTGTCTATACACCTGTATTGTTTCTATTATGAACATCCTAAGTAAACACCAATAATTGAAACACGTGACAGAAATAAAACTATTATTTTATCAATAGAGTTCAAATATTGTTGTTTTCAATTAAATATTTTTCAACTATTATTGCAAACTAATATCTTTCAGTGGCTTAGCTTGTATTGTAGAGGTTCAGAGTGAATGTATATTGATACCAGCAGTTTACTCTAATAATTTTTCTTTTCGCTACACTGCACACTCATCCACAGTTACAAACGAAGTATATTATTAAAAGTTGCTTCATATGTTCTGCTGTTAAAATTCGCCGCCATTTATGCGTTGAAAACGAACGTCCTGTCTCGATAGATGTTATCGACGATTATTTCCAATAGAGAAACATTTTGAACTGTGACAAACAGGATTGTTTTGTAAAACACTTTCTGGTTATTTGTTTACATGTTTAGCGATGTTTTAGATAATTGGTATATACAGTGTGTCTCACCTCTCGACTACACACCCTCTTCTTCATTTTTTTCAGATCAACTTCAAATATTTGGTTATGCAATCAACAAAATTTAATATTTTTTCGCCTACAAAAAAATTTACGTCGATCATGGCCTACTGAGAACGGTTAAAAAATATGAAATTTAAAAAACATAGCTTTGTTTAATCGAAAAAATTCATTAAGAAAAATGTTTAGAATTTCAAACTCAACCTATATATAAATTTTTGGGAAAAAAATATAAATTTTTAGTATTTAATTTAATCAGCTAGAAAAAAATATCAATTAGTTCGTCAATTTTATAAATTCATTAATATTACTAATATTAAGAAATTAACAAAATTTAACAGAAACAACTTGATTAGTTTCCATTAAAGCACCATCCAACATAATACATTTAACGAGCCGCTTTTTTCTGTTTAATAACTTTTCTCAGTTCTCGGGGAGTAATTTCTTGGCATGCCTACCGAATACTGGCGCATAGCTCATCACTATTGTTATGAGGATTTTTGTACACTTTTTGTTCAGGTAGCCCTCATAAATACAAATCCGTTGGCGTCAGATCTGGAGAAATGAGCGGCCAGTATATTAATGGGCTATTGTGTTCTATCCAATGCAGAGAAAAGTGTTCGTTTAAACAGGTGCGAACTACCCTGCAATTATGAATGGGTGACCCATCCAATTTAGATATAAGTCCTCTAGTATGGGTAATGCTAATTTATCAAGAAGGTCTTGCAACTCGGTATTTAGAAAATTTAAAGATATTTCAGAATTCATATTATTTAAAAAAAATGATCCAATAATAGGTTCATTGAATATTCCGCACCAAACATTAATTTTCTGAGTGTTGTCTTACAATTTATTACGAACATAGAATTATCTTGTTGTACAATCTGTAGTTCTGTGACGAAACAATAACATTCGTAGTAAATGTTGCTTCGTCGCTGAAAACTATAACGGTTATCATTGAAATGGTTAAATTAAATTTTATTGAAGGAAACAAAAAATCTAATAGCAAAATACATTTGTCCAAAATGAGCAATATTTTATGACTCTCTTCTCATGGGCGGGGAAACAGAGTAGTTAACCAGATAAATCAAATAAAACTTAAAAAGTAAATGAATCGAAAAAACCAAGACATATACGGCATTTGCCAATTCAAATCATACAAAAATATCAAACCTACTTAATTAGTTATTATTGGGCGCCAACTTTTTTTTTTTTACAGTTTAAAATCTACAATTAATTCTCCGTAACTAACAAACCACTGGCTACCTTTGAAAGATGGAAAATAGGTAGTTATTTAAACAGTCAATGATAATTAACTACAAATGCATGTAGTACGTTAAATGGATTCAGTTTAAATGCACGAGGCGAATTTGTAAATCGTTGCAAAAATCATTGTTCACTCGCGAGGTACCTCAAAATCTGACAAGTTATTGGGTAGTACCTAGGTACATAGAGGTGGGAAGTTAATGCAGAATTTATTTGCAGAATTTACATAGCGTTTTTTTCGTCCGAAACATCAATATAATCAAACATTCTTACTCATTCCTCTTGAGCTCAGCTTACAGCCTTGGCCTTACAACACTTCAGGCACATTGGCCGTTTCCATAAATCAGCATCACATTTTGTGCGCTTTACTAACTTACAAAGTTAACAATAAAAAACCATACCAGATCATCTGCATTTTACACACAGCGACTTTAATCTCGTTCACTCGTTGGCCTGCCTTGTTCTAGTCGTACCGCTAGCCGCCCTCGTTCTGTCGTTTTCCCGCGAGAAAGCACACAGCCAATTTTTCTGCCGTGTCCGCAATGGAGCCTAGCTGTAACCAATTCTGTCCAACCGCACATTAAATAGTACAATAAGGTTTATTAAAGTTATTTTAGTCGAATTTGGAATTTATCTTTTAATTCAAATGATATCCATATAGTTTATGAGGAATGTAATTATTAAAAAATTATTATACAAATTCTTAATCTAATGTAACGGACCGTTACAAAATTATTTTCTTAAGGAAATTTGTGTTATTTAAATAATTTTCTTGTGCCCATATGCAAAACTCCAACTTCCTTAAACTATCTTCTTGTTGTGTGTATGTAGAAACATAGGTTTATATGCTTTTTTAATTTGTGATATTTGAGACATCTCTACACCTTACTTCTGGAGACAATTAATTACAAACTTAATTTTCAGTCATTTTGGGATTAGCACTATCATCTCATCAGTTACTGGCTCAATCTGGTTATTATTTAAAAGAATTGGTCTTGACTTAGAAACACTTCCAGTATTAGATATTAAAAATGTTATTAACATTTGCAACAGTTTTGAAACAAATATTTCTAACTTGATGCCTCCTATCAAACTCGCTGACTGCTTTCCTACCTAAACGAATGTTGTGAGCAACTAAACGAATTAGTTCCACTTTTTCTGCCACTGTTAAATTCTTTTAAATGAATAATATGTGAAAGTACAGGAAAGGGTAAATATTATATACAATATTTTGACATTGTCAAGTAAACTAATAATAAACAAATTTTGTTTTTCATAGCACCCTAAGACAGAAAAGATTGATTTTACCTACATTGGCAGTTATTCAATCGAGTAGTGGTGATAGGTATGTGAAACTTCTCATATGGTCCAAATGCTACTATCCGACCGACATCATAGATGTCTCTGTGGCGGATAACGACTTGCGAAGCAAGTACCAAGAGCGGCGACCTTTAGCCCAGGTGGACTAACTACTGTTATTAAATATGATTTGAACGAAACAACTACTCAGCGGGCAAATATCCCAACCTGCATTGAATTATACATCCAAATCATGATAGATCGGTAGCCAATATCATTTGTCAATTCCTAACCAGACATAGACGAACTTATTAGTTCTCCTCAGTATGCCATAGGTTATGGAACAGACAAATGATAGTGGCCAACCTGCTAATCATATACTGACTAAGGTAAATTGAGTAGTGGTGAGAGGTATGTGAAACTTCTCATATGGTCCCATATTTGTCGTCTCGTTTCTCGTAAATGTAGTTTCATCAGTAAACAAAATGTTTCTGGTAAAACGTCGATCTCGGTTATTCATTTCACATAACCATCTACATAATAATAAGTCTTGCTTCGAAATCTTGAGGCAAAAGAGTCTGTGCTTTTTGGAGATGGAATGGGTACAGCTGCTGATTTCGTAAAATAGTGTGTCCCTGAGTTTTCCATATGTTTTCGACCTGCATAGCCAACACCCTGATACTAATTTTCGGTCTTTCCTCAACAATTCTTAAAATGTCCTCTTCCTGTTCAGGTTGAATCGCCGGTTGCCGGTTGAATTACCCCTCCGTCTTTCTCTTAAATTTCCAGTCTCCCTTTGACGGTTAATCATATTTGAAAAATATTTTCTGTTGGGATGAAATTGATTGGGAAATTTTTCAGCATACCAGCTGAACTAGCATTAGAGTCAAATTTTCCTGATCGAGAAATAGAGATAAATGTTTAAAAGATAATTTGGGAGTCATTGGCGCAGGTACTAAAAAACTGGGGGGTCAGTGGGTACTGGAACCCCTCTGTTTTGAATATTTGACAGTTAATTTTAGTTTTTTTTCTTCAAACGATGTGACTCTTTAAGTTGAAGCACTGTACCAAATTTGAAACAAATATCTTACGAAATACTCAAGTTATTTAAAAAAAATATTTTTATACTTCAAACTTTGACACCCTGTATATCGAACATGGGGGTCTAAAATGAAAAATGGCATCGTGAAAAGCGTATTATTTTTGCTCAAGGAATCCATGGTTACAGGATTGGTCTCCTTTTTTCGGACACCCTGTATATTTCGCAAACAGTTTTATATTATTAAACAAAATTTGATTTGTTATCAGACTAATTATTCTTTTAGATACAATGAATTTTTTGCATAAACGAATTAGTTTTTGTATGGTTGTATAAAAATTTATACAATTTAAACAAATTCAAATGACACAACTTGCATTATTTATTAAGGTTTCTGCAGACAACACTGGAGGGACTCCCGATATCCGAATTCTATATATGAATTGTTAAAATTCTGTAAATTATAAATATTTGAGGGCGGTAGTCAAAAAATCATGTTTACACTCCTTAAAATAATAAACAATTCATTTTTATCCGAAGCATAAAAAAAACAAACAATTTAGGAGAATCTGAATTTATTAAAATTATTATTTTTTACTGCCAAACTGTTGATAAAAGCTGTAAACATAAAAATAAAATGAAATTTGTGACATAATGTATAAATATGCGATCCAGGAGATGGAGTACAAAATACGAAAAAAATAAAATTGAAATATCTTTTGGGGGATAACAAAATTTATTCGGAATGATAACAAACACATAAAATTATAAATGATTTCATTTCCATATTCATCCTTCTTCCTTACTTTCTTTCCTCTGGAGATTTACGCAAAAAGGAAACCAAACCGAAAGGATATATTTCGATACAATAGACATAAAATTATCCGAGAAGATGCCACAACGTAGAGCCAGTAGAGTTGTAATGGATTGTGGGCAATGCATGAACAAATCAGTTTCTATATTAATTCAATGATTCGAATATCTAAAACAAAATTATAATATCAAATTATAATTTTTTAATGCACTTCCGTACGTTGTGGATATTTTTATTTGACCTTGTCCTTTGCACGTGTTTCTTTTCGCTGTTTTGTTCGAGCAACTGAAGCCATACCCCGAGTTTTTTATAGTTTGCGACATCTGTACATCACGTTGTAGAGCTTGATTAAATAATTTACATATATCTTTAACGTTCATTTGCAGTTTTGCAATAATATACATATGTACAGTGATTTTATTTCAAAATGAGCTACCCTGAAAATTTCTCGATATAAAACAAATATTTTGAGTAAGCGCAAAAGATAAGGGGTGCCATTTCAAATTTTCAAGTTGAACTAGCTACGGGAGAGAGAGTGGAACATGAAAATTGCTGCTTATACACTGACCGGCACAAAAAGTGGGAGAGCAAGGATTATTGGTATACTTTTAATTAAAATGTTTCTTAGTTTAAATAAAACATGTAAAATTGATTCCTGGTGTATTTCTTAAACCTATTGACTTATAAATAAGCCTGGCCAAGGTCATTAATCCTACAGAGACGTACTGGGTATGCATCATATCATAATACTTGAACAAGTACAATAATAAAAACAAAAATATTTTATATATTGTGATGTACGTTTTTGTACTATTTCGTTCGCTTTAAATTCTTTTTTTATGTATTTCCTTATATTTTGTAAGCTTAGTGCTGCACATTATTATTAAACTGTTAAATGACGTTCACACATGTACATTGTATATCTAAGTGATAACTAATAATAAATCAATAAAATAAATAGGAATAAATTTTATTAATACTGGTACACTTTATAAAAATATGTACAAAACTCACTTTCTTAAGCAGATTTATGAAGTAGCTTGGTTGTCGTTATCACAAACTGTGTCGCATCAGATATGTTTCTACAGTTGTCTCAGTAAGCGATATTCGCTGTGGTGAAAAAATATGTTTGTATTTTGAAAAAGACCGTTCGACATCTACGGAAGTAATACAGGCATAAGTAAAACACTCTGTAAACTCACTTAACGCAGCTGTAGATGCACCATCATAAATTTGCCTTAATTTGGTAAAATCAGGATCATTCCGTAATACACTCTCGAATTTTTCAATAACAGATTTATTTTTTGCGTCATTTATAGTCTGTAGCTGTGTATTTACGTCGTCCACTATTTGCATCGATTCCACTAACGACAACGAAGTATTTTGTAATTTTTCTATTGCGTCGTGTATTCCTCTATAATTGTTATAAATAGTTTTTAAATCTGTTTCAAGGGAAACATCTTGAAAGCTTGTCTGGCTTTCCTTAATAGCTGCAGCCTCGTTAGGGTTGAACTGTAGTATCACAGCTTTTATTTGTTGAAAATATTCAGCATAATAAAAATCTGCCTTCAACCACGTTCCCCAACGTGTAAGAATCGGCTCTGGTGGTTCCGGAATACCAGGACACAGTGTGTGAAATACTCGAAGCCCTTTAGGAGATTTGGGAAATACTTTTTTTGTATTTGCTATTAATGCATCTACCTCTGGAAAATATTTTCGAATCGCGTCTGCTACAAGATGGAACGCATGCACTTTACACGTAACATGTAAAAACCTACAATCGTCTCTTTGAGGAAAACGGCCCACCAAACGCATTGTCGCTGCACCGTCGGTCACAAACATCAACACTTGACTTGTTGACAGTTCAAATTTTTCGAAAGTCTCCAACACCACCCGCGTAATTGTTTCGCCAGTACACTCAGTTAGTCTTTTACTAGCTAGTAAAAGTGGAAATGTTGGTTTAACAGGGTCGAGTACACGTACTATAACATTTAAAATAGCATTTTTTTACAATCTGTCGTCTCGTCAACACATAACCATAGCCGTGTATTTTTTAATGCACATTTAATTCTATTTACAATGTCTTCACGAATACTTGGTACATATCTACGTAACGATGAACGACTTGGTAAATTCACCTAGGGATTGTATTTATTCCAGAACTCCCTAAATGCTGGTTTATCCAATATGCGCAGGGGAACATCACAGGCAATTAGCATTAACAGTAAATCAAACTTAAATTGAGGTTCCAAAGAAGACACGCCTTTTTTTATTTTTATGCCGGTTACTATTGACATGAATTTTGCAGCCGTATTTATTCCAGCACATTAAGTCTTGATCACAAACTTTACAAATTATTTTACATCCATCATAGAATAAATCCGGAAATTCACCGATAAATTTATTCACTTTATCAACGTACGATCGTTTTCTACTCTTTACGCTCAACATTATTTATTATTTATTAGTACACTATGCATCGACCGACAGATAACAACTGAAGTGTGTCGTGTCATTGTCATAGTAAACAAGCGCGCGATGGCATTAGTATTGCGCCCGACCCTGAATCTACCATCGCTTGGCCAGGTTTACTTATAATATAGTCATTTTAAAAGAATAACCTCATGTTTTAGGAAAAAGGTGTCCGACGAGAATTTTTGTACATGACATAAATAGGCGATTATAAAATGAAATTTCTTTATTTAATTATGAGTAATACTTTCTAACTCTCAAGTTTACATTGCATGCCTTCAATTACGTGTCGGATGGCCTCTTGAGGAATGTTATTCCACTCTTCCTGTAGTGCATCCCAAATTTTCCTAGCATATTATCCTATACGTGTTCTATGTTATTTAAGTCAGGACCATGTGCTGGCTTGGGTTTCAATACCGATGTCATGGAGGTAGTTTCTAACAATTCTGGCCATGTGGGGATGGGCAATATCGTGCATTAAAGAAATTGCTAACCAATAAACCCCGCAAAAACCACCATATGCTCTTCCAAAATGTCATTAATGTACCTTCTAGTAATTAAAGTACCTTCATTTATGAACACAAGCTCCATGCGAGCCGAGTAAGATATGCCAGCCCACACCACTCAGGCCCAGCACCGAAGCTCACCCTCTCATGCATTGCGCGTATCTTTCTCCTCGCCTTCTCCACACACTCTCTCTCGTCCATCTGGAGACCTCAGGGCAAATCGATACTCATCGGTGAAATGAACATTGCTTCACTGTTCGATATTCCAAATGAGATATTCGCGTCCGAAATTGAGCCTGGACACACGGTGATTCCCGAGAAGCTCGGGGCCAATAATCCTTCGTCTTAATACATCAATATCCTCAATTTCCTCTTTATATATATATTGTTTTTTACTGTTCCCCATAAAAATAGTCTAGAGGATTATGGTCTGAACTATGAGCCGGCCATGAAATTGGAGCACCATGGCCTATCCACACTGTATAATGTTTATTTAAGGATTGGCGTACCAAATTAGTATTACGAGGAGTTGCCCCATCCTATTGTCACACTACCTCAAACCTTCATACAAGTGGTATTTGGTTATCTAATAGATCCTCTATTTCATTTCTTAAATAATTTAGGTAATTTTCACCGTCAACCTCCTCTCTATAAAAATAGGTCCAAGTATTCTATTATTTAACAAACGCTGAATCTCTTCTATCCTTGTCATCTAATGGGGAATACTAGAAGAGAATTATCTGTCGCCCCGGTAAGTTCATTTTTTCCATTTAAACGATGAAATGTTGAAAAAATACTTTTGTCACAAAAATGTGCCAACATTAACCATGAGAAGTATTTCTTGACAAAAGTTAAGCCTGTTTTGCAGATCTTGGGGTATAGTTTCTGACATTGCAAAAATTTAAACGGTCTATACTTGTGTTTTCTATTTAAACTTCATGAATATTTGCCTTTAAAATTCCAAAATGTTCTTGGGCCATTTTTGTAGATCTTATATAATTTTCTATAAAATATAATAGAATTGCCATTTCCGCATCAGCAGTAAGCACCGTCTTAACCCGTTCCCTTTTTTTATCTGCTAAACCACCATGATTTGTCCTTGAACGTGTTTTTTGTAGGGACCCGAAGTCTGGGGGAATATTCTAACAAATTCCCTACATGCTGCAGCTTTATTATTATTACGCACAAAAAAAATTTCGACAATTGCACATCTTTCTTCTACAAAATACCCCATTTTGCACAATATAAAAATGACATTTAGAATAATATTCAATCAATTGTTTTGAGAGTTAAAAATCAACAATTAAATCAGAATGCAAAGCCACCTCGAAATAGTGAAATCAAATATTTCTCATGTTTATGCTCGAATATCTCGGTAGATTTTGATCTAAACTCAAAAGAGTTATACATTTTTGAAATCAGCTCAAAGAGTACTACAAACACATAAGAATATATACAGTGCCTTCCATTAAAAAAAAAAACAACTTTTTTTTCACCAACCTGTATATATTGGCATTAGGTAACTGAATATTATTTTTTTTTTGAAAAATTCGGAAACTTCAGATAAGGCCACATTTTAAAATTTTTAAAAATCTACATAGATAGGAAAATAAAGGGAGGGGTCAGAATTAGAGTTGAAACCCTGTACATATTGTCCGCCCAGGGGAAAGCGTACGGGTGTGGGAAGGGAATGCCGTATAGTCTCGTACTAGGTATAGCCAGTATAAAACAAGCGGTTCCAAACACTAGTAATAGAGATGGACAAAGTGACTATTTAATCAGTTAACTTATTAACTCTGACTATCATTGAAGAATTAACAATTAACTCGGAGAACTGACTCAAAACCAGTTCAACGATTTTAGGATTCAAGAGCCTTCGACTTCAATGTGCGTGAATACGAAATTCATTCCATTGCAAAACAAAAATTAGCGATCGAGTACCGAGTTTAGTCCGTCGACTGCCGAGTGGAATCGACGCGACGCGACGTGCATTCTTTAGATCGCCCGTCTTTTTTAGTGGGCGAACATTATGCACGATTCTTTATATACTTAGTGTAAAATAACCAAAAAATTCTCCCTATTGGAAATAAATCATATGCGTTACATAGTCTGGTTATTTGAGCTGTACAAACTTTTTCCGTTATAATTTCTGTTAACTGAAAGTCGATTTGCATTTATTTTCAATTTTTTAGCAACTCCAATAAACAATACTAGATACTAATAAATTTCCCCAATCTATTAATTACAAAATACAGTTTATGTACACGTAAAAACTAATTCTTGTTTTGCTTTATATAAAAATAAGTTGGTATGCAAATTATTGCACTTAGTATTTTGGCATAAACTAAATATGTCGTTAGTTATTCTAGACATGATCCCGAACGTTTAGTGTTTTTGTCTTGGGTAATGTTCGACGAAGGTGATAAAAATAAACATGCCCACCTATCCGCTTAGACATTATTTTTTGTGCTACAGCAAATCGTTATATTCTTTGGCACTTTTATATACCTTTATTATTAGAACAGTACGTCACTAAATGATATGGGGACATATGACACACTGATTTTTTTAGGCGTTAGACCACCAGAAGCACGTTGGCATGTTACTTCCTCATTCGTACTGTTGCAACTATTGCACGGATAAATTTGATCCATTATACGGGGCTTTCATTTCAAAACTAGACAATTAGAATAATTTTGGATCTGAAGTAGAAAAAACACGTCGATTTGTCGATTTATTTTCGAGGTGAAGTTCGGAACCACCGTTGATTAAATCTTATGTTCCAGTTCTAGCCACCCGAACTTGGGAATTTTAAATGGCATCCCTTATTTTATGACACATCAGTTTAAATTGCATAAAAATTTCTATTCGTCTACCAAAAAAAAGTTAAAATCGGTTTAATCGCTTCTGATGTAGAGCCAGAAATGTGTCATTTAATGAATAATAATGTTGAATTATAGTATGCAGAAAGGGCTTGGGTTTACCAAATCAAGTTTCGAGAAAAAGCGAAAAAAACTAGTTTTTTTGTTGCTACAGTTGCCTTTCGTTTAGTTATCTTTTTTTAAACATGCAACGCCACATATGGATATGGGCTAATACAGATTTCGGCCACAAAAATATCACATTTACTTTCTGCTTTTATACTCACGTATGCAGGAAATCATTTATGAATTATTATGAATTATAGTCTTCTAGAACTTTTTAATTCACATGCGCCTCTTCGAAATATTAGAGCTACCAAAAATCAGCTCCTTGGATTATTGATGTAATTAAAATTATGGTAGACCTGAGAGAAAAATCTCTTAGAAAATACAGAGTGATTCGCGAACAAAATGTCATAGTCTAATGGCAGATATAGCACATCAAGATAAGTCTATATCTACAAGGAAACATTTTTTTGTCCACTGGTTAAAAAGATAATGGGTGTATTATGGATTTGGTCTGACAATTCAAAGAGCTGTTCTCAGCAACGGATTGGATATAATTGAATAAAATGTACCGGCAACATTCCTCACCTGGGACTTGTCGGAGTAGCCTACTAAATTTTTAAAAATCCAGGGACGGACTCGCTAAAAATCTGCCCTCCTCGTTTTTGACAAAAAAAGTACTTTTTGATCACATTTCTGAAAAATTATTAGCGGAATCGGAAAGTTCAGAAAAAATGCTATCAGAATAGCGAATCAATTTTGACGGCACACCAAAACCGTTTCGGCAAAAAATCACAAAACAATTTAGCGCATCACAACTAACACTTAGCGTTTTAATTACTTCATCAAACCTGTAAAATTAAATACGAAAATGTAGAAAGTACACTGTTTAGTTTATTTTTCCCCTATTTTCAAATATCTAAACATATTTTCAAAATTTTGGTATACAAAGCGTTATTTGTGAAATATACGGAATTGATATTTTCTTTATGAAACCGGACCTGTATTTCCACTTTGGTTAATACGTAATCGATTCGGTAACGTAAGCAAAGCGTAACAACTGAATATCAAATTTTTATACAGAGCAGTTACTATGCTGTGACTTAAGAAATAATTAGACAAAATCGATGAAACACCATCTTGGTAATGAAGATTGTTAGACTCATTAATAGGGCTGTCAAAAATGTTCCGTGGGACAGTGGCGTACGCGAAATTCACTAATACGAGAAACAATAAACTGTTACAATTTATAACAATGTATGTACAACTTACCCTCTTAACTAGCTTGATGAACTAGCTTGCTTATCACAAACTGGAGAAGATGTGTAGCCATTTTTCGAACTTTTCTTTCACGGGCTCAATTGTTGCGTCACCTATGGCGTGTAGCAGTAGATATACTTCGTCCACTATTTGCAGTGACTCTGTTAACGACAACGAACTGTTTTCTAATTTTTTTATGCTTTCATGTAATGGTTTATAGTTCTTCGCAATATTTTTTAAAGCTGTTTCAACGGAAATATCTTCGAGTTTTGTCCGGCTTTCCTTAATAGCTGCAGCCTCATCTGAATTGAATTGTAGTATCACAACTTTTATTTGTTGGAAATATTCAGCATAATAAAAAGCTGCCTGCAACCATGTTCCCCATCGTGTAAGAATCGGCTGTGGTGATTCAGAAATACCGGGACACTTGCTATGAAATGCACTGAGATGTTTAGGAGATTTAAGAAACACTTTTTTTTGTACTTGCTATTAATGCATCCAACTCTGGAAAATCTTTTCGAATAGTTTCTGCCACAAGATCTAAAGCATGCACTTTACACGTAACATGTATAAACGTACAACCTTTTTCTTGAAAAGAACGGCCTACCAAACACATTGTCACGGCGCCATCAGTCACAAACATCAACACTCGACTTTTTGACAGCTAAAATTTTTCTAACCCCGGTAATTGTTTCGCTAGTACACTGACTTAGTCTTTTGCTAGCTAGTAACAGTGGAACTGTCGGTTTAAGAGGGTCCAGTACTCGTACTATAACATTTAAAATATATTTTTTTTTTACAATCTGTTGTCTCATCAACAGATAACCATAGTCGTGTATTTTTTTTATTTCACATTTCATCTTATTTACCATGTCTACGTGTACAGTTGGTAGATACTTATCATAACATTGTGCGACTTGGTAACTTCACCTGGGCATTGTATTTATTCCAGAACTCTCGAAATAGTTGTTTATCGAGTATGTGCAGCGGAACATCACAGGCAATTAGCATTAATAGTAAATCAAACATAAACTGTGTTGTCGAAGGCACGCAATTTTTTTATTTTTATGGTGTACAGTACAGTATTTACGTGAAGTCCACAATCACGCTTATCCCAGAACATCAAATCTTTCTCGCACATTTTACAAATTATTTTAGCACCATCATAGAATAAATCCGGGAATTCACCTATGAATTTATTCAGTTTGTCAGCAAATGGCAGTTTTCTACCCCTGCGTACGTCTGCCATGCTTTATTATTAAATTAATATCAACAATACAGTACAACAAATAAAATAAAAACACAAAAACAATATGCAATACGCCTAAGTCACTTAACGTGTACACAACTCGAAAGCTAATAATAGACTGGACTGGAGAAAGAGTTTCGCGGTCAAGGTGAATGCCGGCGACAGTAAGTACATCTGTACTCTACGACCATGATACACAGAAACGATTTGCAGCTTTACTCATTAACCATAGGCTATTTGGAACCACCTAGGTGTCCTACATCCATAGTTAACGTATTTACATTTCCCTGCTTTTATAGGAAGCTAAAATCATAAAAAATCCATTATTAGTTATCTAGATCGTTCGAGTCTATTATATATGTATCTATAAAACTTTATCATAGTACAAATATTAAATCGAGTAATATAAATATTTATTGCCCCAACATTTGTTATTTCTTAGAGTAACTATAAAAACCAGTTATATAGTTATGACCAATTTACTTTAAAATGATGTTAACATAAAATATTCCATTTCTATGAGCAATTGTTAATAATTCTGTTTCGTCCGATTTGCTCCATCCGCGTTATTAAAATTAGATTTCAATTATTATGCGATAAAATTACTGTGTTTTTAGTGAATTTATTGACAGGAAATTTCAGTTTCAGTTTATTACAGTTACAAGCAGTAACAAATGATGTATTACAAGATTAGTTCGCATGTTTTATAATAACTATTTTATAAATAGAAATGAATTCATTAGCGCCTGTAGAATGATACAGGGTTGTGTGTTCACTTTAAAAACCAAGGTAAAACAAACAATAAACAAAACATACATTTTGCTTTCCTTAATTTAAAGTAAGTGTCGGTTTGTTAATAAATAAGTCTAAGAGAATTCAGACATATTTATTACACTTTATTATTTAATTCTGTCGAGCTATTTATAAAGTTTAAATTATTGAAATCGGCTAAAATTTAAAAATAAAAATATAAATGGAAATAACCTTGCGTTTATACAGGGATCTTGAAAATATTAACTTTTAAGTAATTAAAATAAATGAGAATTTCACTTGTGTGACGTTTCGATTTTTGATCGTATAATATCAAATAAGAGAGTTGGAAACATTATGTTTTCTTATACATGTTTTATAATAAGTAATAAATAAATAAAAATTAGTTTTTTATAGTCTACTAGTGCATGCCTATAAAATGAAGAAAGAAAATAATAGTAATAATAATATGCATGTCTCAGTATTACTTTAACATCCTCAGGAACTCGGATCTTCTCTTGCGGTTCGTAAAAGACCATGAAATTGCATAAGGACGCGCAGAATAGTCAAGACAGCAAAAATAGCCATGGGCTAAGGTTACACTCACAGTGGATGCTTGTACAGGATTATTCATTATAAATTACCCACTCCTTATCATCGTTATTATTGCCTATAGAAAAAAAAGTTTTAAATGAAAGTTGTGTAGTTATGACTGAATTTTGTTAAAATGTTGTCAAAATTACAGTAGCGTGCAGATTTCAGGAGATGCAAAAAATACATATTTTTGAATGGGATACGCTGTATATTATTAAATTTTTGGAATGATTCTTTGTTCCTGATTTCAAAAATATACCATATGTCACCCCTACCATATACCGTTTTTGAGTTATTAAACGTCGAATATCTTAGTTAAACTAGTTACTGTAAATGTGGAAAAGTTAACATTATTAAAGTGAGCTATGAAAATGGCAATGTTTGATAAGTGACATTTCCTTAATGAAATAATCAAAATGGTTTACAGTGATGAAGAAAAAGTCCAAATATTTACTTGTTATATACAAAATAACAAAAATAAACGTGCAGCAAAAAGAGCATATAGGGTGTTGTATCCAAATAATCCAACACCATCAGAAAATACGTTCAAAAATATTTACCGAAAGGTGAATAATACTTCCAGTTTTAGTAGAAAAAAAGCGTGTAGTTCAAGCAAACCAGGAAGAACAGTTAGATATACTGCTTCATTTCGAAATTAAGTCCATCCATATTTATTCGCGAATAGACTTCTTTGAAACATTGTATTATTTTTTTAGAAAATTCTGAATGTAGTATAAATAATGCAGTTGATCAATTAGGTAAAAGTTAGTCCAAAATCCAACGTACGTTACAAAATAACAACTACAGACCATATTAAATTTTACCCGTACAAGTTTTAACAGAGGCTCATAAAAGGAAATGGCTGGACTTTTGCCGCCAGACGATTCAAAAGTTGTATGAAAGTCCCGCTTTTTTTACTAAAAATGTTATGGACTGATGAATCATCCTTTTCTACGGCAGGAGTTTTTAATAGGAAAACAAGCACAACAGAAAAAGCATGGTAAAACAAATAAAAAAATCAGGAAGAAAAACTGTTAACGTTTGGTGTGGAATTTTCAGAAACAAAATTGTTGGACCTATATTTTATGATTATACTTTAACTTGAGTTACCTATCTGGAAATAATGATCCCAGAAGCAGAAAATATTCTTTTGCAGAATTTTCCGGAAACCGAAATTGATGATATGATTTGGATGCAGGATGGGGCAACTCCGCATAGTGTCCTATCCGTTCGAGATCATTTGAATAATGTATTCCCAATATGGATAGGGAATAATGGACCTATTAAATGGCCAACTAACAGTCCGGATTGACCCCTATGGATTCATTCTCTTGGGAATTTCTAAAGGACATTGTCAATAATAATAATAATAATAATAATAATAGTATTCAAGTCATTAATAACAAGATTCGACTTGAAATAAACAATCTGAATGTAAATAATGAAGCCATTTCCGATGCAATTATAAATATAAGAAGACGTTATCAATTATGCATTGACAATAATGGTGGACACATCGAACATCATTTATGAGTTATCCTTTATTTATATTTAAATTTCCTAAATAAATGTTTGTTATCTATTTTTTATAAATATTTGGTTTTATTCTTCCCCACTGTAAACTATTTTGATTATTTTATTAAAGAAATGTCACTTATCAAACATAATAGTTGTCATTTTCATAGCTCACTTTAATAATGTTAACTTTTCCATATTTACAGTAACTAGTTTAACGGATATATTTGACGTTTAATAACTCAGAAACGGTATATAGCAGGGGTAACAGATGGCATATTTTTGAAATCAGGAACAAAGGATCATTCCAAAAATTTAATAATATACAGGATATCCCATTTAAAAAAATATATTATTTTTTGTATCCCCTGAAATCTGCACGCTACTGTACTTTTGATAGCATTTTAACAAAAATCAGTCATAACCACACAACTTTTATTTAAAACTTTTTTTTCTATAGGCAATAATAACGATGACAAGGGGTGGTTTGCACGAATATACACGTCTACGCGCGATCAATCTGCCGCCTTTAGATACCGTGTGTCCCAAATTCGATGCTCACCATTGCGATCTCGGAAACCATAAGAGCTACAAGGTCGGTTAAATAGGATAAGTTCTAGCAAATTTTATGCTGATATCAAATCCGTTAAGAAATCAGGGCTAACTGAAACCGTTTTTGGGATTTTCAAAAAAAAAAAACGAAATTTTATGGTTTTTCTTTTTAGCTTTAGCCAAGTAATCCTTGATTAGACAGGTTTTAGACTTTTACATTATTAGGACGCTTTTTGGAGATTAATATTTTGGTGTAGAAACAAATGTTCGATACTCTTTTGCTTTCGAGATTTTCTAGGTAACGTTTGGTTTTCTTATGGGAGCCATATTGAATTTTTCATTTTTCAGATTGCTGTTAAAAAGAGCTTTCAACTGATGTATCACATGCCGAGGAAGAATTGTTTTTCAAGGGACTAATTTAAGAAAAGTTATCCATTGCTTAACAAAACAAAATAGTAGGCCATGGAAAATCAAAAAGTTATTTTGATTTCATAGATATACCTAATACCAATCATTATAAAAAATAACAGTGATATTAAGGTTACCAGTTTGACATGTTTAAATAATTTTAGTTTTCTGTTAAAATACTGAACATAGTAAACAAGAAGATTTAATAAAACTGCTCAATATCACCTCCATTTAGCTGAATACATTTTTGACATCTACGCCTAACTGAGCTGATTACTCTTCTGAGAGTATTGGCATTTATTGTGCTGAAAACGTCCCTAACTGTGTCTTCCAATATATTGATAGTTTTGAGGCTTTCAAAATCGTACACTTCATTTTTCACCACACCCCACAAATAAATATTAGGAGGGGTTATATCAGGCGAGCGGGGAGGCCACATTACTGGTCCTCTATTTGAAATTATGCTGTTACCAAAATTTTCCTGCAATATCCGTCTAACATTATTAGTATTATGTGCAGGACAGCCATCTTGTTGGAACCACAATTCGTTTATTTCTTGTTCTGTAAAAATTGTTTCATTTTGAGCTGCATCACGTCGATAAACCCCAGCAAGCTGTCTTCTACAGCAAAAACTTAGTTTATTGACAAGGCTGAGATGCGCTTTTAGTGTGAGCTGGGCTTAAGTCGGAGACCGAGAGATTTATTGTGGCAATGATGTCGGCTGCTCTATCAAGATGGTGATCTTAATAATCGGTGTATTCTGAAGGACAAAGCCTACACTGTTCTTTAGATTGAAGATCAAAACTAAACCAGTAATTTAGAGTAGTTTTGCGAGTAAAAATTTGTATATGGAGTTATTGCAAATTGGGCGATAATTTTTCATTTCTGTGCGGTTCGATTTTAAATATGACCCATGGCTATAATAACTTCGTGAAGTAAATTTTTCTATATAGTCTCATTTACATATTACACTTTTACAGAAAACTATTTGAAATTAGTTCAATCAAATCCCGCTTTCTGCTGCAATATTAGTTTGGCCACAGTTACGGTGCGTCCCCACTATTCCGTAAATCCGAACTGGGATTGACGGAATAGTGGGGATTGCAGATAAATTTGGAACGGAGTGACATTTTACGAAGAAGTGACGTTGAACGAATCCGGAGCGCCCATCAGCCAATGAAATCGCTTGGACCATTCGGCTAGTGGGGACGCACTCTTGTAGATAACGGACGGATGCATATGTTCTGTGGTTGGTACTTTGTGAAATAGTTTAGTGAAATGTCATGTCTCATTTGTCAATAGTGTCAAGAATATCGGTTATCCATTGATCCTGACGATTCTTTTATCAGTTTTGTGCCAACGATAGTTTTTATGATGGAGCAAGTATACAAAATATAAAAATTTGAACTTAGCGGTTTTTGGTGGGTTCTGTTGTTAATTCTGGTAGTTTTCTAAGTTGGTAACCAAGCCGAGTGGCTGGTAGAAGGTGGTCATTCTAGGTTCTCACCTTGTGGGGTGCGCACACACAGGTGTGAATCGGCCTTTAAATCACAACTTCGCTCTGATGTGATTATTGATATACTAGGTAGTATAATGCATCACATGATATAAGAAACAAATAAGAAATTTACATTTAAATTACTTGTTGATATCGAGGAAAAATGGACTTGCGTCAATGTAACAAAGACGTCTCGACCTATTTCCTTCATCGATATACCGTTATCGACAAAAATAAGCAGCCCGAAGTGCATCTTACATTGCCTCAAGTCAATTGTTCTTCGATAGCAACGAACGAGCATACATTTCGCTTTTTTTTGTCTTGCGTTCGACTATATCTGGTTATTCGCTCGAACAGATTTAATATCAGGATATTGTTTTTTGTTTAATCATAAGTAAAACTAACTAATCCGGTGTTACATTATCCTGGTTATTTTCGTTAGTGCAATCGAGTTATTATTTATTCACAAACCATCTTTAAAATGCTCGTAACTTGGGAATTCAATTATCGTTGGAATCTAATTACAGAAACAGCAGTATTATCTGCCATACATTCAATATTCAATTCCTCATGTATTTTAGGATGGGCAGTCAATGTTATGAAAAATATTATTTACTTTATGATGAATTTGCTGAACAATATCCGTCACATTTTCTAATATTTGAAAGTCTGACGCCGTTGTCAGAGATTTGTTTTCAGTACCTACATTTATTATTTTTGGCGTGTGTCTACATTTCTCTGCAATGATAAATTATCTATTATGTTTAGTAAAAAACTATAGACGCAAAAGCCACACCTGTATAATAACAAGAAAATTGACGTGCTAGAAAAATAATATTTCAAGGTGTTGCGACAACTTTTTATACATGTAGCAATTTTGAGGTAGATGAAATATGGTTATTTAATTTAATTATGATTTTACGTAAAATTACCTTGCATATTTTACTTCTTTCTTCAATATGACTTTTCTTCACTTAAACCGTAATAAATCCTATTATAAATGAAACAAATTGTAATATATCCATTTGAGTCAATCAAAATGCAATAAACAGAATGAAAATCGCGAGAAATTGTACAAGTTCTTTCATTCTTTTTGAAACTCCGGGGAGAATTGTCGGATTTACATGATTAAAATATTTAAATTAATATTACTTTGACATAAAAAATGTCAATTTTTTAAAAAATTCTAGCAACTAGTAGGTTCGATTTCTACGTATCAAACGTTTTACACGTTTTTACTTTCTTATACCTAATATAAGGAATTATAGTAAATGTGATTTTTTTCAACCTCGAGATTTTGATTGATATATACATTTTGAATCCTCCTGAGTTCATTCTAACTATTTTCCGAATGATGTCTGTCGGTGTGTGCGTGTGTGCGTGCGTGCGTGTGTGTGTGTGTGTGTGTGTATGTGTGTGGCCGCGATAACTAAAAAAATACTAATGGGAGACTTTCCAAATTTGGCAATTAAGATTTTCAACAGCATTAAATTTGGTGAATGTGGTACCACCAGAAGAGACATAATGATTGAAAGAAGAAAAAAAGGTACAATTTCGGGAAAAAATTTAAACAATTTTATTGCGTTTCTGGACGAATCTCGACGAATTATAATGAAAAAACATAAATTTACGGAAAAAAATTTTCTGCAGGTCTATATTACCGCGATAGAAGCCACAGGTTTTGAGATTAAAGTTTTCAAATTTGGTACACGTGTTCTAAAGGCCAAAGACAATGATAAATTCAGTCATGTGCAAATTTGGTCAGCTGAAAGGAGGTTCACGGGACCCAAACTTTTTTGTATTTGTTTTTACAAAAAAAATATATTATTGATGAAAGATTATAAATCATGTATCAAGGCAATAAAATACATTTTCCAGATACTTAAATAAAGCTGATGTAAACTGAATTTTTTTACACATTTGACCTTATAAAATGGGGTTAACAGTGGCGGTTTGTGAATCAAGAGATAGGGAGGTCAATTAGAAAAGTTTACTGTATTACCTACCTTTTAAAGTGATTTAAATTCCAAGTCGATCCTCCGGTCTTTTTGAGATGCAAAGTGGTCAATTACTTTTTCATTAAAGTCTTTTACCTTCTTTATTAATGCCCTTTCTATGGTAAGCATAGCTAAAGAAGATAATCTTTCCTGACCCATGGTATTTCTTAAAAAATGTCGTTTAAGTTGGAAAAACAACGTTCACTTTCGACGGTCATAGGGAGAATACACAAGATTTTTAACAGTTTGACTCAGAAAAAGTATTGCACAAATTATTGTTAATAAAAAGCTGTAACAAAGCAACTGCACCTTCACTATTGGAAAAATCTTCTGGGCTATATAATACTTCTAATTCAGTTTTAAGTTTCAAATGATTTATGACTGGATACTCCGTTTTAACTAATTTAAACATATCTTGAGGAAAGCTTTTTTTATAATTTTTAAATCGATCTGCGTGAAATAACTGAGACACTGCTAAATGATTACTGAAGCCAAACCTGTTTTTGATCTCAGATGTAATTATATCACAAACTTCTAATGAAACTCTCCTTTTTGATTCTTCCGTTTTACATCACTGGGCAGACTGCATGGATGTCTCCTCCAAATAGTTATTCAAAATTTTATTTCTGATGTCTTCAATTTTACTATTAAAAACGCCAATACACTTATTTACTGTTATGACATCGATATTACATTTTTGTAATTGATTGAACAATATATCACAATGAGGCATAACTAAATGAAAAAAATTTAACCAGTAAAGAAAATGTTCATTTTGTAAGTAGTTTTTTTAAACCAGTAGCTTGGTTTAGAGTGTTGTTTTCTGATTCATTATCAATGATTTTTTCTAAACAATATAATAATTCTGTTCAATAGGTATAAACAGCCTATATGCACTTTGTATTAAAATTCCATCGTGTTGGAGCCGCTTTAGGTAATCTCACCTTAACAACATTATCTAACACGGCTGTTCTTTTTGACGATTTTCCAAAGAATGAAGAAAAGCTACATATGTAAATTAGCAAAAAAAATTTTCATGCTTTTATCCTGCCTTGATGCTTTTTGTAAAATTAAATTTAGTTGATGAGCGTAACAATGAATAAAATTTGCTGAAGGATAACTTTTTTTAATTTTGGCTTGTATACCTCCAAAAGCACCACTCATTACTGATGCTCCATCGTAACTTTGTGCTATCAATTTTTCAGGACTTTCATTAATTTTCAGACATTCTAACTCTTTTAAAATTACATCTGTCAAATGCTGCGATGTCGTTCCTTGAGGCTGAATAAATTTCCAAAATCTCTCACATACAACACCGTATAAAACGTATCTAAACATAAAAACTACTTCAACTGTATTATGTCCATCTTTCAGTTTTAATATATTTTGTACCACACTCACATTTAATAGTAAACACCAAAAACACTGTTTTACTTAATTTCACGACAAGTAGAGATTTACTAATAAAATGTTCACAAATAAAAACATTAAAAACAACGCGACAGAATTTACCGACCAACGTGTACGTACTGAGCATTAATACTGCTAGTGCTCGACTGAACTTTGTGCGATACCGTTTACGTAAAATGTGGCAGGGACATTGTCACCACCAGTGTTTTCTGTCTCTTTTGCTTTCTGACGATTCGCGCCATAAGTCTATTTCACCATAATTTGTTGTCCGTAGCTAGCTTTGAGGACAAGTTGTGGATTGACCCAAGATTTTTAAATTCTATAAATGAATAATGTAATGAATATGAAATCCTGCGATCTAGATATTTGAATAGTATTGTGCATAGAATGAACTAGAAACTTTAATATATTTTTTAAGAATATTAAAAAATATATATATATTATATATTTTTAAACTCCACAAAATGAATAACTCTATTGTTTTATTTGTAT
Organism: Rhamnusium bicolor; assembly: GCA_029963845.1. Taxonomy (NCBI): domain Eukaryota; kingdom Metazoa; phylum Arthropoda; class Insecta; order Coleoptera; family Cerambycidae; genus Rhamnusium; species Rhamnusium bicolor. Next base: position 204,191 of record JANEYF010005106.1, read on the forward strand.
GTGGGAGGTCATTGACCAAATGACCCTATACAAAAACCGCCAGTGGGGGTTAGGATAAATTTGGCAGTTTGACATTTGAAATATCTAATTTAGTTATAAAAATGTCAATGTCAATAAGAAGAAATTATTAAAATATATGACATGAATTATTATTGACAGTATCGAACGACGCTGATAATTAATTATTTAAAAATTTTAATGAAATATTTCAAGGTACGCTATTAAAATTTAATTGAGATAAGTGAAGAATTAAATAGAATATTTTTTTAAATCAGAATGATATATACTTGTATAAGAAAGTTATGTGCTGGCCACATCAGATATTTGGTTCAAGGAAAAACTGTAAAAAAATTGCTTTCTCTGTACCCAAGCAACTGCCCCGATGCTTATGTTTACATCAAACACTGTCTGCGTCTATCAACACCTCCTTACAGAAACAAGGAAAACAAGTTAATTTCAAACAACTAATTCCTGGACTATTATTTAAGATTAATTTGCTATGCTGGTAATAGATACAAACAGTGCTACCGTAAATACTTTTATTTAATTTTTTATATAAACCTGCCTATATTTGAAAAAGTATTCATTCCCATTTTTTACTATTCTTTTCATTAAAATCACACAATTCGAAGCGTTTAACTGGGATAAAAATCTTTCTCCTTCGCCTAGTTAATTGTCTAATTATACATATTTCGTTGAAGCTTTAGACAATTAGTTTCAAGCTGTAAAAACAAAATAAATCAGGTTAATTCACTGAAACGTATTTAAAGAAAAATCTAGAATTTTAATTTTAAATCTCATTTAAAACAAACGAGATCGTGTCACTGTCGTTAACAAAGAAATGAGTTGGAATTAAAACAGAAAACTAGAACAACTAGGATTTGTTTTAGGAACGGTGCTCGTTCCCGGAAAACAAATGTAGTGAAGATTGTGTTTACACATTTATAATGGAACATCATTTAAAGATAATTTTCGCATTTTATTGGCATAATATTTACTTAAATTGTTGGAAATAAGTTTATACAAAAACTGTAAATCTATGTCAATAAACATATGCGCAAACTTCCATAAGGTTAACAATGATTATAAAGTAAATATTAGTGTCTTTCTTAATGAAGGTCTTTTGTATTTTATTTTGCATAGAATTGCGATATATTATAGACTAAAATTAGTTACTTTACGATTATATGAATACTTACGCGAAATAAATTAATAGTTTCAATGCAAAGTATTAAGAAGTAATAAGTATGCCGATTATTATTAGGACAACCATCTTGACCGAGTAGTATGTTTACAATACTTCGTGTTCGTTACGGAGAACGCAGTATTTGGTCCGTTTTTCTACTTCCTCAAGTTGTTTTTCTTGGTTTCTTGGACGAAGAGGACTGTCAGGCTTCTTGGCTTGGATTCGCCTTACAGTCGGGATGCAAAGCAATACTGGTGTCTAGTCCAGCCCATATGACTTCCTCATATGATGATAAAACACTCACAATGCCGCGTTATATTGATAGATATATGACTAAGAATAAACTAAGTAAATAGCAATAAGTAGGATATATGCGACATGTAGAAAGTGTAACGGTTAATCGCCCTGTAGTTGGCCAAAAAGAAAATTTCTGTTTATTTTTGACTCTATGAGTTAGGCAATTTCTAACCCGCACAATTCAATTCAATGGTAGGTGGTAGTAAACTCTTGTTCGTAAATCATATTGAGACTGTTGTATCTGAGGCATACAAAACTTATGGATTTATAGTCCGTTGTAGTCTTTGCGGATACGAATATCGTAAAATTTCTTTATAATTGTTATCCAAACTTGATTACGATGTGATTGTGTGGTATCCACACTATAGTGTACATATTGTAAATTTGGAATCCGTTTAGCATAGATTACTCAAATTGCTTTGCTTCAAATCTGATGGAGTATACCCTTTTATCGGTTTTCTACAACAAGAACTGCTAAATAGACATTCAATGTCCAGTCTTAAGCACAGATGTGAGTATCAGTCACAGGTATTTCTGTATAAAATAATAAATCATAAAATAGACTGTCAAAACATTACTGAACAATTAAATTTTCATATTCCTAGAACATCCTTACGTGAAAACAAAACTTTTTATTCTTCAATAAAAAACAGAAAAAACTTTTTTTCTATTTTTATTTTCAGAGGACTTCCAGCCAGTTAAATGGACAATTATTTATCCTACGTTTCGTCCGAGTTTTCGAACTACAACACATACCTACCAAATAAAAAAAAAATAAAAATAAAACCAGCCCATATAATGAAATTAAAATAGAGAATCTATATTAGCTTTTAACCTTTGAAAAAGTCCGAAAACTCGGACGAAACGTAGGATAAATAATTGTCCATTTAACTGGCTGGAAGTCCTCTAAAAATAAAAATAGAAAATAAAGTTTTTTCTGTTTTTTATTGAAGAAATAATTTCTACATACAGCCAACAACTTGTAAAATATCATCTAAAAACTTTTTATATTTCCATCGCGCGCACAAATATACTTCACCACTCTTCCGTATATATAATGTGCAACAATTACAATTTGCTAGGTAATAAATTAAATAAATTTTTTTGCCTCCTTAATGACATACGATCTATTTATTTGAAATAAGCGACTTATTTCTCTGTTTACATTTTCTTCTATCTCTAATGTACTTTAATTCAACATTTTACTTTGATATTTCTTTTTTTGCTCTCACGCATACATTTTAGAATATATATAATATTCTTTTTTTTTCACATATTTTCTAAAAGTTGATTGAAGATGAAGTTACTTTGTGAAAATCCATTTTGATTTAAAAAAATTATAAACACTTTTTTACTTGTCTAATTTTCACTTTAAAGTGAAAATTAGACAAGTAAAAAAGTGTTTATAATTTTTTAAATAAAAAAAAAAACATATTTTCTAGTTTCTTTATCCCCCTGTTCTGGGTTTTGTTGAACAGTGTATAAATAAATAAATAAATAAATAAATAAATAAATAAACAAACAAACAAACAAACAAACAAACAAACAAACAAATAAATAAATAAATAAATAAATACATTATATAAATAAATAAATACATTAATTAAATAAATAGATACATTAAATAAATAAATAAATACATTAAATAAATAAATTACACAAAGAAGTATAGCAGAACAAGAACGGCAAGCTTAGTCTTAGACAGCGTGTTCATCCTTGATATGCTGTATCAGTAATATCATCAACAAACAAATGAAAAATAAAGTACCTAAGTTGCACTATTCTGGTACTCCTCAGGTCGCTGTATAAGATAACTTAGAAAATGCAGCTTCTACTCTGTACGTTCGATAACTACAGAGACATTTCTTGCTATATGATAAATTATTCTGCAAAGTGGATATGACTTGTAACGTATTTATTTGAAGTAAAATATTTCTTTTAATATCCTAAATGATTCTAATCCATTTATGTAAGTTTAAGAAGGTCTAAAAATGGTAATTTTTTGTCGTAGTATTCGTATTAAGGTAAAGGGCGTAAATAAATTACTCTTTAAACCCTTTAAATCTAACGACAGATGCCCTAAAGTAAGCAAATATTTTAATAAAATTGCTAGGTTTTGTCCGTACAAGGGGCCGCCGATGTAGAACGTCATGATTTAACCTTAAAATAGTTCAAACAAAACCTCCATTAACCATTTTATGAGTCCAGCAGTTATTGTTTATGTTTGTTTGTTTAGGAACTCATTAAACTCTGTTTCAAGTACATCTAATAAATTATACTCCTTCTTACTGTCTGTATTTAAAGCCGAGAGAGCAAAAATCTTAAATCCTTTACGTATTTCTTTTTTTCTTATTATTTTTAATCGTAGCATGCATGCAAAAATTGACGCAAAATAAGGAAGGAAAACAAAACAAATTTATTATTGCATTTTTCATTTTGTTTTAAAACTTACACGAGACTCCTATTAAAAAAGTAAATAAAATAACATCTCTTAAGTTGCACCAAATTTAAGATTCAATTTTCTCAACGACTATTTCGATATCAAAACGAAGTGAACTGCATTTTATTATGGATGGAAAAGTTATTTCCAATGAAAACATTTCGAAACGTTTTTCTTAAAAGTCATAAAAATGATTATAATCTGTTTATTCCAGTCCAACATTATAAACAGAATTTAAAAAATCATTGGTGATGCCTATATTCGGAAATATTACCCATTACATTTCTTGTTGTTAAAGAAAACATTAAATGAACCCTTAAGAACATGTTAGATACATATTTTTAAAATAATTTCAAAATGTTACCAAGACACATTGAAAACGCTATACGTTTTCATCTTAAATACTGTACTTATTGTATTTTTGATTAAAAATTGTTTGCAATTTGTCCTAAAGTTACAACTTTGGAAATGTTCTTCTTTATAAAGGACAATTATTTTGCTGTTGTCTTTTCAATTTACAGAAAGTTTCTTATTAATTTAAGTTACGAAATTAAATTATCTATTCCTCTACCATTTGTAGCTGAAATACAAAAGGAAATACTAACGTAATAATTTTGAGTTGATAAAATAACACAACGTGTTTTACTCGTAACCACATCTAAAGGATGTAGCAAATGGTATCACCATTTAAAGAACTTAAAACTAGTTGTAGTAACTGGAAATAACTATTGGCATTTCGCCTATAAGTAGAATAATATATAAAAATCTTGCAAATTCATAAAATCCAGGGTTGAGCCTGATTTGCTTGCAAAAGCAGCCATCGGCGTAGCATAAAACGAAGAAAAGATGGCCATTCTTAATATACAGACGATTCTCATAGATTTAAATTTATACAGCGAGCGCTGATTCATCTCGAACATGCGTTAAAGGAAAGCAAATAATGACGTATATGGATTATACCCTATCAAACTGTACACAGAGTAGCCAACTATATCTTGACATGTAGCTGTAAACTATCATCAAATGTGATATTTTCCCTTGAGAATAGTTTACAGCTACAAAATGTTTAGCAACGTAAAAGTTTAATACATCAATGAAGTCAGAAGTTCAAATGCTAAAAAAATGCAATAAGAAAATAGAGGTTCGTATTTAGAATAACGTACCTGATGATGGTCGCGAAAAGACGAAACGTTTTATAAAAAACTTTTTACGCTAAATTGTAAAGGATAGAAAACGCCAATGAAAAAAGTGTTTTTTAGTTTTTCGATATCTCTTCAAATAAGACGAGAAAAATAAAAACGAGAATTCAAAATTTTACTTTTTTTCAAAAATCTCAAGAACAGCAAGAAATATTTATTTCACTCAACGGCATATTCCTGATCGTCAATATCTGCAACTTTGCACTAATTTAACCGAAGCTATATCTCTGATCGTCTCCGAGATCCCTATAGTGAGGCGCTAATTTTTTACAGCCTGTATAGAGTAGTTCGCCTCCCTTATATCTAATAAATTTAGTGCATCTTCTAATAAATTGTTCATAGTAAAAAAAAATTTTTCATTATATCCATGGATACTTTCGGCCAGATTCAGTTTTTTGCCTTCTTACACTGTCGTCCCCTGAAGGCTCCCTACTTTCTTCATTATAATACTGCATATATCTTTCAACCTACAAATTAAAATTGCATCCCAAATAAAATTGTTTATCAACGGTAGATTTATTATACTTACACTGACAATGTCCTTCGATTTATTTACAATCGCATCATAGTTGAAATCGGACCTGTCGAGCTTGTAATGCTTATAGCATTTCAAAATACAGTTTTTGTTCGCAGGTACTATTTTAGGCGTTGCATTAGAGCTAAAGCAATAAAATTCTTAGTTAATAGGCAACTTTTGAAAAATATAAGTGTCATCGATGTGACATTAGAAATATTTTGTGATTACAATGACGTAATGACATTTTCCTTAAAATATACCAGTTATAAAGTTTCACAACACAACCAACATATCTAACCTAACAATGTCAATTTGCTGTCAATCAGTTGGCAATCATTACACAGAGTGAAACATCATAGCCACGCTTTTTTTTTTACATAATGAATAGGCTGTAAATAGATAATAATACGATTGTCAAATAAATAAAAACATTTATCTCAATAAAGCACACACTAGTGCGTAGTAAGGAATTGGATCTCAGATGGAAGAGATTAGGAACAAAAACTAACACAAGGTTGGAAAGTGCAATACACAATACTCAATTTATGCCCTAATGTGCCCATTTGGAATTTCAGTGGTTCCTATCTACGCTGACGAGGAGCAATAATTTCGAAAGACATCGTTGTTCCCTTTTTCAGGGGATGTGGCACTAGTTCTAGCATTGATTAATTTTTTAAATTCCACTAACCCTTTAATTTATTTCCACCCTAACATATTGATATAGATAATGAAATACACTGTATGATTCTTAAAATCCATTGTTTTTAATAACCTTACTATTAAATCACGAATTATATGCGTATTTTACTTATATATTGAAAGATTTCTAGCTGTCCATAAATTAATTCTTATTTTAAAATTATTTACTAGACTCGCCATCATAGCATTTTCTAGGTGATCCAAAACCACTTTAACATTGTAAAGATTCACATTTTCATATTATTTTTGCTTTGTCATATACTTTTACATCCACCTGTACTTAAAGGCAGCGCACTAAAATATCATCTTTATCTGTCCCACAGGATCATTAGAGAGCAGGGACTCGCCTACCTCAAATCATGCCAACAACCCTGCATTTGCCCTGGACTCCGAGGACATCCCCGAAGAATATTCCCAGTCTAGCACTTTCACGGGATTCCAGAAGAGCGGCAGAATCACACCGCCTGCTACGACTATACCCAGATTTAGAAAATACTGCGTGGACGATTTCAACTTCCTTAAAGTTCTGGGAAAAGGCAGTTTTGGAAAAGTAAGTATGATGAAAATACTCAATTAAATAAGATGCGAAATTTATGTATGCAAAAAAGTCATTTTATATAAAATTTGAAACTGTTATTTATGCAAAATATATTTTTTACAATATAAAACAAAAATTATATAAATGAAAAGATAAAAAATAATTGTTTAAGGACAAAATATTTACTGGTGTAATAAAAATTAAAATACCAAAGTATTCTTTCAACAGAGAGAGCAAACTTTATTTACAAATAGTAATAAAGGATTTTTAGCAAATAAATCCTTCAAGTCCTTCTTGAGGCTGCAGCGTATGCTATCGCAGACCGGTTGCTGGTTTTTGCGTTCTTCAGTGCGGATTACATAGACGTCCTGACCACAAAGATGATTTCAGAATCACAATTCTGTATGTGAAAGTAGAGTACCAATGAGTCGATGGCAACTCCATCTACCAGTGTCGATCGCAATGTCAATTTAATTTAGATGTAGTAAAAGTTATGGCGGTGTGTAACATTTCGTGAGACAGTCCGCTTAATATCAACAAAGGTGTTAGAACGCACAAATGTAGAAACGATATGTCAATGTGTGGATAGCATTCCTAAAACGTAAACAATATGGAGCGAGAACTATGAAAATAATAAAAGACGTCTCTTACGGTTTGTAACGGATGCAGCTTCTTATATGAAGGCGGCTGGACAGCGCTTAAAATACACCTATTTTAATCTGGTATATGTGGCATGTTTATAATTTCTGTGTACGTGTTTGCACTGGTGTCCTGGATCTGCCCTGATATTGACGTCATCTAATATTTAGATCCGGACTCTAATTATACGTTTGTTTAGTCCTAAGATGACATAATATTCAGAGTTTTGATTTCTTGTGGGATAAACAAAAACCTTAACATTTTGCTGTAAAGTTCTTATAAGTAAGCCTGGCCAAGCGATGGTAGATTCAGGGTCGGGCGCAATACCAATGCCATCGCGCGCTTGTTTACGATGACGATGACACGACACACTTCAGTTGTTATCTGTCGGTCGATGCAAAGAGTATTAATAAATAATAAATAATGTTGAGCGTAAAGAGTAGAAAACGATCGTACGCTGATAAAGTGAATAAATTTATCGGTGAATTTCCGGATTTATTCTATGATAGATGTAAAATAAATTGTAAAGTTTGTGATCAAGACTTAATGTGCTGGAATAAATACGGCTGCCAAATTCATGTCAATAATAACCGGCATAAAAATTAAAAAAATGGCATGTCTTCTTTGGAATCTCAGCTTATGTTTGATTTACTGTTAATGCTGATTATCTGTGATGTTCCCCTGCGCATATTCGATAAACCAGCATTTCGGGAGTTAAGGAATAAATACAATCCCCAGGTGAATTTACCAAGTCGTTCATCGTTACGTAGATATGTACCAAGTGTTCGTTAAGACATTGTAAATAGGATTAAATGTGCATTAAAAAATACACGGCTGTGGTTATGTGTTGAGGAGACGACAGATTGTAAAAAAAATTCTATTTTAAATGTTATAGTACGTGTACTCGACCCTGTTAAACCAACATTTCCACTTTTACTAGCTAGAAAAAGACTAACTGCGTGTACTGGCGAAAGAATTACGCGGGTGGTGTTGGAGACTTTCGAAAAATTTGAACTGTCAACAAGTCAAGTGTTGATGTTTGTGACCGACGGTGCTGCGACAATGCGTTTGGTGGGCTGTTTTCTTCAAAGAGACGATTGTAGGTTTTTACATGTTACGTGTAAAGTGCATGTGTTCCATCTTGTAGCAGAAACGATTCGAAAATGTTTTCCAGAGGTAGATGCATTAATAGCAAATACAAAAAAAGTATTTCTCAAATCTCCTAAACGGCTTCGAGCATTTCATACACTGTGTCCTGGTATTCCGGAACCACCAGAGCCGATTCTTACACGTTGGGGAACGTGGTTGAAGGCAGCTTTTTTATTATGCTGAATATTTTCGACAAATAAAAGCTGTGATACTACAGTTCAACCCTAACAAGGCTGCAGCTATTAAGGAAAGCCAGACAAGCTTTCAAGATGTTTCCCTTGAAACAGGTTTAAAAACTATTTATAACAATTATAGAGGACTACACGACGCAATAGAAAAATTGCAAACTACTTCGTTGTCGTTAGTGGAATCGCTGCAAATAGTGGACGACGTAAATACACAGCTACAGACTATAAATGACGCAAAAAATAAACCCGTTATTGAAAAATTCGAGAGTGTATTACGGAAAGATCCTGATTTTACCAAATTAAGACAAATTTGTGATGGTGCATCTACAGCTGCATTAAGTGAGTTCACAGAGTGTTTTAGTTATGCCTGTATTACTTCCGTAGATATCGAACAGTCTTTTTCAAAATACAAACATATTTTTTCACCACAGCGAATATCGCTTACTGAGACAACTGTAGAAACATATCTGATGCTATACAGTTATTATAGAAGTGCTTCAGTTTGTGATGACGACAACCAAGCTACTTCATAAATCTGCTTAAGAAGGTGAGTTTTGTACATATTTTTATAAAGTGTACCAGTATTAATAAAATTTATTTCCATTTATTTTATTTTTTATTTATTTATTATTAGTTATCACTTAGATATACAATGTACATGTGTGAACGTCATTTAACAGTTTAATAATAACGTGCAGCACTAAGCTTACAAAATATAAGGAAATACTTAAAAAAATAATTTAAAGCGAACGAAATAGTACAAAAACATACATCACAATATATAAAATATTTTTCTTTTGATAATTGTATTTATTCAAATATTATATGATGCATACCCAGTACGTCTCTGTAGGATTAATGACCTTGGCCAGGCTTACTTATAAGTTATAAATCATAGTTTATATAAAATAGTAAAGTTCATACGGTTGTAGGACAAACCACATTAAAATAAATATTAAGAAAACTATTTCAGAGCACTTCTACTTACGCTAATCGTCCATTAGAAGAAAAAAAAACAAAATTATCACATCCAAAACATATTTCACGTAATAATGTACAGGGTATTCCGTTTAAATAAAATACTACTTCCTCACGTCCTTGGTATATTTAATCACTGGTCTGCAACGAAATCCTCCTTTAAAAATTATGCTATAAGTATGAAGATTTTAATGCTCTGAATCTATTCCCGTTGGCTGATATTTTCTATCACGTCTAGATTTTTTTATATGAATTTTTTTTTAAATTTCATAAATTTTTTTTTTTTAAATTTTTTTTTGTCAACATCAAGAACAGTATACATACATACAAAATAAGTTTTAGCGAGTTGTAAGAGAAAGAAAGAAAGTATTGACAGTGATTTTTATGGTAGTAGATATGCGCATGCGCAGTATTCGCTGTGACTTTACTTTCTTTCTCTTACAACTCGCTAAAACTTATTTTGTATGTATGTATACTGTTCTTGATGTTGACAAAAAAAAAAATTTAAAAAAAACAAAATTTATGAAATTTAAAAAAAAAAATCATATAAGAAAATCTAGACGTGATAGAAAAAATCGGCCAACGGGAATAGATTCAGAGCATTAAAATCTTCATACTTATAGCATAATTTTTTAAAGGAGGATTTCGTTGCAGACCAGTGTAATTTGTTTTGATTATCATGATATTTTCGAGATCTGTATAAAAAAACCGTATAATGTTTATTTTCAACGTTATTTTACGTATTATACTGACGATGCTAAAGTCCAAAGAATGATATTAATTGACATCTTATGTACAATGTATCTCTAATTTTCTTCATATTCCAATATCCATTGATGCAAATAACCGGGAAAGTAATTGTTTAGAAATATATCTATCTCTGGCAAAATTTTCATTCTAAATAAAAGATTATAATTCATGTTTTGCTGTCATTAAACTTTTATTCAATAATATTTTTATTAATATTTGGTTGACCGTATATTTTTAAATTTAGCTCGTATTTTCACAAGGTCAAGAGAAATATATTCGTACATAAAATAATAAAATGTCATAGAGATGATAATGTTTGTGTGTTTCTATGCCTACGTCTACAATACAGGGGCTATTTTAAGGTGCTCTAAAATGTTTTGACTGTTACTCACCTTTGCGTAAACGACCACAAAAAGGCCACGCATGCTCATTCACCAAATTTCAATATTTAGTAAATCGGTAAACACGAATATTTCAAAACAATAAAAGAAAGTGAAATACATATAGAATTCGGTAACTTATCTTTTTGGCAAAAATACGATTTAGTAGGTGTATATCAATTTTCTACTAAAAATCCACTTTCACTTGCCCTTTTGCAAATTAATTGCTAATAATTAACAAATAGTATAAATTAGATATCTTCAGAAACAGAACAAGAATTATAATAATAATAATTTATTGTAAATACGGAATTTATTTGTAATGAAAACTTCCTTTTGTCAAGTGTTTAAATGATAAAAAATAACATTTTAAAACTTGTTTACTGGGCATCGATTTAAGAAATACAAATAAATAGAAATCGTATTGTTACAAAATATCCGATTAGCCTACGTTATGGAGATACATATTGGTCAAATAATTAACAACATTATTGTCAACGCCATTCATTAGGACTTTATTATAACATAAAACAGGGGTGTGCGGTGAGTTTTGATACAGGGGAAGCAGTTTGTGATATACGGTGATGGGTAGTGCGAAGCCCCGAGCGAAACGAGGCAAACATTTTTTTAAGAAAAGGGGCGTGGCTTCCGTATACTCATTTTAAAGCAAACATCGAAAGCCGCAAAGTTATGATATCTAGAAAAAAGTACAGTTGCAGGACCGCCACTCCTCAATAAACATAAAACATAAAAACACCACAAAAATTAAACAACCCCCGATTCCAAAGCCGAAGCTGCACGGGGGAGGGTTACACTTATGAAAAAAACGCAGACATACAATCATACCCACCGACATTGCCAGTGCCGGTGGCGGGAATCGAACCCGCAGCGAAATAGAGAGTTTGTTCAGTCACACTTGCCATCTCTAGCCAACTATAAATCGAGCCGGCTAGTTAAGTAGTTAACATGCACATATGCCTACCTATTTATAATGTAGTTTAATCCGCCTCTTCTTTTTTTGCGAAGTCGGAAATAACTTCGTCGTAAAAGTTTTAATTTTGGGACATCTTCACAAAAGTCACTTTATATTATTGTCAACAGGGACAATTTTGAAAGCCGCTCTTCACTGGTTGAATTTCTTGAAAAAGTTTTTATTCTTTTTTAAGGTAGAAAAACTGCGTTCAACCGAAGCACTAGTTGCAGGTATCGTCAACACTAATTCACACAATTTCAACTCTTCAGAGAAGGCCTGATCCAAACTATTTTCTTTTATAAAGATAATCAGTTCGTTGGCGTTATGTTTCTGACTAATATCTTCTGTAGCATAAATAACTGAAAGTTCCGATCGTAACCCAACTATATCAAAAAAATTTCCGTAGTTATCACTCAATTACTGAAGTGCGTTTTGTGGAAACTGTTTATTTTTAAATTCATTAAAATTACACAATTCTAAAAATGGTATATTACTAAAATTTTTAAATTTATTATTTAGTTGCCCAGTGATATTGTCCAAAATTTCGATAAAAAGTCTTCGATATGAAGTTCTACGATCCACTATAAATTCAGTTCGTATTCTTTTTCTTTGCGGCTCTAAATTGTTATTACTAGTTTTCTCCCAGAACTTTTCAAATTCATTTGTTTTGTTACAAATCAAATTTTTGAATTCTTGAATTTTCTTTACACAAAATCCAACGTCATTTGATTTAGTTTGCAAAATATTGAATAAATTGTCAGTAAATGGGAATATTTCGGAGAAAATACCTATTTAACAAAAAATTAAAATCAAAGTCTCTTTTCAATGAATCTAAGTAACCACTGGATTCATTCAAAGTCTCAGTGTCCCAATCATCTTTGCTTTGTAAAATATTTTCAAATAAACCAATTAGAGGTTGTCGATATTCAGATACAATTTGTACTAGCCTCCCATTGTAATTCCATCGTGTTGGAGCAACTCTGGGTAGTCTCTTCTGTACTTCCAAATCTAAAGCTCGTGTACGTTTTGATGATTTTGAAAAAAAGGCAGCAATTCCACTAATACTTGAAAAAAAATACTTTGCACTCTTTAATACACGCTGCACATTGAGCAAGAACTAAATTTAATCGAGCGCAAAACAATGTACAAATATTGCATTCTGAAAAGTCTCTTTTACTTTGGCCTGTAGGCCCCCCAATTCACCAGCCATTACAGCGGCCCCATCATAACTTTGGGCGATAAGTTTAGCACCACACTGTAGATCATCGACTATCTGACAAACTATAGCATATAAAGCTGTGGCCGTTCTCTGCGTTGTTACGTCTAAAAATCCTAAAAAGCGCTCTTGGACTTTCCCATTTGGATTTATGTAGCGTACTATGATTGATAACTGACTAATATTCGTAATATCGGTTGTTTCATCTAACATAATTGCAACAAAAGGAGCTTTTTTTATTTCTTGCCTGATCTTTTCTAAAACAATATTACTTATCGACTGAATCAAATCATTTTGAATATGATTTGATATACCGCGAAATACCGTGGAGTGTTCCAGATGGTTACTTAAAATTGTATCGTATTTTGCTAATAAATCAACTAAATTGATGAAATTGCCCCTATTAGCAACGCTCCGAGATTGAGTATGACCTCTAAAACTAAGTTCATTTTCGCCGAGAAAACAAACAATGTCAATAAGTCTTTTTAACACTTCTTAACAAGCAAATTTTAATGATTAATATATGTGATAAATAATAATTAGATTCTAATTATGTTTTTTTTAATAATCCCAAGGGAAGCACTGCTTCCCTTGCTTCCATGGACCGACCGCCCCTGACATAAAAACAAAATTTATAGAAATCAAAATCCGATACACCATCGTCATATTCGAAACAAACGTTTGAGTGGTGCTTAAGAGATGTACGAATATTTTTAATATACCTCAGAAAAAGAAGTCAAGTGGGTTGAGATCGGATGATCGAGGAGACAATGAAATTGATCCACATGTTCCAATTTGAAGTGTACCATAAAATCTTTCCATTTCCGACTAATTTTGTAACTCGCAAGATAAGCGGGATTTCTCTGTTTGGAAAGTTAAAGCCAAACACCCTGTATACGTTTTCTACAAAATGTTTGAAAGAGTTGTTAATAGTACCTCTCCACCAAAAGATTCATTCGTAGGGTTTTGAAACCTTATAAGTTATTATCAATTTCGTTCTCGATAAAATAAATTTTAAGTATCTAAAATAACATTCGCATAGAAAACTTATTACCGATTTAACCATGTTTGTCTAAAACACGTATATACGGAATTATTGCTTTAAAATGAGACTCCCTTTTTGACATGTTTACTTTACCTTCAATATTTGTAAATTATCAATAAACGGCACTCTAGAAATCCTTTGGATGTGCGACAAAGTGCAAAGTCTGATACTATGACCCACATTACAGTGAGAGTTCGTTGGTCTCATCGCTCGGGGATTTGAGATGGTGGAGAATTTCAGCAAGTTCTGTGTTGGCATATTTTTGTTAATTCTCTTCTCTAATGAGTTCAATATATGTCGATAGAGAAATAATGAAATGTATGTTGAATTATGAATACTTATTATAGGGTTTTTGAACACGAATCTAGATAGATTAACAGAAAATAATAAAACTGCAAATTAAGAAGGTGGATGCATTTGTTATTATTTTTAATGGAAGTCTTCAAATGTTTTCGTATTTGAATTGAATGTTTTCATTAATTATTTTTGGTGAAATGGTGTGCTATTCCTATCCTAAACCTATTACTAAATCATATTATGATCAAATTACTATGAACAAATTATTATATTTTTCCCTTCCAATGTTAAATTTACGAAAATGGTCGAAAATTATATTTAAACAAAAATATATTACCTGGTGCCCCATTACATTTCGACCCTTTTTACACCTATATAACTTTTGAACTAGTTGAGATAATGAAATGTGGTTTTCGCAAGTCTTCTTCTAATTTTGATAAGTTTTTTTCTGAGTATCCATCTTTTTTGCTCACTTCCGGTTTAACCGGAAATGACATAACATATTTTCGGGGATAGGCAACTTTGTTATTTCAAATGGAACATCCTGTATATTTTTTCACAGTTGGAAATCCCATTGTTTCCCCAAAGAGAAAATATTTGTTTTCTTCACGGGATGTGTATTCTGCGGTTATCATTGTCCTTAGAAAAGTATATAAACTTGGGTTTGTTAAAATTTTAGGTTATTATTAATGTATACAAGCAGCATTAATTATTAGTAATCAATAATTTGCCGCTGTCAGCTGTACCTACAACAGTAAACAATGAACAATTTCAAAATTACTAAACGTAACATATGTGACGCTTTTATAGAGCGCGGAAAACATATATCAACAGCAGAACGGTATATTAAGGAGCATTTCGATCTTTCTGAAGAGCAGTTGCAATGTGTTATCATCAAAATTCAGAAACACTTATTGCCCGAATTTAAGATACGCTGGAATAAAGCCGGAAGTAAAGGGGATGTGTTCTTCCGCAGCAACGAGAAATGGTTAGATGTCGAATTTTTTGTACCATTCCAAGAAGACGAAGAACCATCGACGTCCTTATCTGAAAACCCACGAAGGAGACAGTGTAAGTCATTTAATGAATCCACAGAGAAGACACAGAAACGAAAAGCAATAAAACTATATCGAGACTCTGGACTTGATCAGATTTATCATTCATATACTCAGGGATTACGTTCAATTGGTGAGACATGGGAATCAGAAATTATAGAGGAACTACGTTCTGCATCACAATAAGGAAGGCTTTTATCCACACATTATTAAGGCGTAATACTTCTGTTGAGCCTTTCACAAATCAAGAGGCCTTGGCTCTTTTCATTGATTAAGATTTAACGAAAAACCAATATACATAGCTTAGAACCTGTTTACAAGACAAAGACTGTACTGTACTCCCATCATATACCAAACTTACAGAAGCAAAGCGAGAATGTTATTCAGAGCACATGCAAGTAACTGAAATTGGTGCTAAAGTAAGTTTGCAGTCTCTTCTAGATCACACATGTAAGAGAATAATCAAAATTGATTCTGTGAATGTGGCCAACTTTTCACAATTAATATTATACAGTAAATGGGGCTGTGATGGATCTTCGAGACAAAGTGAGTACAAGCAAATACTGTCTGGTGAAAGTGACGTAATATCCGATACTAACTTGTTTGTAACATCCTTGGTTCCACTACAAATTGTAGATGAAGTCACAAAAAACGTCGTTTGGAAAATCCAACCCGGTCCTCTGTTCGATACTGTGGGCCCATTTTAAAAGAATTCTCAAAAGAGACTCCAGAGAACACAATATCTGTTTTCAATGAAGTTCGAAACTCAAATAAGCACTCTTTTGCCTTCTTTTGTAGTGAAGAATGAACAGCAGATGTCTATTAAACATGAGCTGTTCTTTACAATGATAGATGGTAAGATTACACAAGTAGTAACAAATACTCCATTAAGTGCCACATTCCATATATGTCTTGCAAGACCAACAGAAATGAACGAATTGGAACGTGTTAAACAGAGACCTGAGAATGAAGAGCATTATAGATTTGGACTCTCATCTTTACATGCATGGATTCGATTTATGGAGTTAGTACTTCATGTTTCATATAATTTATCATTTAAAAAATGGTCAGTAACCTCAGAGGACATGAAAAAGCAAAAGCAATCTAAAAAAAGCTTATGTACTGGAGCAGCTTCGGAAAGAATTAGGATTACTAATTGATAAACCTCGACAAATCAACGGAACTAATAATGACGGAAATACCGCTTGAAGGTTCTTTGCCAATTCTGCTTGCACTGCACAAATTACTGGAGTTGTAGAAGAATTAATTATGAGATTTCGCATACTACTTCAGACAATATCAAGTGGTATGGCAATCAATGTCAAACAGTTTGGTGAATATGCTTTTAGAACAGCCGAATTATATGTGAGCAAATATCCATGGTACTATATGCCCTCCTCTGTACATAAAGTACTCATTCATGGAGCAAACATAATTCGATATAATGCACTTTTATCACTTGGTCAGTTGTCCGAAGATGCACAGGAATCCAGAAATAAGGATTATAAACGTTTTAGGTTACATCAGTCTCGTAAATGTTCCCGAAAAGCTACTAACGAAGATGTCTTTCATACTTTATTGTATACATCAGACCCTTATATAACGATATTAAGACAATCTGTGTCACGCAAGATTGTGGAACTTGAAGAAGAAGCCTTGCAACTATTACAATAAATATTTATTTATATATAATTATATACATAAATTACACGCTGTATGTTATCATTATACAATTATAAAATGAAATATATAAAAACAAAATAAAAATTTTTACCGTCACTACTGAACGTCAGACTTTTCTTTATATCTGTATACTGAATTTCATAGTAACAAATAAAAAGTTACAGATTTTTGAGACGGCGCCTCCACCATCGGCCCATTGTGTACCGCCTTGTTGGAAATAGGACTATCCTCGACAAATTATCCTGTTCAAGTTGCGGATAAAAGAAATTTTCTGATATATCCAAATATGATGAGGCATTGATAATTGGATTGTTAAAAAAAAGGACCGTACATTTTTTTTTTGATACCGTACACCAAACTGTAACATTTGGAGAGGATCTGACATACTGATGAAAATTTATGGGATTTTCTGACGCCCAAACTCTACAATTTGCTTATTAACCTTGCCATTTAAGTAAAATGATGCTTCGTCTGATATGACTAACTTATCAAGAAAATGCCTATCTCTTCTACGTAAAGTAAGAATTTTTCTACAAAATTGTACTCGTTTTGAAAAATAAGTTTCCTTTAATTCTTGATGAATCTGAATTTTATAAGCATTCAATTTTAGAACATTTTTCATAACAGTATGAACATTTGTTTTCGGAATACCTTTTGCGTAAGACTTTTTTCTTGTAGAAGAGGAATGATCATTTTGTGTCATTTCCAAAATTTCTATTACATTATTAAGTATATTTTCATTATTTGGAGTTCTTTTTTTTACGGTCAATACTACCCGAATTCCAAAAAGTTTCTATACCATTTTCTATTTGCATTTTTTGTTGGAGGTTCTTTGTTAAACATAGTTCTAAATCTTCTTTGTGTTGTTTTGTAAGACTTAGTGTCAGCGAAAAAAGATTACACACTTAGCATTTTCACTTAAAGTAAACATTTTTCTTAAAGTAACTCAAGTACCCGAGTTGCTAATAAACTAATTTGACGTTTACAAGTGATGTTGTCTTTTATTTCCATAGTCTACTTTGAATCGTTATTTTTTTTCGTAGCATTCAAAACGCAGGATTCACTTTAAAGGCTTATAAAACCATCATTGTATAATTTCCATGACATATATGGAATTTTCGGAAAGGGGAAACAATGGGCTTTCCAAGTGTGAAAAAAATATACAGGATGTTCCATTTAAAATAACAAAGTTGCTCTATCCACGAAAATGCGCTGTCAGTTCCGGTGAAATCGGAAGTGAGCAAAAAAAGACGGATACTCAGGAAAGAACTTATCAAAATTAGAAGAAGACTGGCGGAAACCACATTTCATTATCTCAACTAGTTCTGTAGTTATATAGGTTTAAAAAAGGGTCAAAATATAATGGGGCAAACCGATATAATATAAATTTTGACCACTTTATTTACAATTTTATTACTAATAAAACCTTAATGAATGTCTAAAAATTGATATTTTTAGGAAATTGTAAAAAAAGGGAATTTAGAGTAGATATTAAGTACATAGATAATAATTAGTCGCCGTCTGATTAAGCAACTTCCTTGTCTGTGGCTTTACAAAAACTTTTTGATTTTCCATGGCCTACTATTTTGTTTTGTTAAGCAATGGATAACTTTTCTTAAATTAGTCTCTTGAGAAACAATTTTTCTTCAGCATGTGATGCATCATTTGAAAGCTCTTTTTAAGCGCAATCTGAAAAACGAAAAAATCCAATATGGCTGCCACAAGAAAACAAAAGTTATCTAGGATATCTCGAAAACAAAAGAATATCGAATATTCGTTTCTGCAGCAAAATATTAGTCTCTAAAAGTGTCCTAATAATGTAAAAGCCTTAAACCTGTCTGATTAGGATTAGTTGGCTACAACTAAAAAGAGAAATCACAAAATTTTCGCTTTTTTTTTGAAAATTCCCAAAAACAGTTTCAATTAACCGTGACTTCTTAACGGATTTGAAAATCAGCATAAAATTTGCTAAAACTTACCCTATTTAACCGATTCTGCAGCTCTTATGGTTTCCGAGATCGCAATGGTGAGCATCGAATTTGGGACACACGGTATAGTTAAAATACCTAACTGGTCTACACTTAGGGTTGAAAATATCTTATATTGTGATTTTATTAACTTAAGAAATAATGAACCTCGATAATACCATTCTAAAAGCTTAATTTTTGATAAAGATTTCGAAAAATAAATTCAGTTGTATTACTAATATTATTAGTTGTATTACTATAATTTCATCCAATAAAATTCACAAAAAACTATGGTAAAAAAAGTTTTCAACTTAATCAGTTTTTCTATTATAACTACTTTGTGAGTATATTAATTATGTTTGCTTTTACCAATCTCTGATTAATTGACCGTAGATTCTCTGAACTAGGTAACAAAAGAAGAGGTGGTATATTAATAGCGGTTCTTAATGAGTACTTAGTAACTGAACTTGATTTAAATTTTATTCGTGACGAACTTTCTAATATTGATATCCTTGGTGTTAAAATAACAAACAACTCTTATTCCGTTTTTATATTTGTGCTTTATATTCCTCCCAATCTGCAACCGTCTATTTATAACTAACTCTTTGAGCTCTTGGAAACTTTACATTATATTTTTGGTGGTGATATTTATTTTGTGGGTGATTTTAATATACTGGAATTCAATTCTTTAACTAATTATATTCGCACGGACAAACAGTTGTTATTAAATATATTTAGCAATTTCTTTGAACTGAATCAATACAGTGTGGAAATTAAGTAACACATAAATTCAGTAATTCCGTTGATATTAATTTTTTGGAAAAAATTTCGAAGGGGTATAGCGATTTTAACTTCAGCAAATATTTTCAGTCTATTTTCAGTTTCTTATGTCATTTATTTTTTAAATTATGACGTCATCGACTTTTTTTTAAATGACAACCTATATTTTTTATTATTGATTTTGGTAGTAATTTTTATTCCGGTTCCGACCGTATAAAATTTTCAATATGTTATATTTGAAAAAAATCGAGAAAAACAGTCTTAAAGTTCAAATAACAAAAATTCACTAAATTGGGAAAATTTATCTAGTTGCCTAAGTTTGACGGAAAGTTATCGACGGCACATTCGTTTTTATTTTGAAATTATATAAATAGTTGAAAAAATCGAACTAATGTGATACACCGGCAACTAGATAAATTTTCCCAATTTAATGAATTTTTGTTATTTGAACTTTGTAACGCATAAATTCAGTAATTCCGTAGATATTAATTTTTTGGAAAAAAATCTCGATAGCGATTTTAACTTCAGCAAATATTTTCAGTCTATTTTCAGTTTCTTATATCATTTATTTTTCAAATTATGACGTCATCGACTTTTTTTAAATGTTTAAATATTTTTTATTATTGATTTTGGTTGTAGTTTTTATTCCGGTTCCGACCGTGTAAAATTTTTAATATGTTATTATTTGAAAAAAAATCGAGAAAAAACAGTTTTAATGTTCAAATAACAAAAATTCATTAAATTGGGAAAATTTATCTAGTTGCCGGTGTATCACATTAGTTCGATTTTTCAACTATTTGTATAATTTCAAAATAAAAACGAATGTGCCGTCGATAACTTTCCGTCAAACTTAGGCAATCAGATAAATTTTCCCAATTTAATGAATTTTTGTTATTTGAACTTTAAGACTGTTTTTCTCGATTTTTTTCAAATATAACATATTGAAAATTTTATACGGTCAGAACCGGAATAAAAACTACTACCAAAATCAATAATAAAAAATATAGATTGTCGTTTAAAAAAAAAGTCGATGACGTCATAACTTAAAAAATAAATTACATAAGAAACTGAAAATAGACTGAAAATATTTGCTGAAGTTAAAATCGCTATAACTCTTCGAAATTTTTTCCAAAAAAATTAATATCAACGGAATTACTGAATTTATGTGTTACTTAATTTCCACACTGTAACATAACATACCAAACGTAAACGGTAGATTTTTAGATTTAGTTTTATGTGATAGACCTTACACAGTTATGAAAACGTTTGATATATTGTTACCCGAAGATCTTCATCATCCAATATTAAACTTAACTATTACGCATAATTTAGTTAAGAATGAAAACATCTTGATTAGGCTTGAGATAACTTATAATTTCCGTAAGGTCAATTTTATAGTTTCAGACCAACAGCTAAGCTTAACTGATTGGTATCTTTTGGGCCAATTTACCGATTCTAATAATGCAAGTGATCACTTTTACAAAGTATTTATTAATATATTTGATTTGTGTGTTCCTAAAAAAATCTCTCAGTCTAGAAAATCCACCGTGGTTCTCTAAAAGTATAATTACTGATATAAAACACAAAGCAAAACTATTGAAAGAATATAACCGTACTGAAAAAGATAACACGTTCGTCAATTTCAAATTTCTTCAGTCAAAAATTAAGAAAGATATTAATATGAGATATAAAAGTTTTTTAAATAACATTAAAAACAATATTCGTTGCGATCCTAAAAGTTTTGATCATAAATTAACAGTAACAGGTGTGTGAATTCGTTACCGGACATAATCAGGGTCAATAATACCGATTTCAGTATTCAGTGGCAGAAACCTGCTGATATTGCAAATGCTTTTGCGTCTTTCTTTAAATCTAGCTTTTCGTCAGGTACCTTAGTTGTTCCTGAAAAGTATGTTACAGATAATAACTTTTCCCTTGGAAGCTTTTTCCGAAAATGATGTATATGATATTTTAAAAAGAACCAAACCTAAATTTACCTCTGGTCCTAACGGCATACCTGCTTTTATTTTATGCGACTATACTGCAGTGTTTGCCTGTAATCTTATGAAAATGTTTAACGTGTTCAAATTCCAGCACATTCCCAGATAAAAAGGGCGATAAAAACTGTTATTAATTATAGGCCTATCACGATTATCTCTAACTTTTCCAAGGCTTTTGAAATGTTACCACATAAAGCAATTTTTTTTGCTAGCACTCACTCACTCACTCACTCACTCACTCTCAGCATGATTTAATGCAGAGTGGATTTACCACTACTGACGTTTTTTGCTTAACACACCACATTTCCGAATCAGTGGGTTCTGGTTGACGTCATCTGTACAGATTTTAGTAAAACATTCGACAGATTCGATCTGATATTCTTTTGTGTACATTTAAACAGTTTTCAGATAAATTGTCTACTCTTTTTTCATTGTACTCGCGACATAGGCGTCAATACATGGAATACCGTGCTTTCAAGTATGGCGAATTTATTTTATCATCTGGTATACCACAAGGGTCCATACTTGGGCCTCCTCTTTGCGTTATTTTTCTCAAAGACATTGTACATATGATTGTCGTCAATTGTCTTCTGTATGCAGAGGAATTAAAAAAATATTGTGACATTAATTCTTTCTGCGATTCCCTACAATTGTAAATAAATTTGATTAAATTAATGACTAGTGTATAAAAAGTAACTAGCCATTAAATGTGTAAAAGTGTAACGTTCTGTCTTTCACAAGAAAACAAAAATTAACTGTATATTTACGATTATACACTAAATAATATGTCTCTAAATAGAGTAACCGAATTTAAAATCTTCGGAATTATTTTTGATTTAAAACTGAGTTTTATTCTTCATATTAATGCTGTTGTACTTTCTAGTTACAAAAACCATTCGTTATATTCGCAAGGGTCTAGTAACGTTTTATTTTTACTGTTCTTTTGTTCTGTCTAAGTTAGAATATGCTAGTATAATGTGGAATCCTGGGGTATCAAACAAATAGTAATAATTTGGAAAGTATTCATTCAACATAAATTTTTAAATGGTAAATTTTTTATGGTAATTACCCAGTTGTTGGAGCGCTACATCAACAACAATTAACTAGGCATAATATTTTGAGTCTAAAAGATAGAAAAGAAATGCATTTCTCTTAATATTCTTACGGAATATTATTCATAATAAATTAGACTGTCTTTCTATTTTAATTCAACTTAATTTTAATATTTTTTTTAGTCGCTGCTAAGCACACTGTCAGTTTTTATTTACCAACTGCAAAGACCATGTTACTGAAATGTTCACCTTTATTTTTTGTAAGCAACAATTATCAATCTATTCAAGTTCATTTAGATAGTTCTATTTGTAGTATTAACTTGATCAAAAAGTTTTTTGTAAAAAGTAATGTAAGTGCTGTTTAATGTTTATCTTTTTCTTCCTGTTGCAAATGCATTGTAATATTTGTCAATTTTCAATTGCCTAATTACACAGGCCTACTAAAAAGAAGTTCTGTCCTAGAGATCAGACCCAATTTTTTCCATGTATTTTGACATGTTGCAACCGAATTTGGCAAAAAAATTTTTGGCGCGTCATTTTTTCTCTACGAACCCTTATAACCCTCTATATCTCCCAGGGGGAAAATTTGTTGAAAAAAATTTCTATAAGGGTTCCTTGAGTCGCTGATCACAAATCTGAAGTCAATAATGATTTTTAACATAATGACAGCTGTCAACAAGCTGTCAAATTTCATTAAAAATGTAAAAAGTCAATATTTTGGGCTGCTGATCACGAATCAGAAGTCAAAAATGAATTTTGACATAAGGACAGCTGTTCACAAGGTGTCGAATTTCATGAAAAATATAAAAAGTCAATATGTCAAAGTTCATTTTACTTCCTCACCCGTCAAAGTGTGGATGTATCGTATAAAAAAATTTTGAAAATTTTTGTTGCATTTCTGGACGAATCTCAACGAATTATGATACACAAAATTTCAGAAAAAATAAAATTTCTGTCTGTGTGTTTATCTGTCTGTCTGTCTATGTGGTTCGCGATAGCATCTACAGTTTTTGAGATAAAACTTTCAAATTTGGTACACACATTCTAGAGGTCAAGGAAAAGATTAAGTTCGTTGATGAGCAAAATCGGTTCTTAAAATTTGAAATGTCAAAAAAAATATATTGAAATTTTTTAAACGTCAATTTGAAGTGTCATTTTTTTGACATTGCAAATTTTAGAATATTAGTGACATTCCACCAATTGACTTTTTGAAACGTCAAAAATACTTTTTCAAAAAAAAATTATCAGTGACATTCCACCAATGTGACTTTTTTGAAACGTCAAAAATTACTTTTATTACAAACTCCATCGCACATCGAGTTTTTTTGAAACGTCAAAATACAACTTTTTTTGAAACGTCAAAAATTGTGACTTTTTTGAAACGTCAAAAATTTCTTTTATTATAAACTCCACCACACGCTAGTTTTACTACGGTGAGGAAGTTCTGATCCCCAAATAATTAGCAGCGGTTTTGACTTCTGATTCATGATCAGAAACCAAAAAAAATTTAATAATATGCTCTAAATATTGACTACATTTTTCATGAAATTTTACAGCTTGTTGACAGCTGCCATTATGTCAAAATTTATTTTTGACTTCAGATTTATGATCATCGACCCAAAAAACCCTTATTGAAATTTTTTCAAAAAATGTCCCCCTTAGGGGATTGTAGAGGGTCGATTATAGGGGGTCGTAGAGAAAAATGATTTTGCCAAATTTGGTTTCAGCGCATTAAAATACATGGGAGAAGTTGGGTCTGATCTGTAGGACAACGTTTTTTTGTAGGCCTGTGTAATTTTTCGTAATTATATTATTCTCATTTTTTTTTGTTTTATAATTGTGCTGTATTCCCGTTCTATAATAATTGGCATGCAAATACTGATGGTGTATCTTAATTGTTTATTTATTTTCTATTTTTTATATATTTATTTAAGATACACCATCAATTAATTGCTTATTTATTTTTTATTTTTTATATATTTATTTATGACAAATATCGTGGACATTAAAAAAAATCGATTTTTTTCAAATAAAAAATGGGCTTCATCCTTAATCTCGTGCATTTTTGGAACCCTGTATTGTTCTACTTTTAATTTCATTCCCTAAATCAGTTTAACTACCACTGTTCTGCAGTAAGTATTCCATACAGAACTTCTATTGTAGCCATGGTACGATGTAAAAATAAGAATAATGTAAAAATCAAAATTTTATTTTTTTGGCCAATTAAATCAAGATTATATAAATTGTGACAAAAGACGAAAAGTAGCTAAATCCTGTGTTACTTAATATATTTCTATTCATCTAAGGAATGTATACATGAAAAAAAATTATTTATCCTAACCACTTTGCGGGAAGTAAAAGTATTTTCAGAAAGAGAAGTACATTTTTAATTTGATTTCACCGGCGCCTTCGGCATATTTTAAACAAGATAAGTGACCGCCTCCGAGGCTCTTGACCTCTCAACAATATGCAGAAGCCTAAAGTAAACTTATATTTGTTGAATTTCTAGCACCCACCATAAACATAACGGCCTGCTTCAATCACTATACAATATTTAAATTCATCAAAGAAAATATTTTACCGGCGCCTCCGGCACATTTGAAACAAAATAAGATGACCGCCTCCGAGGATTTTGACCTCTCAACCATATGCAGAAGCTTAAATTAAACTTATATTTGTTGAGTTTCTACCACCCACCATAAACATAAAAACCTGCTTCAATTACTATACAATATTTAAATTCATCAAAGAAAAGTTAAAAATAAAATAAGTAGGCATGGTTTTTGAATCGAAAAATATTACGCACTTCACAACACTAGCAATTATCGTAATGTAACAATTCTATAAATTTATTTAAATTTGAGAGGTAGTAAATTTAATTAACCAATTGCTAAAAACATATAAAATTGGATACACGCAATATAGTAGTATTAAAAAAATTAGATATTAAATTTGTGCTGCAATAATTATTTTGGGGTTGTTGCCAAATATCTCAAGTGATTAATGTTAACATATACGTTCATTATGAAGACCGTAGTGCATAATAGGTTTTATCATTATTCAAAATAACCTTCTGGCAAATCAACGACTCTAAAAATAGAGTATTTTTTTCTGTAACAGAACGAATTACTCAGTGCTGCTCTAAATTGATTATAAATAATGATGCATATTAAATTAAGTTAATAGGGTAATATTAGAATTAAACAAATTGTAGTCTTTTGAATTGTTATTGTTGGTTCCGTAGTCTTTTGAATTGTCACTGTTGGTGCCTGTATACCACGAATTATTTTTCCAAAATCGTATGACAGCCACCAGGAACAATTACAGTAGCAAATATAAATATAATAATAATAATAATAATATTTTATATAATATATATAAAAATAATAATAATAATAATAATACTTTATTTCTAGTTTCATAGTCATGAGATTTTCCAGTTTTTGGAGGCGTATACTTTATCTGATATTTCAATAGACTTTGGCAATACAGTTGGCGTATGTTTAGGATTTTATATTTCTTGAAGAGTTCTTTGCTCGGAAATAACATGGGTTTTTTAAACATTATTTTTAAAACTCGCTTATGGCATTTTAGCAACGGACTTAAAGTTGTTTTATTTACTCCCCCCCACCCAATTATGCCGTATTTAATTATTGATTCTACAAGACCGTAGTATATAATTAATTGTTGATTTTCATCAAGGATTATACTAGTCTGCTTGAAAGTGTAATAAAGGCATCTAATTTTTTTGCAGAGGTATTCAATTTGATAATTCCATTTCATATGCGAATCTAGGATTATGCCCAGATACTTTACTTGTTTTGCCTGTTCTATTTCAGTATTTGTATTTTCTATTTTTATCTTGGTGTATAGTGGGAGGTTGTTTTTATATGAGCAAAAAGGCAAGTATTGTGTTTTTGTTAAGTTCATGGTAAGTAGATGCTGGTCAAACCAATTTTTTATTATTTTAATATTTTTGGATACCTTTGTTTTAATTTCATCCCATGTATCTCCTTCAAAGAAGACTACCGTGTCATCGGCAAATGAGATTATCTCGCCGTCAATTTTTAAGTTTAACAAATCATTGAGATATATATTGAATAAGACTGGTGCGAGGACCGTCCCCTGTGGCAGGCCATAGGTGATGGTTCTCGGGTCGCTTTCGTAGTTTTCTAAGCTAACTTTTTTGTGTTCTATTACTCAGGTAATCTTTTAAAACTGTGTATATCTTACCTCTAAACCCTAAATCGTATAGTTTTTTTAGCATTTTAGGGTGACTGATTGTATCAAAAGCCTTTGCCAAGTCTATAAATACACATAGCGATGGCTTTCCTTTGTCTAATGATTGATAGATGTTTCCTGTAAGGTGTCCAATCGCGTCGTCCGTTGATGTTTTTTCTCTAAAGCCATATTGTTTTTTTGACAGAATATTATATTTGTTTAAAAAATCTGTGATTCTTTTTTTTAATGATTTTCAAATAATTTTGCCAAGTGCGACAGCAATGAGATAGGTCTATAGTTTTTTGTTTCTAGTTTATTTCCATTTTTATAAATTGGCTTTATTTTAGCTACTTTAAAGTGTTTAGGGCAGATACCAGTTTCAAAGATTTGGTTTATTAAATGCGACATTAATGGGGCAATAACTTCGTTTGCTTGTTTAATTAGTTCAACTGTTATATTGTCAGGTCCGGCAGCTTTTTTATTTTTTAATTCCGATATATATTTATTTATTTCCGAAGAGTTTACTTTTGTCAGGAAGAAACTGTTTTCTAATGAAGAGTTTTCATATTGTGTGTCTGGTTTTGTTATTACGTTTGCCATTTTTTCTCTAACTTCGGTGAAAAAATTTACAAATTCGTTGCAAATTTCTTTTTTTGTCTGTTGTTTTGTTACCAGTTTCCTGGATTTGAATTTCTGTAATGTCCGTGTTTTTATTTTGTGATTTTACTATATTATTTATTGTGTTCCAAATTACTTTTGAATTATTTGGGCAAGATTTTATCTGATTTTGAAAATACGCTCTTTTTTCATTTTTAATAAGTGAATTTATTTTATTTCGACTGTTGTTATATTGTTGCTTTATGAATGCATTATTTGGATCATTTATTGACTTTTGGTATAGTTCGTCTCGCTGTTTAATGGATGTTGCTAATTTTGTCGATATCCATCCTTTTCTCTTTTTTAACATATCTGATTTTTATTTTTTTAGATGCGTTTTCTTTTGCTACTGTTATATTATTGATGAGGATATTACTTAGTGTTTCAGGGTCATTACAAGCATAAAAATTATCCCAGATTTGTTGTCTCAAATTATTTACAAAGAGTTTTTTGTTTGTTATTATTTTATGTTTATTTTCTTTTTTTATAGTTGTATTTTTTTACGTCTATATACAATAATTTTAGAATTACGCTATACTGATCAGTATAGTTGGTTTTTAATACTACAGGGGTCAGCTGATCATTTGTTGCATGGCCTTTATAAAAAATATGGTCAATACAGCTCTTACTATCGTTTGACACCCTAGTAGGGCAATTTATAAGGGACGTGTAGCCATAATTGTATAAAATATCTTTATATTCATTTGTTAGCTCGTTATCTTCTAGAATATTGATGTTTAGGTCACCTAGTAGGATATTATGATCATAAAAACTCATGTTTTGTAGATAAAGTTCAAGACCTTGATTAAAATTGTTTATGTCTATATTGGTGAAAGGTTTGTAGAGGGCCGTAATTGAGATTTTTTTATTTGATATTTCTAAGACAGCTTTTAATGCTTTGATTTCATTTATTTGAACAATGTCTACTTTTTGTTTTATGTTTTTATTTAAATACATTATTGTGCCATCATTCTTGTTTACGGTACTTTTGTTATAATACAAGTTAAACCCATTTATATAGAAATTTTCAGTGTTTGTGATATGAAAAGTCTCGGTTAAGCAAATTATATCAAAATAATTTTCGAAGTGTGACATGTATACTTGAAACTCGTTAAAATTTTTTGAAATGCTCCGAATATTACAATGATAAATGTTTAAACTATTTTCAGAATTTAGGATATTTATACATTCCTCGATGGATTGAGTTATTTTCGTATTTATTTCATTTGGAATAAAATCGCGGACAAAAGGATCCATTTTTTGTTAGAACTTACAGTTTTTAGTGAGAGATTTGTTTTTTGTCGGTTTTAGTGTTTTTTATAGCTAGTTAATTATATTTTTATATTACATACATATGAAAACTGACTATTTTTCCTGTCTGTTCACCGTTGGAACGCTTCTGGTAAGGTAGTGATACTGAGTGTTGCCCTTTGCTCGTGCTGTGTTTGAACTGGACTAGGACTGGGATGCGTCCGATGAGATGGGGTTAATATTTCCCCTTCTGTGTGATATGAAATTACTGATCGGAAAATCGAAAATCGGAAGTTTGATACCGAAAATTGAGCAGAAGTATACCAAAAACGGTTGCATAATATTTAAATTTCTAAGTGTTTTTGTGTATTACTTCCCTCACCCCTAGTGACACAGCTATCCGAAGCTTTTTCCCGACTAGGCCCCTTAATCACAAAATATGAAGTTAGGTATAATATTCTTTTTAGAATTGCCAGCTTGAAATGAAATAAATAATGAAACCACTGGACTCATTGGATAGTATTTTAGAATTTTTCACTGCCAATGAGTTGATGTAACACTCAATAAAACATAAAAAAAAACCGCTGCCAATTACTTGGGAATCAGAACCTTCTCACCGTTGTAAAACTCGACATGTGGTGAAGTTTATAATAAAAGTAATTTTTGACATTTCAAAAAAAGTCACATTTTTTGACATTTCAAAAAGTTACATTTTGACGTTTCAATAAAGTCACTTTGACGTTTCAAGAAAGTCGCATTTTTTGACGTTTCAAAAAAGTCACATTTTGACGTTTCAAGAAAGTCACATTGTTGGAATGTCACTAATATTTTTTTTAGACCGATTTTGCTGATCAATGAACTCAATCTCTTCCTTGACCTCTATAATATGTGTACCAAATTTGAAATATATAATTTATATGTTTAATGTTATTTTGTAGTTAAAGAAACATGTTTTTTTTATCGTCAAATTCAAATTCAGAGATGAAGCGCAAATTTATAAGAAATTTTATAAATTTTTTTCATAAAATGAGGCTTTCTAAAGACTGTTAAAGTCCTGATAATAAAATGTGAGACACCCTGTATATGAGCGTACACTGGAAGGAGTTCGATTACGATTTTTATTCTTTATTATTTGTAATTTATTTGTGGAAAAAAGGATAAATTTTTTTATCCATTATAATACGAATCAGATCCAATTTTTCACTTTATTATTGCTAGTCACTAAGTTTCCTCATTCATTTTCTTTAAATATATTGTTAAGAAAATAAGTAACTTAACAAAAGAAAAAATCTCATTGTTTTTGATAAGAATGGCTTGATTAATATCCAGAATCGAAATTCTTGGCAAGATTGCCAACGAATGTTCCGATCTATAAAAAAAGTCATACGTGATACTGATATTTCATTTACATAAGAAAGTACTGAAAATATCACATAAAATATATGTGGTGGTTAAAAGTGGATTATATGGATATTGTGAGAAAATGTTTGTGTCTGTGAGTTATATAATTGTTGATTATACAGGGTGAGTCAGTTTCTTGTAGACAAACTTTAACAGAGATAGAACACATGTTTTTAAAAAGAGAAAACTTCCTATAAACATATGTCGTAGAACGCTTCGTTTCCGAGATACAGGGTGTTGAATATAATTTTTTTTTCTCGAATTTTCATTATAACTTATAAACGAATGCTTAGATTTTTTCCATGTTTGGGGGATAATGCCTATTAATTAAGGGGCATAAAACAAGCGATAAGAATGTTCAAAAATTTGCACAGTGGCGGAGTGGAGGGGGTGCTCAACCACTTTCTTAAACAGAACTTCTACACCAATGACTATTTTTTAAAAAAACTGTTATTTTCATTATCTACATACAGTTTAACAAAAATAATGTCTCTTCTTCTGTTTCGAAATTCCTGTGCGTTTCCGAGTTATTTTGATTTTTAGTGTATGATGTGGTACTAAATTAAGTAATTTATTTATTATCAATTATCGGCTAAATATTTAATTCTTTCAACGAAACCTACCTAAATATGGTTTATTAAGGATTCTAAAAAGCCGAAATCTCTTATTCTTTATCTCTTTCCAATGTAGTCAAAATAAATATTTGTTATATCAAGCCATACTCAAATACAATACATACAAATACATACTTAAAAAATTCGAGAAAAAAAAATTATATTCAACACCCTGTATCTCGGAAACGAAGCGTTCTACAACATATGTTTATAGGAACTTTTCTTTTCAAAAACATGTGTTCTATCTCCTGTTAAAGTTTGTCTACAAAAAACTGACACACCCTGAATAAATTACTTAATTTAGTACCACATCAAACACTAAAAATCAAAATAACTCGGAAACGCACAGGAATTTCGAAAGAGAAGAAGGGACATTATTTTTGTTAAACTGTATGTAGATAACGAAAATAACAGTTTTTTTAAAAAATAGTCATTGGTGTAGTAGTTCTGTTTAAGAAAGGGTTTGAGCACCCCCTCCACTCCGCCACTGTGCAAGTTTTTGAACATTCTTATCGCTTGTTTTATGCCCTTTAGTTAATAGGCATTATCCCCCAAACATGGAAAAAATCTAAGCATTCGTTTATAAGTTATAATGAAAATTCGAGAAAAAAACAATTATATTCAACACCCTGTATCTCGGAAACGAAGCGTTCTACGACATATGTTTATAGGAACTTTTCTTTTTAAAAACATGTGTTCTATCTCCTGTTAAAGTTTGTCTACAAAAAACTGACTCACCCTGTAGAAGTTCTTAAATAATTCTTATTTTTCCAGGTTCTTCTAGCAGAGCTTAAAGGCACCGAATACTACTATGCGATAAAGTGCTTGAAAAAAGACGTTGTATTAGAAGATGATGACGTAGAATGTACGTTAATCGAAAGAAAAGTTTTGGCATTGGGCACCAAACATCCATATTTGTGTCATTTGCTGTGTACGTTCCAAACCGAGGTAAGAAAAATAATTACATATGTCTCCAGATAATAATCTAGTTAGCTACTTCATAGAGATAATATTAGTGATTCACACGATTTAGGTTTACTGTTTTGATTGAATATAGATAGATAGATAGATAGATAGATAGATAGATAGATAGATAGATAGATAGTTACATAAAATATTTGTAGCACATAAAATAATATGTAAATACACATTAAAAATCTTAAATCATGTAAAGAAAACAAATAATACTATGTAATACAAACATTTAAATGTTACAGTAATAATTATTAAAAATATATATACAAAAACATACATTTTTGGTAAAAAAACCCAAGAACGATAAAATGTAAAAATTTAAAAAAGATATAATAAAAACTGCAAGTATATTCATATGAATCAAAAAAACCAATTCTATCAAAATATATAAATATAACTACATTATATAAGGGCAATCGTGTATTCATTCATTAAGTAAAATCAAAGTTTTAATGGTATTTCACTTGTCTTAAAACTATTAGGTAACTTATTGTATAGTTTTAAATCTAGTGAATTTCTTACCGATTTTGTTAGACGAAATCCTGTTGTTTTGTTGTATATATAAATTAAAATCTCGAGGTCGAAAAAAATCACAATTACTATACTTCCTTATATTAGGTATAAGAAAGTAAAAAACTGTTAAACAAATTTATACTCAAACATTGTTTTTATTCCGTAGATGATTTTATGTTAATTCCATTTTAAAGAGAAACTATTTTATAATCACTAAAGCTGCAAATCGTTTCTATGTATCATGGTCGTAGAGTACAGAAGTACTTACTGTCGCCGGCATTCACCTTGACCGCGAAACTCTTTCTCCAGTCCAGTCTATTATTAGCTTTCGAGTTGTGTACACGTTAAGTCACTTGGGCGTATTGCATATTATTTTTGTGTTTTCATTTTATTTGTTGATATTAATTTAATAATAAAGCATAGCAGACGTACAAAGTAAATAAATTCATAGGTGAATTTTCGGATTGCATATAAGCATTCCTTACAGTTGTACGGCAATGGAAATATTAATCGCAATTTCATTGGCCGTTTTAAGATAGCCGTAGGGCATGCGCAGTTACATGACATGTCAAAGTGTATTAAATCCTTTTGGAATCGTTTGTCAGCAAGGAACTCGTTAGACTATAGAGAAGATACTCGCCTAGCACGCGGTAGATCCAGGGTTCGAATCACAAACTTATTTATTTTTTTTTAAATAAGTATTTTTTAGTTCGTTAGTAAGATTTTCCTTGCCCTTTATTATAGTTTGTTTATTTTCCTTGCCCTTTTATTATAGTTTGTTTATTTTCACGGTGCCGAATTCTCTTTAAAAAATGTTATCTGATGAGCACGCCATGCCGTGGCCTTGAAACAGCCAATGAAATTGCTAGAAATACTGCCATTTCCGTATGACTGTAAAGGATGCTTTTATGCTCTCGAATTTATTCTATGATGGTGCTAAAATAATTTGTAATATGTGCGAGAATGATTTGATGTACTGGGATAAGCGTGATTGTGGACTTCGCGTAAATAGTGTACACCATAAAAATAAAAAAATTGGCGTACGTTCGACAAGTTTATGTTTGATTTACCATTAATGCTGATTGAATATGATGATCCGTTGCACATATTCGATAAACAACCATTTCGAGAGTTCTGGAATAAATACAAGGCCCAGGTGAAGTTACCAAGTCGCACAACGTTATTTAACTATCTACCAACTGTACACGTGGACATGGTAAATAAGATGAAATGTGAATTAAAAAATACACGGTTGTGGTTATCTGTTGATGAGACAACAGATTGTAAAAAAAATTCTATTTTAAATGTTATAGTACGAGTACTGGACTCTCTTAAACCGACAGTTCCACTGTTATTAGCTAGCAAAAGACTAAGTCAGTGTACTAGCGAAACAATTACCAGGGTGGTGCTGGAGATGTTAGAAAAATTTGAACTGTCAAAAAGTCAAGTGTTGATGTTTGTGACTGATGGCACCGTGACAATGCGTTCGGTAGGCCGTTCTTTGCAAGAACAAGGTTGTACGTTTATACATGTTACGTGTAAAGTGCATGCTTTACATCTTGTGGCAGAAACTATTCGAAAAGGTTTTCCAGAGGTGGATGCATTAATAACAAGTACAAAAAAGTGTTTCTTAAATCTCCTAAACGTCTCCGTGCATTTCATAGCAAGTGTCCCGGTATTCTTGAACCACCACAGTTGATTCTTACACGTTGGGGAACATGGTTGCAGGCAGCTTTTTATTATGCTGTATATTTCCAACAAATAAAAACTGTGATACTACAATTCAATCCAGATGAGACTGCAGCTATTAAGGAAAGCCAGACAAAATTCGAAGATATTTCCGTTGAAACAGCTTTAAAAAATGTTGCGAAGAACTATAAACCATTACATGAAAGCATAAAAAAATTAGAAAACAGTTCGTTGTCGTTAACGGAGTCACTGCAAATAGTGGACGAAGTAAATCTACTGCTACACGCTATAGGTGACGTAACAAATGAGCGCGTTAAATAAAAGTTCGAAAGTGTGTTAAATAAAGACACCGGTTTTACCAAATTAAGACAAATATGTGATGGTGCAGCCCCAGATCCGTTATGCGTTCAAAGACTATTTTACGTATACGTGTATTACATCAGTAGATGTCGAACGGTCGTTTTTAAAATATAAGAATATATTTTCACCACAGCGAACATCACTCATGGAGATAACCACAGAAACATACCTGATGCTGCAAAATAGCTACACATCTTCTCCAGTTTGTGATAAGCAAGCTAGTTCATCAAGCTAGTCAAGAGGGTAAGTTTTACTTACATTGTTATAACTTGTAACAGTTTATTGTTTCTCGAATTAGTTAATTTCGCGTACGCCACCGTCCAACGGACATAATAATTCCCAATCAAATGCTAGTATATAAAAATAGGTGCTTAACATTGATCTGGAGCAGCCTTACCTGGTTTCTAAGTACTTTTTTTAATTTTATATCATTTTTTAATATAATTTTTCCCCTTTGTTTTTATCTTCTTTTGTTCTAGTGTTTTATCATAAATTTTATTGTTTCGGTTTTGTCAATATTTATATATTTGTTTCTATTCACCCTTTACACTAATTTTACACTGCTCAACTTTTAATTTATACTACCATAGGATAGTATTTGTTTCCTGACCTGCTACAAATGTACATATCTGTATATAATGTGGTCAAAAAACTATCTATCTATCTATTTATGTTTGGAGCTAATTTAATTGAAACGGCTCATATTTTTAATTATGCAATGCTGTTATTATCAAAAAAATTATTAATGCTCTGCTTAAAAGACTTCATAATACGTCTAAAATATTATTTATATACTGGTGTAATGTTCCTGCATTCAACCTAACGAGGAATAATGAAAATTTATGTGTACTCGTTAGGAAAAATCTTAATGTTTCTAGAGAAAATTGCATGCGGAGTGAAATATTATTTTGTTGCAGTCGCATCTGTTCTTCGTTATGGAGCACCTGAACG
This sequence comes from Rhamnusium bicolor, assembly GCA_029963845.1. Taxonomy (NCBI): domain Eukaryota; kingdom Metazoa; phylum Arthropoda; class Insecta; order Coleoptera; family Cerambycidae; genus Rhamnusium; species Rhamnusium bicolor. The sequence continues at coordinate 239,851 of JANEYF010005106.1, forward strand.
GCGGAGATCTGCTGTTTCATATCCAGGTGTCTGGACGCTTTCCGAACATCAAGCCAGATTTTACGGAGCTGAAATCGTTTCGGGCCTCAAATTCCTGCACAACAAAGGAATCGGTTTACAGGTATATAAATTATACTATTGTTGTTTTTAACAGTAAACATTGGAAAATATAAATAATTTTTCTTATCTTACAAGGTGGCAGACAATAGCTTTAATTAAATTTAATTAAACAAAAGGTCTGTTGAAATGTAATAAAATACAAGAGAATTTAGAATTCATAGAATATTAATTAATTAATAAGGTTCTGAAAGCTGAAAATTATAATTTATTAATAGTAATAATATTGTTAAATTATTATAAACAATAATTGCATAACAGAATATACCGGGTAAGAACAAGACATGCAAGTTTACAACATTTTCCATATTTTTAAAGATATAAATCTGAAATTTGGGAATTGCAAACAAGATATAATAACACGTTTTTATGCCATTTTCAACATTTTTTTCCTTCCACTTTTAATCGGATAAAAACTTTATTATTAAATGTAACAGCTAATTTTTTACTTGCGACTTCGATGCAGCTAAACATTATCTCTATAACCGCTTTTTCAAATTCTTAAAATCGGTTAAAAATTTGCCGACTTCCTTCTCTGTGATTTTCTTTTTTCACAAAAATAGCTATGACAACAACTACTTCGATACAAATTTTTGAAAAGCAAATTTTGTGATAATTTGCGGAAATACAATCAATTAAATTCTGTACTCAAAATCTGGAGAATTATTCCACAGTTACAAGACCCCAAATATATTTGTTTCCTTAATAAAAGATTATAAATCCGATTTATTATACAGGGTGTAGCTTAAGTATGTTAAAATATTTTACAGTGGTATTCCTTAGTTGATTCTAAGAAAAAGTTCATATAAACAGTGGCACCTGTTTGTATTCCTTATTTTGGGGGTGTTGACTTTACAAAAGAATATCGTATTTTTCTTATATTTTCATTATTAGTGCAGTTATTTAAAACAAATTTTGCACGCAGTACAGTGATTAAAAATGTATGATTATAACAACTATCACTAACGTAGTTTTCCACAGAACACCACATAGTGGTGAACAATGAACTGTGACAAAGCCATGATTGTTGTGTAAAATACTTTCTGGTTTTTTGTTTACGTGTTCAGCGATGTCTCCAGATTATTGATACATATATTGTCGAAGATTAAACACTACATTCATCGCGTCGATTATGGTAAATTCTCCTATTTTTGGTCGATGTTTAAGTTGTTCTATAGCGAGAATTATTCGTGAAAAGCTTGAGTGTATAAATTTTACTTATTTTTAGACACTGAGAACGACAATAGCTTGAGCATTCGCATGCTTTAGCTTCCATGTGGTACGAGTTTCTTTATATCGTCAACGTTTCACAATGCTGCGTTAAGCCAAGTGACCTATATTGTCAGTATAGGCTGTAGAGGTAGTGGCTTATTGAGTATAAATTAGTGAAAAATCATATACAGATGTACAGTGCAAAATGCTAATTCACAGTTTGCATTAGATAGGTATATAATTTTTTAAGGATATTCGAATATCTATGCAACTACATAATTCACAAACAGATTCATGTAATTAAATGAAATTTGATTTATAATCGATCTTATTCTTTTAGATATATATATATATATATATATATATATATATATATATATATATATATATATATATATATATATATATATATATATATATATATATATATATATATATATATATATATATATATATATATATATATATATATATATATATATATATGGTTTTCCAAATTACAGGATTAATGACAATACATAAACGAATTCATTTTTACAAACAAAAAAATGTATATAATGTAAACAAATTCACGACATAAATTTTAATTTCTTATCAAGGTTCCTGCAGACGGCACTGGAATGACTCATCGATATCCGAACTCTAGCAATTACCAATTAAATCAAATGTTTCCTTATTAGACTCTCGGCTTTAATTATTTCTTCTATTATGTTTTTTTGCATATTTATTTGAGTATCAATTCGCCATTCTTTGTACAAACTAGTTGTATACATTGATCTATCATGGAACTGGTTGCTATAATTTCTAAATAAAAAAACAACCTTAAAACTAAGAACTATTATCTTTACAATAGATAAGAGGAATTAAATTGATTTTTTATTTTACTTTTTCTTTAACAATCCTAAAAGCAAATGTATTGAAAGAAACTTTCGCTTTACGTCAGTTTAAGGTAATATAGAAACAGAAGTCGAAGAACCCTATTCCATAGCCCAAATCCCTCCATTAACGACATTTTGCGCTTAAAAGCATATAAACCTGAAAATGAAAATATTTTAGATTAAAAATTTAGTTAAATTACTCAATTTCCACTATAAAAACTATTGAAAATAATAACAAGAATTTTGCATCAATATCAAAAACGACTGCTTTCTATTTATGTTTCAGTAAGCATGTGCTTATTTTTACTTTCTTCGTTTCTAGGATTGGCAAACAACAAAAAACAAAAATCTAAAATTAGTCAGATACATTTGCCTCTGTTTAATAATAATAATTATTTAGGTTTTTCATATTAGCCTTATTACTTTTTTAAAAATGCTTGTTGTTTACTATTTTATAATGCGATTGTTATTCCGCGCAAATTCACAAATATTCGATATTTCAGGCTGTATCTTCCTATTATAATTATTGTGTTCAGCGGGTCACTACTTTCGCGAAAATTCCATTATGTACCAACATCAACAATTTTATATCACTGAATAGACAATATATAGAACTACTAAATACATGAATTTCGATTAGAAAAAATCAGTGACGTCATTAATTAACAACACAAATAAATAAAATGTATAATAATAGTATATTGTTTTATTAGGATTAAAAGTGACACTTCGTTTGAAGAGCAATTATGTTTGTATTTATGAGGCGAAGCGCAGCGTATCGAGCGAACGCAAAAATTGGCGAATCAAACAAAGACACTTTAAATCCAAATGAAACATGTTATTTTTCTTCAAACGAAAAAAAAATCGAAATATTTAAACATTAAGTACATACATAATTATTTTCGATTATACGACTTATAACAGTTTCATCGTGTTGCTTGTGACAAACACTATGGATTGCTATGGATATTGTGTGGTTGCTAGGGATGCCAATAAATATAAACAAACATTCTATTAAGCAAATAAATTATTATGATTTATTATAGTCCACTATTAGAAAAAAATGTCTGATTGTGAAGATTTATCGAGTATACCAGAAGAGGTGGTTGAAATTGTTGACGAAGTGACTTTAAATCTTCTACCACCAAAGTCACGTGAAGTGTACGAGTGCTCTTATAATCGTTTTATGCAATGGTGCTCTGAAAAGAATATAAAATCGTATTCGGAAAGTGTTTTATTGGCATATTTTGCCAGTCTGTCCTCAAAAATAAAATGTTCCACTTTATGGTCACAGTATTCAATGGTGAAATCGACACTGACTCTCAAGAATGGCGTAGATATAAGTAAATTTTCCAAGTTGAATGCATTTTTAAAAAGGCAAAGTAATTATTATACCCATAAAAAAACTAGAGTTTTAACGAAGGACTAAGTTGAACAGTTTTTGATGCTCTTCCTAACATACATTATTTAATGATGAAGGTATGTTTAAAATTAAAGAATGAAGTAGGCAAAATTTTGTGAATTTTTATTTATAGGTTGCCTTAATAATGGGAATTGTGGGCGCATGTCGTTGTGATGAACTAATTCGTTTAAAAACGGATGACATTGAAGATGTTAAGTCTGCTTTACTGATAAAAGTTCCTCATACTGAGACCGGTAAGGGTCGGTCATTTACGGTCCTTGGAGAAAAACATTTGAGTATTTACAGAAAATACGCTGCTCTTCGGCCAAAAGGTTTTGAAGAAAGTCGTTTTTTTATAAAGTATGAAAATGGAAGATGTCAACGGTCAATAGTCGGTATTCATAAAATTAGTAGTGTTGCAAAAGAAGTGGCAAAATATTTAAATTTACCAAATGCAAATGAATATATTGGACACTGCTAACGTCGAACTTCTGCCACTTTTCTTGTAGATTCTGGTGGTGATGCCACTTGTCTTAAAAGACATGAGGGTTGGAGGTCGAACACTGTTGCAGAGGGGTATATAGAAGAATCTATAGAAAATAAGAAAAGTACAGCAAGAAAAACATTTCGACTCGATGAACCTAGTACTAGCACCAATGGACCTAGTACGTGTAATAGTATCAATCCCTTGAATCTCGATAATACAGTTGCTTGCAATAATGTAGAAAAGCAAGGAAAAATTAATCAAGAAATGTGTTCCCATGATACCACTAAGAGTGTAACAGTTTCAGATATTGCTACCACCACCGTTAAAAATGTAAACAGTGTCGATTCTTCGAGTTTGTTTAATTTTTATTCAACTTGCTCAAACTGCACTTTCAATATTACTATCAATAAATAATAATAATTGAATGAATTTATTTATATATCTAGCCTAATCAATAAGTTTTGTATTTCATTTCATTGTTTAATAATTTTGGTTTTAAGAATTTCATATTTTAATTTAAATAAACTGAATTAATATGAAAATGCTTAATTTTTACCTAAATATACTTTTAATACTAGGATTAAAAAATACTTTTAATCCTAGGATTAAAAGTGTTGACATTTTTATATTAGTAACAAAAACATCAATTTTTGTGTCAGAGTTTACCATTAAAAATGATGACTTTTGTGACGTTTGAAGAAAAAGCATTTTTGAAAAAACTGTGCGAGTAAAATTTTTTTAATTGACTGAAATTTTATATAGAATATATTAAGCAACATTATCAACCTAGAAACCCATATGTTTTCTATTTACTTTCAAACTGGCATTCGGCTATGAGATACAGTCGGAATAATAGATGTTTTAGGTTAATTTGATTCTACTTTAATTAAATTAGTATTTACTAGAGTTAGGCAAAAATATCTTATATATTTTTATATACACCTCTAGACAATAAAGGATATTAAAAAAAATTGGGTTGAAATGCTCGTAAACGGCTATCATTTATCGCTCTAAGCAGAGGTAAGGTGTGAAGCAGTAACCCTGGTAAGGCAAAAAATATTGATTTCGTGGTTGATGAGATATTAGAGTGATAAGTATAGTCATTATTCATTGATCAGTACCAGTTGGTCTGAGTTTGACGGTGAAATATGCAACTTAATGGTTTAATTACATTAAAAATTTGTTTCTTCTGGAAGTAACCAAAGTAAATCATACTTTTGTATTAGATTAACTATAATTCGAAAACGAGTCATGCGCGGTGTAAGCTTCAGTGTTTTTCATAAAAAGGATAATTTTGTAAAGCATGTTATACAAAGTAGGCCAACAGGGTGTACATTTTTATTTAACTGTATTCCAGCAACAACAATCTGTAGATTACTTTAATATGAATATTACATTTTAGTAGATATATTTAATTTTTGCATATGAATCCAAAGAATTAAAATAGGTAAAAATGAAATAAATGGAAAATAGTAAAAAATACTATTCCCATGTTCTTAACCCTTTATAAATAATACTATAAACGTAGAATATATTTACATTGTCAATAAATCTCATTATTAGTAATCATTGTACAAATGCAGAGGCAGTAATTTCAACAACCGTTAAAGAATTGATCAAAGTAATGTAAGAAATTACCTAAATAGGATTCCTTTACAGATTGGTGCGCTATTGCCAGCCATAGACCGGTTTCGAGGTTATTACCTCTCATCAGCATGGCATAGGCAAGACAGTACACCTAACAACGTCACTCCTTAAAAAAATTATTTTCCAAATCCTTTTAATAAGTCTAATATTGGACTTTGACGAACTGTCGAGTTACCCTGCAAAATAAAAATATATTTATGAAAGTATGACAGTATTTTAAAATAAAATTTAACCTACCTGTATAACATTAAATTTACAGCATTAATTGATAATTTTTGATATATTGAGGATACGGCATGTGATACAGGTCATAATTTGTTTTAAATATAAAAGGATTTTGTTAATGATATTTACTGCAAAGTATATCAGTAGGTAGAATTAAAACACCTGCTACATAGTGAAATAAATTCGGTTGTTATTGTATCATATTATTCCATTCATTCGTGCAATAAATGGAACTATTTTTCCTGTTCTGCACATAAATCATAGCCGAAAGCTGGTTTTAACAGAACAATAACAGTACTGTATATTGTTTTCGCAATTTTGCACTAAAGTAAATACGTTTGCTTTAAAATTACATTTCTCAAGCATCGTATTGTGTCAATGGAATAAAATATTGCATTCTTGGCCATTTTAGTATTTTGCTATTGACTTGCGATTAAAGTATTTTCAGAAATTAATAAAAATATAGAAAAGTTAGTATGTGCGAGAAGCAAATATTTTACTCTAATTGTTTTCAGCAGAATAATGCGAATAACTTTGTTAGAAACAAAACTAAACTAGAGAAGTTTAGAGCACACTATTCATGAACATATAAATATAATTATAAAATTGCTTAAACTCATATATACATTATTGGAAAAAAAATAATTAGAAAGCCTGCTTTCTGTGTGTGCATAAAGGATAAAAATGCAACAGAAGAAGACTATGCATCACTGTTGCCTTTTCTGCGTTGTTGTTGTGTTTACGAAGTAACGAGGGCACGCCTCATCGTATCCCTTCCATATGTGATCTGGTACGTCTCATCAGTCATCACATCCCTTCCACATCTGATCAATTTTTTTTCTAAACTCAGTTTATTGTAGATAGAGCAACAATAGTGTTACCAGATGCCTGGTAATTATATCAAAATCTACAATTTGGGATTTTAACTGGTAATTGTTAATGGAGTCTCTGATAATGGCATAAATTTTTTGGGAATGTCACTTTTTCATCATTCATGAGTTTGAGTCTGTGGGATGTGCTACAAATTACAGAAAATATAGTCATTTAAATAACGCAGACGAGCCTAGAGTTTACTTAAAGGAAGATCAGGAAAAGCGAGAAAGTAATGTCTGTAGTTTTTCGCCGAGGTAAATGCACCTTGTCCTAGTAGACAAATTTCTGCAAGAAGTTGGTGTACAAAAAAGCGAACAGTGCGAAATATTCTGAATAGAAGTAAGTAAAACTGCTACAAACTTATGACTACCCAAGAAATCTGTTCTGAGACTGTATGGAAACGAATGGATTTTTGTGGAACCATGATGGAAAAGCTAATGAAAACAAAAATTTCATCAAGAATATTTTATCCACTGATAAAACTTCTTTCTCCATACATGACTGGCTTAATCCTTCTGTAGTTCGATATTGGTCCAGGAAAAATAAACATTTCAGTGTGCCATTACGTATCCAATATCCACTAAATGTAAATGTTTGGGCCGGCATTTTAGGTGATCATGTCATTGGTCCTATTTTCATTGACGATAACTTAAATCTAGACAAATATTTTAAACATTTTGTAGAATCGGATTGTTCCGGTTGTTCAAGCTCTTAACGTCAACTTCGGGGAGATTTGGTACCAGCAAGACTCTTATCCTGCTCATAATGCAAAAAGGGTACAAGAGTTTTTAGACAACACATTACCCGATCGTTTTATAAGTGGAAGAGGTACAATCAAATGGCCACCAAGATTGCCTGATTTAACGCCGATTGATTTTTGTTTGTGAGTATATGGATCCTCGCAAATTTATAAACACGAACACGAGCGAGCGCGTGACTTAGAAGAGTTACATGCTAAAATTGTTGTGACCATACAGAGTGTGATTCCTGATATGCTTGTAAATGTCAGCAACGAATTTTATCACCGATGATGGTAGTGTCAGACGCAACAGGGCGATATTTTTTGAGCCTTATAAAGTAACATTTAAAAAAAATTGTTTTTGTGTCATTTTTAAAACGTTTATTTAAATCTCTCATTTTAGAATCTTTTATCTTATTTTCCTAAGAATACTTGTTCATTTATTTTTATTTAATACCAAAATGCCAGTTTACTTTCACGCCAAATGGCCAACAACTACTTATTGAGTTTTTGATGCATTTTAAAATCGATATGCATCAAATAACTAAAAATTCTCGGAATAAACAGGGATACAGTTTTTTAAAGAAATAACAACCATACCTAACACCTTTTTCAAAATGTACTGACCAAAACAACAGCACCATGCCGCCAGGTACCTGCTATAATCTGAGGAAGGGCGGGCCATCGCAGCGCCATGACCTGAAGATGAATAATTTATTGGCTTTCAAGCATGTACAGGGAGTGGCGTACAGTAATTGTTAACCTATTTACAGATAAAACCACAACGGGGCGAACACGGTAACCACACTTACCAATTCGCGACTGAGGATCTCCTCCGCTACTATTTGCGCATACCGATGGTCGTGTTCGCACCTTCGTGGTTGTAGGGGTTTAGGAAATTTACCCCGAGAGGCCAATTCACTATCTCTGTCTTTGTTATTTGCATATCGCTAGAATTTTCGTAAACCTAATATCTGTACAATAAACTGAGAGTGGAAAGAAGGGATACGATGAGGCGTGCCCTCGTTACTTCACAAACACAACGTACAATAAGGCAACATCGATGTATAAGTCTCTTTCTGTCGCATGCATGACTACTATTTTTATCTTTTATGCACACATCCAAAGCAGGCTTTCTAACTAAACTTTTTTCCATAGTGTATGTACACTTGATTTTTAATGTCTATATAATGAGTGAATTTTAAAAATGTTTGAGTTTACAACAGATCGGCGCAACTGGGCATATTTACGTGATTTTGTATATTCGAAATCAGGGAGCGCACTTTTCAGGAATAATTAAGAAAATTAGTATAAAATTCGATGCCCTTTAAAATCGTTTATATTAATTTTTATCACATTTGAGTTAATTTCAAAATATTTTATCAGAAAGCTCAAAATTCGCATTTTTCTTTTATATGCTGGATGTCCCATTTCATAGGGGTAGGACTTTAGGATGTGACAGACATAAAAAATTAATGGTAGTTTCTATAAATGTCGGCAAGGTATTTTTTCACACAAAGAAGCATTTCTTCGAATTCATCGACAAATTCAAAATCTTGCAATTTTGTGGAAACTGTTATTCGAGTATCAGATAACAAGTTAACAAGAAATTCAAGCTTGTCCATAGACGCCCTTGGTAACAGATCTGATGTGTTCTATTGAATTTTCAATAAAGCTTGGTGAAGTGGGCAATACACCAGATTTTAGTTCAATAGATTCATCCGCTTGGGCCGGAGAAAGAAAAAATTAATTTTTCAAATCTTCCATGTCCAAAAAGTTATTAACCACAATAATTCTGAATTTCCATTTTCTTTGCTTGTTTGATAAGGTAATTCATTTAGATTTAATTGAAACTTAATTTTTGAAAATCGCGTGGGAGTTGAAATGAATGGTTGTTTTTTTAGGGGTAGATTTAAAGCTCTTCACAGCGTTCTATGGTAGCAATTGAGCTTTTCTTTTACGCCAAACAAATGCATTCATTTCTTAACACTTTGCTAATTATTTCATCTTTTTTATATTAAATGGATTAGGAGATACAGCATTTTTTATCAAGCTAAGTAAAAAAGTTAACGGCAGGCTTTTATTGAAAACAACATCATGAACAAATAGGCAACCTTAAAACTAATTATTTGCATAGGTATATTATCAATAATGGATGTTTCCCCCTCGGCACATTGTAAGTTCATGAATCTTGTTTGCCATGACTCTGATTAAATTTTGGACACATTCTTCTAACATATTATTCCATTCCCTTTCGAGGGCTACCCTTAATTTATTTATTGTTTGTGTATGTTGGTTTAATACGTCATCCAAGATAATCCCAAGTATGTTCGATCGGGTTCATATCGGCACGTCTCGCTGGCCATTCCATTATGTTGATTAGGTATTGCAATAAAAAATCTGGCCGTATTTAATGGCACAGAAAATTATTATTGTCGCCAACAAAGTCGCGCTATGGTAGCACCGTTCTAACCAGAACTTCTTCCAACCATCAACGATTGCTGTTGAGTAGAGTACATTGAGCATTTCGCTCACTTGGTCATCTTTAGACACGCTTGTGTTCATCGAAACCAGAAATGGACAATCTAAACTCATCGGTGCAAAGTGCCATCCTTCGTTGTTCGATACACCAGTTTGAATATTGACGGACAAAATTCAGACTAGCAATACGATGTTCTTGGGTTAGTAGGGGTCTACTTGCCGGTCTTCTATGGTGAATTCCAGATTCATTGATTCTCCGTCTGATTATATCTACGCTTGCCTGACTTCCAGTAGCAATAGTTAATCTGGTTCATACGGGAGTAGCATTTATAAATCTGACACTTAAAACTGAAAGCCTTATGAATCCCTCTTCTGGCTCATTTGTTACTCTTCTTCTACCGGACCCAGTCGTTCTGTCGTAGTTTCTTCCTATTTGCCGAAATCTTGCTACAGCATTTCTCAGCATAGATTTAGCTACTTGCGAAAAACAAATTTTTTTCGCAAGTTTTTGCCAATCTTGACACTACATCATAGCCAACTTGCATGCAGGGAACTGTTAATTCAAATTGAAGTTTTTTACTTAGTGTGATAAAAAATGCTGCATCTCCTGAACTATTAAAGACAAAACGGTGAAATAACAGTTTTTTTGCAGGGCAGTGTATATGCTTATTATTATCACGCACAAAAGAGTTGATAGAAACAATATGAAATCCTTACTAGGAAGCACCAGATCTAATGATTTTTTACTGGTCCTGTCTTTTATATTTTTAGCATGTGTTAACAAATAACCAATCAGGTTGCAGAATTGTAAAATACACCTGTATGAAGTGAATCTAGGACAGGTATATGTAATTTTAGATTATGACAGAATTGCATTTTAAATTCCGTGCATTTTTACACCTAGTGGATATCAAATTCCAGTTTGGGTCGCTTTATAAATTAACTAATGAGGAAACAGCGTCAAAAAAATGCATCACGTTATTGCCATGTTATAAATACAATCTATTTCAAGAAAATTGCATAAAGTTTATATTTTCGTGCATAATTCTGAAATATTTTCCTTTGACCTGAAATTAGCCAGTCATCTTGACAACTTGTTGCAAAATATTGAACGCTTTTGGAAAAGGTCGCAGAGGTCGTTGCACTAATTAATTACATTTTCAGTTTTAATGTACAGAGTGTCCTAAGTTTGAGGGGATATTGAGGAGCTTGACACAGCTACACACCAGATAGAGATACACTGATGAATCATTTTCGAAGAAAAAATACCTACCTGGCCTACTCTATTTATAGGTGCATATTTTTTTTCTAAAATTGTAAGCAGTTTATATTTTTTTTATAAACACAGTTATGGACAGTTTGATGGATATAATATTTTATTGAAACGATGTCTATGTATCATTTTTGCGTTGTACAGTTATCAGGCTGATTGGTTTTTTTAAGATAAGACTCTCATTTCCGCAGTGGGCCGGTTATTTTTGGGAACAAATTTAAAAATGTTTACTGAATTGTAATCTGCAAAAAATCAATACTTTTAGTGCCAATATCTAGCTGACTCCTGACTACATAAGAAATCCTAACTCTTGATTCATTTGGAGTGACATTTTTGACTTATTTGGAAAATTCAGCCATTTTCCCTTTGTGATAAAAAATGAATGTATCTATTATTATTATTAAAGATTACTATGGCAAATTAATCGTTCTGGGACTTAAAAATAATAATTTTATTCGACCAAAAGTCACTAACCGATAAAAAGTTGATATTACACTAAAAAATGTAAATTTTAATCATCTCCAGATGATGCCAATTTGGTTGGCAAAACGCGCGTCGAGTGCAGTGTATGGTGTTTTGGTTTTTCGTGGAAAACTACGTCAGTGTTATATTCACGTCACGGTTCCAACCCACTTCAGGACTACTTTGAAGAAAATTCATAAATTGCTGTAATTTTTTTCTGGGAGAATTTTAGAAAACAAAAAAAATATTTTATCAAGTAAAGAAAACATGATTCAGTAAAATAAAAATCCTATATGGTGTCCATAAGAAAAAAAATTGCTTATCGCTTCCTCAAATAAACAGGCTGTGTACAGCAGGGTGGGCAAATTTCGATGTTTGTACAGGGTAACTCGGTAACTGTAAGAGGTACAAAAAAATGGAAGACACATTCTCGATCTCTTTTTTTGAGACAAATTTACTGGCTAAAACAATAATTTGCTATCGTCTTTTGTCTTCGAGTTATAAAAGCAAAAGTCGTTTTTGGACTTTTAGACACATGTCAATATCTTGGTTGTTTATAAAGTTATGAAAAAACAACTTTTTACACTCTTGAGGCACTTTTTTCTGAGTAGTACAGTGGCGTTGAGAAATTTTAAAAAAGGTGCAGTTTCGAGTTATGGCATAAAGTTGTATTTTTTTTAAAATGGGAATCATAGTAGGCCATGGTTTAGTTAAAAAGAATTTTTTTTCTTTTTCAAACTATAAATCATATGTGAGGTCGTTTTTGATGTGTAAGTATTTAATAGCGAAAATAATCTTTTAGCAGATTACTTTTTGCGTTTTTTTTTATATTTGTTCCAAGTACGATAGCAAATTTTTTGTTATCGCCACTGAATTTGTCTCAACAAAAAGAGATCGAGAATGTGTCTTCTATTTTTTTTTGTATCTCTTAGAGTCGGTTGTATCGACGTGGTTCAGCCAAAGTTCAACTGAACTTCGGTTAAAATGCAATGTTACGATTGTCGTAACAATCGTAATCTTGAATTTAAACGAAGTTCATTTGAACTTTGGCTAAACCACATCGTAACAACCGGCCCTTACAGTTACATTTTTTAAACGGAACACCATATATTTTTTTACATTTTTAAAATCTGTATTATTTTGTGATTTCAAATATATAGATATGTTGTGTCTTATATTTTACTGTTTTTTATTTATTGCAAATTTTATACTGCCAGCATCTGTATTGGTTATCAGGTATGCCAAGGATGAAAAACAATTAATTTGATGCTTTATAAAATAATTTAATAAATTAAAAAAGCAAACTGCCTGGTTTTGTGTGATTATTTGTGAAAACGTTTCCTTTATCAGGCGATACGAAATATTCATTATTTATAAAATATAACAAGAGAAATTAATTTATTAGAGAAAGGTTAAAAATATTCGCCTAATGTATATAATAAACAAGAAGTAGAATTACTTGCAGTAAATACAGAATTGGCCATAAACTCTTTAAGTAATATGCAGATTGAGGACAAACTTAGCATTGTAAATTTTTTCAATAACATAGAATCATGTAAAAATAATAAAACAGAAATAGCAATTGTAAAAAGCATAAAAAAAAAATTCAAGATAACAATTTAATTCTTTGCAAAGCTGACAAAGATAACACAATAACAATTTTAACAGAAAATGAGTATAACACAAAAATATTTTCAATTTTAAGCACAAATGAAATAATGAAATTAAATCATGACTCAACTAATAAGTATCAAGCAAACACGTTAGAAACCATAAAACAATGTGCATCAATTATCCCACCAGATCAAATATATAAATACAAAATAATGAATCCCTCACCGCCATTATTTTATGGACTTCCTAAAATTCATAAAGAAAATATACCCATTAGACCAATCGTATCCTACGTAAATGCCCCATCGTTTAAACTTTGCAAGGAATTAAATATCTTATTGCCTTCCCTCACAAGATTCGAATCTAAGTATTCTATTAAAAATTCTTTTCAATTTATAGAAAAAGTAAAAAATCTCACAGTTCCTAGTAACGCAAAATTAGTTTCGTTTGACGTAAAAAGTCTTTTTTACGTCAATCCCGTTGCAGACATTATTTAAAATAATAGACAAACTTCTAAATAACTCCATTATTGACAGTGACATTAAAAACCAACTAAATTTAATGATTAAAAATTGTACTAACCAAAATTATTTTAAATTTAACGGGGAAATTTATAAATTATTGGACGAATTACCAATGGGTTCACCCATATCTCCCTTACTAGCTGAAATTTTTATGTCCGATTTTGAAAATGTACTGTTTAATACAAAAAACGTTTTAGTTGAAAACATATTTTTCTGGACCCGTTATGTAGATGATGTGTTTTGCATTTGGAAAGGTACGGACAGGCAGTTAAATAAATTCTTAGCTCTTCTAAATTCACTTAATCAGAAAATCCAATTTACATTAGAAATGGAAAATGACGAGGGTGTAAACTTTTTAGACATTAATGTAAAAAATATCAATAATAGATTAGAGTTTGACATTTATCGTAAACCTACTTGCACAGATACAATAATTCATAGTAAATCTAAACAATCATTGCAAATAAAAATGGCACCATTCCACAGCTACATACATCGTCTATTAACATTTCCACTAAGCGAAGAGAATTTTAAAAAAGAAGTTAACGTAGTCAAACAAATTGCGAAAAACAATGGCTATAAAGAAAACCTAATAGATAAACTAATAAAAAACAAACAGAAGAAAACTTTACGTAAAGAGTTTTATGCCGCTTCTTCTCAGGAATGCAATAAGAAATATAAATGTATTAATTATAGGCCTAAGATCAGCAATAGAGTTAGTAATAAACTGAATAAACTAGGATGTAGAACAATTTCAGTAAATAAAAATAATTTAGGTAAAATGTTAATTAATAATAAAGATAAAACTGAAAAACTACAAAAAACAGGAGTATATGAGTTAAAATGTAGTGACTGTGATGCTATATACATTGGACAAACTGGACGAAATATATAAAAGCGATTCGATGAACACAGGAAATCTATTGTAAACAATGTATATTGCACGGGCATGTCAACACTGTATAGAAAACAGTCATTTTATAGATTTTAATAATGTCAAATTACTCCATTCAGAAAAGAAAGGAAAGAAACTTGATCTATTGGAACAATTAGAAATAAGTAAAGCTGTTAAAAATAACAAAAACTTAACGAATGAACAACAAATTTTTACCGGCCACCATATTTTAAATAAAATAATTTAGATTTAAAAATAAAGTAATATTCAACTTATAAAAACATATTTTACAATAGTTTTATAGTAGGTACCAGATGTGGTTATACAAGCAATGGACACAAATTTTACTGTTCAGTATTCCCTGTACTCTTGACAAAGGCCTAAAAAGCCGAAACACGTGTAGAGTTTCTAATAAAATATTTTTGAAACATTAAAAAGCAAATTTCTTTCATATATTTAAAATAACAAGAGCTCTTCAACGAGTAATATTTTATTTGGTATAATTGTGGCTATAATAATAATTATTACGTAGTTTGCTTTTTAAACTTATTAAATTATTCTGTAAGGCATGAGTGTTAAATTAAGCGTGTTTCATACATGGCTGACTTGATAACCTGGCAGATACTGGTAGTATAACATTTACAATAAATAAATAAAAAACAGTAAAAGATAAGATACAACATATCTATATATCTGTAATCACAAATGATTACAGATTTCAAATATGTAAAAATACAGGGTGTTCCATTTTAAAAAATGTAACTTTGGTTTGTTTCGCTTTTATAGGACCACCTGTATATTCTTTGCAGAGATTCTAAAAGAAGTCATTAGATCCACTGCAACTTTTATTTGAAAGTTTTTTTTTTCAAACTCGAAAAATAAACAAAATGTAGGGGTGGGCCTCTTCGTTGTACATTTTGATGTCATTTTGAAATTCTAATATTCAAAGGCCCCCTGTAGTAATTTTTAGTGAAGATCTTCGGGAATGTCCACGCTATGGAGACAAAAAAATGGTCATTTTAAGTATTTTCAGAATATTTCAAAAATCGCTGTAAATATCTCCATTCTGAATGTTTAAGACTTAAATGTCTTTGTGTTCTCTTATTGATATAATAGCACCACACCAATAATAAAATGTGGTACCTACTTATTTTAATTAACACTGAAAGCGTTTAAATAATTAATCTTTACACGTAAAGGCACATCCCTGCTTTTTGTCCACTTAATATCCTCAAGTTATCACTTTCATGGCTGTATGAAATTCTGTTTAACACTCCTTCTATACATATTTTGAATTAATGTGATGATTGATGATGATTAAATAGAAAATTTTGTTTTTATTGTTGTAATAAAGAGCAAACTAAATTCTAGTATCCATTGCTGTAGAAAAAACTTACTCATTTATGCAGTGTAAAAAGGAACGCTGCGTGAACTTGGGTGGCTATATTCTTAAGCTTACTCAACTATTAATAAAAGCATATAGTTTTTCATGAGCATCTAGATTTGCTATTATATTGAAAGATGAGTTTATTATTAAATGTTGATGATAACAACATGATTGATACTATCGCACAGAAAACGAAAGCATGAGAAAACAGTTTAATCCCAGAAAAAGTAAGAAATCTATAACGAAAGAAAGAGGTCAATATTTTAAAGCCCTTTTAAATCGGGTTAAATTCTGGAGTGGAGCGTTTGGTTTCAACATTATGAATTTTCAAAAAACTTAAATTGCTTTCCATAAGCATATGTTGTCTAAACTTTAATCATAATCAAAAGAACGGCATATGAAAGTGACATTAAGCTTTAAAAGCTTATAATAAACGTTCAGATAAATCGCCCCGCTTTTCATTTTAAAAATTATCCAGATAAAAACCTTTTATGATTACCACAACATTCTAAACATTATTTACTGCCAGAAAATGAAACACTTTTATTATCATATCTGAAAATGTAATAAAAATACATGAATAATTTTCAAATCATGAGTTACTTTGGGACCCGTGCATCATAACCATAACGTCATGCTTCATTCATCGTTATTATTGTGGGAGATGAACTTTTTTATGAAAACGTAAGCATGTGAAACATTTTATGTGGTGTACGGCTTAATAAGAAGTTTAGATAAAATACCTCGATATTATCATATAAATTATTTGCAAAAAAGGCATTACTTAAATTTTACGTTCACTTGCAATAATTTTCCATAACGTCAGAAGTGCTACAAGTGTTTGGTACACAAGTGTCGATTGTTACCGGCCAGCGGTCTATAAACTATTTAAAAAAAATTGTTATATAAAACTCTGTGCCAAAAGGATGTCAGAGGCTGATTTTTGAAAAATATTTTGTTTGCTATGCAAAAAATGCCTCACACCTAAGAAAATGTTAATTTAAAAAATGAAACTTAAATGTCAAATATTTTCGATGACTAAGAGTTGACATTTCGTAATACTTTCTGATTCCCTTGTCACAACTAGATTCTTTGATAAAATATTGTCTTTTGTAGCAATGAATAAGATTTACAGGAAACAACTACTTAGCGGACAAACGCCCCGACATGCGTTGAATTAAACCTGAAAGTCTAGTTTGGTAGTTAAGATCATTTGTCAATTCCTCCCTAGACATAGATCGATTTCGAACTTGTTATGTTCTCGTCAGCATGCCATGCCATACGTAATGGAAACGATAAATAATAATAGCAAACCAGGCTAGCCTAAAGCAGACTGAGCAAGACAGACATAGTGAGTGATAAGTGGATCCCTCTGGTGGTCAGTGCTACTACCCGTCAGACATCACTGATGTCATAGTGACTAATAGCGACCTGCAAATCAGGTACAAAGAGCTGCGACTTCTGACCTGGTGAGTTCTATATATTGAATAAGATTTACAGGAAACAACTATATACTTACCGGTAAAAATAGAAAAAGAAAAAAGGGTGGTGCACCTTCCTTTTACTATTTTTTCTGGAAAGTCTTCAACAACATTTGTCTGAACGGCAGCAATGTTCTCATTACTTCGAGTAGTTCATTATCTTACTGGCACGCGAACATTGTATGAAGAAAAAGTACCTGAAAAATTTTCAACATTTCGACGGACTGTGAGCACACTGGGCCGAATATTACGACCATAAATTGGTAATAGTGCACGATAAATTGCAATTAAAGAACGATTATTTTGATAAAAAAAATTGGATAATTTCCAAACGTCGCGCGTCGTTGAGGTGTGTATCTTTCCATGTTTAAATTGCAAACCTTACAGAATACAATTGACAGTGACAGACAATTTCGACATTTCAAATACGGCCACAATGTCGAATTGAAAATATATTAACCCTGTTGAATAACCTATTATTTGGTCACAAAGAAGTTGTACGTGTTTACCCAAAGAAAAATTCACTCTCGAATTATGGAATATGTATAAAATAGGTACTAAATATCAAATTGAATAAGCAATTAACGATCAAATTTGGATATGGTATATTAAGACTTTTGTTTGTCAAGTACGCGCGTCGTGAATTTCACGATATATATCTATTGTAATTTGTAAACATCTTGTTTTATTTTTTTTTCGCCATACATGCGAAAAAAAGTCCATTCAACAAATAATGTTAATTTTTGAATTTCTCCTAAATTTGAAATTGCTGTGGGGATATTTACGAATCAAATAATTAACTATATTTACAATAAATAGTTAATTATTTGATAAAAATGTTGTGTCAGAACAAATGATTTTTTTATACTTATTTTATTATTGAATATTTTTCTGATGGATTAAGGAAATTGTGAAATATATAATTTATTGTGTGGATTTATCAAGTGCATGTTGTATTTTTAATTTTATTTGTGTGTATTCAACAACACGTATATATCTGCGATTACATTATTTTTGTAAACAGAAACCTTTGTATCGTATCTTGGATCCAGTGGCGGCTGGTGAAATTTGGGCTGTCATATCATATTATAGGAGCATGGGACCCTAGCGATATTTCATAATTATCAAGACTGAATGAAGACGTTTTGCAGAAAAAAATGCGAAAAAAAGTTGAAAAATTATATGTGCCTACCCAGGTTATTTTTTTGAACAATTTGTAAAATACTTGCAAAACATTTTTTTCCAGAAACAGATGGACACATCGACACATTTCAAATTCATAAAAAAAATATTGCTTTTTTATAATGTTACGCTGTTTTAAAATTTTATTTTAGAATCATTTTTCACTGTGCAAATTGCAAAAAGGTGCAACTTTTATATTTTTTTATGAAATTGGAAACCTGTTGATATATTTTTCACATTATTCTGAAAAGAAAATGTTTTATAGTATTACTTGCTATGCTATGTTTAAACGCATTCGACTGAATAAGTGTATATGCACGCTCGTTATTTAATTTCGTTGTCTTCTGCTTGCGGCCAACGCTGACTCCAACAATCAAATAATAATAGGAATGTCCAAAACAATTGATATGCGGTAATATTAGTTAAAATGGGACATTAGAGCATTTGCTGCCAATATCTAAAATTTATTTGGATAATGAAACAATCGTAATCATTACAGCAGCCGCAGAAACTGCTTACGTTAATTCAATCCAATAAACGCTTGCTAGTTAGATTGACGTCATACGCTCGCCGCTCAACGACTGGTGAGAGGTCATTTTACGTACAGCAGCAGAACGAAACCCATAGTACCATTTTAGAATGTTATGATTATACGGTTTAAAAGGGTTAATGTTTGTTTATCACATGATGAATAAATGGAAGAAGATTTGCAGAAAGGCCATTCGCACGATTTGACAAATGTACGCATTATTATGATGTGTACTTGATGGTTTTATAAACAATGTAAATTGCATTTAGCAACATTAAACAAATAATCAAAGTATGCGAAACTTCTATGGGATATATTATGGGCCAAAATAAGCAAAAAGTTCTTATGGATATGTGCCCAAAAATGAACCATTTCCAAGACGTGTAAAGTATTGACTGATATATATTTTTTATTTTTATTGGAGGAAAAATTACAAAACTTGGGATGCAACGCAAATCCACTGAAATTGCAACTGTTTCTATAAATGTAATTATTATTATCGTATTTACCTTCAATAGTTTCTGAAAAATCAAAAAAAAAACTATCTTAGAGACACTTCATTTCATGTCCATACGATTTTTTTTGCTTATTTTGCCCATAGTATATCCTGCTGAAGTTTAGCATATTATTTTTGAAACACCTTGAATACAACGATGTGCACAATGTGTTTTGTGCACGTCGGACTAAGACTACTGAGTTATTATAGCTAGCGCAGTTAATTTCTTATTTATAATGAGCATAGATTTATGTAAATGTACATTTAATCTGTGCTATGGGCAGCGAGCCATCGTCCATGTGAGTCACGCCGCTGGCCTTTGTTTTGGGAACGTTTTCTAGTCTCACTGCGCCGGAACAAGTTGTGTTTGCAAATAAGTTTCTGAAAAAATTAATTTAATTTTTTTTTATTGCTACAGTGATCTTTAACACTAGTAAATCTCTACCATTTTTAGCTGAAATCAAAAGTTTGTGGACAGACTTATTAGAAAATATGCAATACATTTAATTTACCACAAATGAGTTTTAATAATACCTAACAAATTAAAAATTTTGAGACCCAGTATGTTAGCCAAGATTTTATTACGGAGGTGTACAATTTAGCTACAGTCTAGAAAGAAAAAATCGATGTTCTCTACTACTGCTACTACCCCCTAAATATACCACTGGTGCGTCCCCCCATTAGCCATATCCTAAATCCACCACTGCAAAACAGAATATGTTTGTCAAATCTTCCCACTCTCTTGTTGTTAACGCATCAATACGAAAAGCAGTATATAAGTGCTGGATAAATTATTTATCTTGTTTTAGTAAACATGAGTCCGACAATGTTATGTTGTGTTACGAGTGGATTACTCATATTAGTCATATTATGTGTAAATCCAAGTAATAGTCAGTGTGTTCATGCCGGAAATGCGTGCACGAATTGTCTTAGCTGTCCCGATGTAGCAACGTGTACAACTTCGGGCAATTGTACCAATGCCGTAACATGTACAAATTCTCACAAACTGCCATAGTGCACTAACATGTACTTATTCCACAGAGTGTTACAACGCAAATACATGTACAGGTTCTTCAAACTGCTACAATGCAGCAACATGTACTGGTTCCACCGACTGTAACAACGCTGCTACATGTATTAGTTCCACCAATTGTTATAGTGCAGCGACATGCATTGCTTCAACAGGTTGTCCGTGACAAGTTTTTATTGTATAAAATGTATATATGTATATAAATGTATGTAAATTATATTACGTAGATTTTCAATAATAAATTAAATTATCTGATTATTTGTTACGACTATTTGTATCATCAAATTTATTAATTGATTATAATTAAACGCAAATTTTCATTTTCAACCCATCAATTGCGGACAAAAAAATTTGTTGTTTCATTTACCAAAATGAACAAAAAAAAATATTTTATAATACAATACAGGTACTTCTAATATACTACAATTGTTAACTTGTGTGTATTTGAAGATGCCCAGATAGCACAAGGACGTACCAAAAACGTCATAGACGGCCATTTTAAGACGTTAGACGTACAGAAGACGTCTTGAGAAGTCCGATGTTACAATTCAGTATGTCTCTAAGACGTCTTATGTATCCATTTTAGACCCATACAGGACCTTCATAAGACATTATTGGAATGTTCTCGAGTTGATAAAAAATTGGTCTATTAGTAATGGCATCAGTGGCGGCTGGTGAAATTTAGGCTGTCATAACATAGTATTGGAGCATGGGACCCAAGCGATACTTTAAGACATAGCTATCAAGACTAAATGAAGAAATTTTGCAGAAGAAAAAATGCGATTGAAATTTGCGAAATAAAGTTGAAAAAAACTGAGTGCTCACCAGGTTATTTTTTAAACGATATGACAGCCTAAATCTCACCAGTCGCCACTGCTTCAATCACACAGACTATCGGAGATGGCAGTTATCCTTCTAAGTTGTCTATCGAGTCGTTGACAATGTACAAGATGATCCTTTGTTAGGGTACGTACGATAAACACGCGCAACTGCAAAATCCAAAAGATTGACATCTTCTACAACGAAACCATTGACTTAATCATTCGGCCGCTCGAAACACTGTTTCTCGCAACAATATGTTTTTTTCAATGGACAAAGACATTTTTTGTTCTTGGGATAGAGCAAACAGCAGTATTGCCAGATGCCTGGTAATTACCATAATCTACAATTTGTAATTTTAACTGGTAATTGTTAATGGAGCCTCTAATGATGGCATAATTTACGGCAATTTGTTGGGAACGTCACTTTTTCATCATTCAGTTTCAGTCTGTGGGATGTGCTACAAATTGCAGAAAGTGTAGTCATTTAAATAACGAAGATGAGCCTAGAGTTTATTTAAGGGAAGATCGGGAAAGGCGGGAAAGTAATGTCTGTAGTTTCGCCGAGGTACATGCACCTTGTTCGAGTAGACAAATCTCGCAAGAAGTTGGTGTACAAGAGCGAACAGTGCGGAATATTCTGAAAAAAAATAAGTACCACTGCTACAAAATTATGACTACCAAGAAATTTTTCCTGAAGACCATACGAAACGAATGGATTTTTTGTGAAACTATGATAGAAGAAGCTAATGAAAACGAAAATTTCATCAAGAATATTTTATTCACTGATGAAACATCTTTTTCCATACATAATTCTTCTGTAGGTCTATATTGGTCCAGGGAAAATAAACATTTCAGTGTGCCATT
>JANEYF010005107.1:0-61377 GCA_029963845.1 Rhamnusium bicolor
TAATATATAGTAGAAGTAACACGGCTACCCATCGGTGGCCTTTTAATTTATCCAACTATTTAATTAATGAAAGAAGATAAGACGGTAATAATTTGCATTAACACGGTTGAATGGTTTTTAATAAAAGATGATAATCAATAAACAATCTGGCTTCTTCAATAGGAAGTTGATCATAATAGTTCTCTGGTGATTTTTGTTAATAAAATTGTTCAAAACTTTACAATGTTGACATTAATATCACTCGTGGTTATTGTTCCGTAATTTTTTTTCTACATTGAAATATGTACATGTTATCTAAAAATGTTTAAAATGAAAATTGTTTCATTGAACATTCTAGGGTATCTCTTATTTGCAAATCAGTTAATTAGGTACGATGGGCGACTGATGAAATGACCGTTATTTTTTAAACTTGATGTAATTTCCAAAAGTACACAATTTTTAGCATATTAAGATAAAATGTTATTATATTAATATAACTAATTTTTTCTTTAATGTTTCGTTCAAAAATTCGGCCATTTAATTTTTTATTGTACGGAAATTTATGGCGCATGTGTGTGTTGTGTGTTTGTGTGTGTGTGTGTGTGTGTGTGTGTGTGTGTGTGTGTGTGTGTGTGTGTGCGTGTGCGTGTGCGTGTGCGTGTGCGTGTGCGTGTGCGTGTGCGTGTGCGTGTGCGTGTGCGTGTGCGTGTGCGTGTGCGTGTGCGTGTGCGCGTGCGCGTGCGCGTGCGCGTGCGCGTGCGCGTGTGCGTGTGCGTGTGCGCGTGTGCGTGTGCGTGTGCGTGTGCGTGTGCGTGTGTGTGTGTGTGTAACCACGATAACTCAAAAAATACTAATGGGAGACTTCCCAAATTTGGCAATTGAGATTTGCAACAACATTTTAGGTGACACATTAAATTTGGTGAATGTGTTACCACCAAAAGAGACATAATGAATGAAAGAAAGAGAAAGGTACAACTTCGGGAATAAAATTAAAATTTTTTTTATTGCATTTCTGGACGAATCTCGACGAATTATAATGAAAAAACATAATTTCACGGACGAAAAACTGTCTGTGTGTCTGTAGGATCGCGATAGCAGCCACAGTTTTTAAAAAAAAACTTTCAAATTTGGTACACGTATTCTAAAGGCCAACGACAATGATAGATTTGGTGATGAGTAAAATTGGCCAGCACCAGCGGAAAGGAGGTCCACGGGATCCAAACTTTTTTTATATTTGTCTTTACAAAAAAATATATTCTTTATGAAAAATTATAAATCATGTCTACTATATCAAGCCAATAGAATATATTTTCCAAGTACTTAAATAAAGCTGATGTAACATGAAATATTTTACACATTTGACCTCATAAAATGGAGTTGAATAAATTCAGCAGTTTGACATTTGAAATGTCTAATTTAGTTACAAAAATATCAATGTCAATAAGAATAAATATATGGCATGAATTGTTATTGACAGTATCAAACGACGCTGATAACACAGGCCTACAAAAAAAAATGTTCTGTCCCAGAGATCAGACCCAACTTTACTCATGTATTTTGACACGCTGAAACCGAATTTGGCAAAAGAAAAATTTTCTGACGCAAGGTGTAAATTTTTTTGAAAAAATTTCTGTAAGGGTTTCTTGAGTCGTTGATCACGAATCTGAAGTCAAAAATGAATTTGACATAATGACAGCTGTCAACAAGCTGTAAAATTTCATGAAAAATGTAAAAAGTCAATATTTGGAGCATATTATTTAAGTTTTTTGGGTTGTTGATCACGAATCGGAAGTCAGAAATTAATTTTGACATAATGACAGCTTAATGTTAAAGTTAATGTCAAAGTTCATTTTTGACTTCTGATTCATAATCAGCAGCCCAAAAAACTTAATAAAATATTGACTTTACATTTTTCATAAATTTGACAGCTTGTTTAGAGACGGCAAAATAATAAATAATTTTCACCTTAAGTCCCTAACTGGCAATATTACTATGAATTATTTTTGTAGTATTTAACTAATTGATTATTCCTATTTTAATTAATTGTTCGTTAACCAATTGTTTATAACAGTTCGGGGGTTTAAAACTTTTACATCATACACATTTAAGCTATACAGGGTGATAAATAATTTTAACTGCATTAAATAATATTAAACGGTTATTGAGAAATAAATAACTTTTTCAGATATTTTTCAGTTTCTTGAAAAACTTTCATAAAATTCGTAAAAAACGATTATTTTAATAGTACAACTATCACAAATGTATGTTGAGAAGCCATCATTGTCACTTACCTATAATATTTTATAAGTTTGTAATATATCAGCTAAACTAAAACTTTCAGTAAACGGTTTATAAAGAGAATTCACTTGGTCTGCTATTATGCTCTACACATTAATTTAAAAAATATCTTGTCGTTCATCAAGTATTAAACTCCTCCAAATACCACCAGGGGTACTTGAATGCATAATTAAAACAACTATTATTCTATTTTGGTTACAAAAAGAAAAAAAATAGAATAATTTTATTACTACATTTTTTTTTCTCAAACCAAAACAGAATAACAGTTGTTTCAATTACGAATTCAAGTACCCGTGGTAGTATTTGGAGGATTTTAATACATGGTGAACGATAATGTATTTTTTAAATTAATCTGTAGAGCATGATTGTCAATAGCAGACAAAATGAATTATCTTTATAAATAACTGTTATTAACAATGTCGAAAATACATAACTTGAGTAGAACTGAATAGGAACAACTATTTTACATGAGGGAAAGAAAAATTCATTTAACGTATTTTTATACAAAATTAATATTAACATCATAAAGCATTTTTCCCTTTTGTTTGCTCCTAGTATAGTTACGGTATATCAATATTTGATTTTTAATTTTTTCAGCATTTATATTGTACCAATTGAAGTTCACAATCTCGATGATAATAAATTCCAGAGTATATTATATAATTACTTCATAAAACTCGTAGTGGAACGGATTGAGCTTATAAACGGCGAAAATATTATAGCAATAACTTATACCGTTGGCGTACAACTTCAAATAAATAAATACACGGAAATAACGGGGATTTAGCTCACAGTTTAAGCAGAAGCAAAGTATGTTCTGGGGCTATAATCAACCTTACAAGTTAGAAGAAAAGAAAATATGAACATTATTACTTGCAATCTACATAAATACATAACGCATTTGCGAAACTTTATGAACATGATATTGTCTTGACATGCAATCATAACACAAAAAATTGCCATACGCTCTAATAAATAGATCGTTTTTGAAAAAGTAGTAGCGTTTTCACGTGCAAGGAAATTTTTAAAACTGTAAGATTTTCGGAGACTAAAGGTGGATTTATTCAGACACATTTATCATTTAGGATTTAACATTTAGCATTTAAGATTCATGAGTACTGTTGGCATTTCGATCCGCAAATCATGGGCGGTGCCAGGTAGAGAAATACACAAGTACGTAAGCGAGACTTGTTTCCTATTTTAGTCTACTGTTATGCGTCGTGGTGTCAATAATGTAATTTATTTCTCTCCATTGTATTGTTGATAATCTTATTTTTTCGTATTTTATTCTTGATATTAATTTAATAATAAAGTATGTCAGACCTGACCAAGGGTAAAAGGCCATACGCTGATAAAGTGAATAAATTTATCAGTGAATTCCCGGATTTATTTTACAATGGTGCTATAATAATTTGTAAGGTGTGCGAGACTGATCTAATGTGCTGGGACAAACGTGATTGTAAACGTCACGTAAATTCTGTGCAACGTAAAACTAAAAAAAATGGCGTGCCTTCGGCAACACAGTTTATGTTCGATTTACTCTTAATGCTGATTGCCTGTGATGTTCCGCTGCACATACTCGATAAACAACCATTTCAGGAGTTCTGGAATAAATACAATTCCAAGGTGACGTTACCAAGTCGCACAACGTTGAATAACTATGTACCAACTGTAGGCGAAGACATTGTAAATAAGATCAAATGTGTACTAAAAAATATACGGCTGTGGTTATGTGTTGACGAGACGACAGATTGTAAAAAAAATTCTACTGTAAATGTTATAGTACGTGTACTGGACCCTCTTAAACCAACATTATGGTGCATACGCCTATGTACTGCGGCGCATATTTGCCATCTCCATTTATGAGTTAAAGTCTCATAACGTAATGCAGGACATTTATCATTTAACATTTTATATTTTACATTTAAGAGTTGGCCAACTTTTAACTTTTAGATTAAATGTTAAATGAAAACCGTACTGCGCATGCCTAAACATGTGAGGTGTTACAAACCCTAAACCAAATTATTTATTGGTTGTCATCATCTGGGCAGGAGCAGAAACCTTAGACATGATTGGATATTTCTTAAATGATAAGTGATAAATAAATTGTACATACATGCGTATTGGCATTCTTAAATCTCCCATTTAAATGCTAAATGTTAAATCTTAAATGATAAATGTTAAATGTGTCTGCATAGATCCACTTTTAATGATGCAGAAATAATTTGGCGTTTTCTGCAATTAGACACAAATAACAAAAAAGGTGGACTTTTCTCCTCCATGCCCCCACTTGATTTATTTGTATAATTCCAACATTTGATATTGGGACACGCCCAAATAAGTAAATATTTTAATCGTTACCGTTTTTTTACAGCGTCACACAAGTTAAGTTCAGTGTACTGTAATAATACTCATCATTAATTGTGAGGAGGGCCAAACTAACTGTGCACTATACTGTAACACCATTTACGGTTTATTTTAAACCTATTTATAACATAAGAAATGTGAGCTTTTTTGATCGCTTTACCGCCGTCAAAGAAGCCGATGTATTTTATAATTCATATAAGTTTGAAATAAACTATATAGTGTAAAATTTTGAAATATTTTTACCCAATGAATCATAATGCAACAAATAACATAAGGCTAAGAATCGAACCCCAATAAGTACACATATATGTTTTCACTGGTTTCAATCCAAAAGTTAAATGATTGAATACAGCTTTGTTAACAGCTTTCCTAAAGTCAAAATGTACCATATGAACAAGCTACCCGTTAGATAGTCTGTTACAAGATAGACGTTTTTCGTTTTTAATCCAAGATGAAGCCATACTGTTCAGAGATAGTATTGAAAAAAAAACTAACAATCATATACTTTAAATATGATGGAGTTTAAACTAAATGCCTGATATTTTTTCTTCTTAAAAAACAAGATAAAAACTCCATTCACATTTGGAAAAAGAAAGTATGTATGTAGTAATATGGTTATATTAGGTTTGCTAAACTCCCAACTCTGAAACTTGCGTGGAAAACTAAATTATCGATGAGCCTATGCTTACGAGGCATGTTCCAAGTCTTCATCGATGTATTTATTCGTAGAGAAGGAGCAATAGCCCTACTATAAAAAATAAGACCAAAGTATCCTTTCAGTTATAATATAACACATTTTATTCCATTGTGTTTAGTACGGCCGGACACGTAATATATGATGGATGCGCCAGGCACGGCGGTACGTCACACTTTCTACGAGAGTTATATGCAAAAATGTAAAGTTATTTACAATTTTATTACTTAAACGAGCCAAACATTTTTCGTTTTCTCACGGATACAAACTTATATTGTAATGGTGACATATCACAATAGGTACAGGGCTATTCATTATAAATTACCTACCCCTTATCATCGCTATTATTGCCTATAGAAAAAAAAGTTTTAAATAACATTGTATGGTTATGACAGAATTTTCTTAAAATGCTATCAAAAGTATAGTATCGTGCAGATTTCAGAGGATACAAAAAAAATAATATTTTTTTAATATACCCTGTATATTATTAAATTTTTGGAATGATCCTTTGTTCCTTATTTCAAAAATATACCATTTGTTATCCCTATCATATACCGTTTTTGAGTTATTAAACGAAGAATATCTTAGTTAAACTAGTTACTGTAAATATGGAAAAGTTAACATTTTTAAAGTGAGCTATGAAAATGACAACTATTATATTTGATGTGACATTGCTTTAATGAAATAATCAAAATGGTTTACAGTGAGAAAGAAAAAACGAAATATTTATACAAAATAGATAAAGATTTATTTAGGAAATTTAAATATAAATAAATGATCTCGTAAAAGATGTTCGATGTATCCACTATTATTGTCAATGCATAATTGATAACGTCTTCTTATATTTATAATTACACCGGCAATGGCTTCATTATTTACATTCAGATTGTTTATTTCAAGTCGAATCCTGTCTTTAATAACTTGAATACTATTATTATTATTGACAATGTTTTTTAGAAATCACCAATAAAATGAATCCATAGTTGACCTCCGGACTGTTAGGTAGCCATTTAATAGGTACATTATTCCCTATCCATATTGGGAATGCATTATTCAAATGATCTCGAACGGGTAGGACACTATGCGGAGTTGCTCCATCCTGCATCCAAATCATATCATCAAGTTCGGCTTCCGGAAAATTCTGCAAAAAAAATATTTTCTGCTTCTGGGATAATTATTTCCAGATAGGTAACTCCAGTTAAAGTATAACCATAAAATATATACCCAACAATTTTGTTTCTGAAAATCCAACACCAAACGCTAACAGTTTTTCTTCCTGATTTTTTTATTTGTTTTACCAATCTTTTTTTCTTGTGTTTGTTTTCTCACGACCTTCGATTTTTCCTATAAAAAACTCCTGCCGTAGAAAAAGATGATTCATCAGTCCATAATATTTTAGTAAATAAATCGGGATCTTCATCCAACTTTTGAATCATCAGGCGGCAAAAGTCAAGCCTTTTCCTTTTATGAGCCTCTGTTAAAACTTGTACGGGTAAAATTTTATATGGTCTGTAGCTGTTATTTTTTAACGTAAGTTGGATTTTGGAATTAGTTTTAACTAATTGATCGACTGCATTATTTATACTACATTCAGAATTTTCTTAAAAATACTACAATGTTTCAAAAAAGTCTATTCGCGGATAAATATGGATGGGCTTACCTTCGAAATGAAGCAGTATATCTAGCTGTTCTTCCTGGTTTGCTTGAACTACATGCTTTTTTTCTACTAAAACTGGAGGTATTATTCACCGTTCGGTAAATATTTTTGAACGTATTTTCTGATAGTGTTGGACGATTTGGATACAACACCCTATATGCTCTTTTTGCTACACGTTTATTTTTGTTATTTTGCATATAACAAGTAAATATTTGGACTTTTTCTTCCTCACTGTAAACCATTTTGATTATTTCATTAAAGAAATGTCACTTATCAAACATAATAGTTGTCATTTTCATAGCTCACTTTAATAATGTTAACTTTGCCATATTTACAGTAACTAGTTTAACTAAGATATTCGACGTTTAATAACTCAAAAACGGTATATGGCAGGGGTAACATATGGTACATTTTTGAAATCAGGAACAAAGGATTATTTCAGAAATTTAATAATATATAGAGTATCCCATTTAAAAAAAATATTGTTTTTTGTATCCCCTGAAATCTGCACGCTACTGTACTTTTGATAGCATTTTAACAAAATTCCGTAACCATAACTACACAACTTTTATTTAAACTTTTTTTTCTATAGGCAATAATAACGATGATAAGGGGTGGGTAATTTCCAATGAATAATCCTGTACATACTATACGCATTAAGTTGCGGTAAACAAATCATATCCTTCATATAATTATAATATATATTTGTAACATCATCATTGCTGTTACCAAATTAGCCTACACTCTACACTATTGTCGGTTTCAGAATAACCTGATTATGAACTGTATATTAATTATCCTTCATTTTGGCTTTACATTTTTGTAGCCTAATGTCACAGCATAAGGCTCCTTATGCTGTGTTAATGTCCCCAAATGTGGTTTCAAGTTAATTTATTCTGATGCATAAGGACGCCACTGCTTCTGCTTAAACTTCTTCTCGTAACAATAAAATGAAGACATAAAAACAGTCGCGTAGGCATCTATTTTTAATTGGCTTATGGGCACCAAAGACCATCTTAATTATGAACACACCTGCGTTAAACCTGCATTAATTTCTCATTGCCTCAATTAGCTAAGCAGCTAGGCAACACTGTCAATTAAGTAAAAAATATGGGACATTTGACACAAATATTTACTAGGTGTAATGTTTTGTTCACATTGTTATTTATAATATTAATTGGTGTAAGACTGGAGACGGTATTACGTAATTACATAAGAAGGTATTATAAAATATTTGAATTATTTCAGTTTCGAGATTCGAGATATTCAACGGAAATGAAAAACAAACTGAAATTTAATAATTAGGTACCGAATTTAAAATTAAACTTACTGTATTGTAAACTTTTAATATGTGTGTAAAATTTCAAAAAATACCTACATATGGGGATCTGATAATATAAAAACAACTGGGCGCGTTTCACTTTTTTATAAACAACTCTTCTTAAAAACAACTCGTCATAATTGAAATTGCTCATAATATCTAAATTCTATAGCCTACCCGTGTGTGGAATTATATTTCTAAAAATCAACCTCCTGAATAGCCATTTCGCACATACACCACAAACCATTTTGCGCATAAAAACGAAATTTTCAAAAGTATTGCCAAAATAAATATTTTAACAATCAAGTCAATTTTAAATTGAGTAAGAGAATAAATATATTTTTCACGAAAAGTTAACATACTGTAGCGGACGTTCCTGAAAGATGGAAATAAAATTACTTATTTTTATAATCTGAATTTCACAATACACCAGCCTTCTCGAAACACGACAATGAACACTTATTTAACTCTCCGGTCGGTATTTTCCAATATTTCACACTTTCAAGCCTACTTATAGAAACCACAATCTTAACATAACTTACTGAAAACACAATAATAAATAATGATTTAAGTTTACAATCGGAGTTCTCTAATAGTGATAATTTTAATTTGACTTAGAATAACCCGCAATTTAACGAGGTATCAATGACCGCAGTAAAATGAGGAATTTACGTTCGTCCCTTTCAACCCTTTTACATAAATACCCTTACCTGACTAACACATAATAATAGTCTTATTACACCTCTCGAAAGATACACATTACGTATATTCACGTAACTGTAATTTTCATACTTGTTTTATTTTCGTTAATAAAAACTTTCTTCTGATTCCAAGTTTTATTTAGCAGCATCAGCGCTACAATTTTTGATGAAATAATTAGTGCTTCAAACATTTAAAAAAGACAAAACACAGAGTCCACAACAACAAAGTGCTTCAGAAACCGTGCACGAGATAAATCGGGTAGCAGTGAAAGTTACACCTTTTTGGCCAGAAAAACTGGCACTTTGGTTTTACCAACTTGACGGATCAATTTGCGTTGTGCGGGGTAACAACGGAAAATTCTACCATGTGATACTACACTTGGACAATAAAGTCGCACAGGAGGCAGAAGACATTATCGCTAACCCTCCAGACACGCACAAATACAGTGAAAGCGGAATTAATTAAACATTGCTATACTGCCCACTAATACACTTTTGCAAAAATTGAATGAGACAATTTAAAAGTGTTAACCTCCACTGTTTTCGCACTGTTCAACTATCAACGTGTTATTCACATGTAAACGTTTTATAAATACTATGTATTTACACTAATTTAGAGTGTATACATTACAATGTCTTCGAAGTCATTGATGTATTAAGTTTCAACATGGGGCAGTAGGCGTAAACATGAAGCAAGAAACGCGATCCGCCTGTATCTATCTATGAATTACTATTGGACATTCGATAATAACCAGCCTCGTCAGTCAGTAAGTAATTGTTATTTAGAGCTTCAAGCCGTCCAATTACCTGATAAAAACCTTTAATATTTTATTCCCATTTTAAATAAGAAAACAGATTCATTACATAGTACAGTTGTGTTCAATAAACAGTGCTTAAACTGACCTATCATGTTCCAAAGTTAAAATTGTTGTTGTACAAGATTTTAATAAACA
The DNA here is from genome assembly GCA_029963845.1 of Rhamnusium bicolor. Lineage (NCBI taxonomy): Eukaryota > Metazoa > Arthropoda > Insecta > Coleoptera > Cerambycidae > Rhamnusium > Rhamnusium bicolor. The sequence continues at coordinate 9,971 of JANEYF010005107.1, forward strand.
AATACTACGTTCTTAGAGTGAAACGACATATTTCAAACATAATATACCAACAAGTCTGATTTATAACACTTTAAAATCGCTGTAAAACATTTCATTAAACATAACCGTACAAGCTGCCGCAACTAAAGGTTTCCAATCTAAAACTTTCAATAATTTTTTTCGCAGCTTGGTTGGAGGGAGTAATTTATTACCTATTTTTAGATTTTATTCGCTACAGAAAAAGAGAAAGGATACATGTTCTCTTTTAAATCAAAAATGACCTGGGAACCTTTATATTGTGGCAGCTGTACATAAGAATATTTTATCATTTCATATTGTTTGGGATGTTTCATTAGGTGTTTATAATATAATAATACGAGTATATCTACGTAAAAATAATATCTGGAATTTATCGCTACCTCTCATTCTCTAAATATTAGACATAATTTTGTCGCTATGTCAAAATTTAAATCAGCTATCCAACATTATGTACCGAAGAAGCAGGTCTACAAACCGAGGATCGCGCAGGCACTGATATTTTATCGTACAGAGTGGTTATGAATAAACCTACTCGTACATTAAATATTTCCTGGTATTTCTTGGAATTCGGTTCACTGAACTGTAACGATAGTTTAAGTATAAATAGGATACATTATTAGCATAAGGTTAATTTTAATCATCTCCAGATGATGCCAACTTGATTGGCAAAACGCGCGGCAAGTGCAGTATATTATGCCGTTTTGGTGTTTAATGGAAAACCGCACATCATGCTAGCTTCACACAGATTCCAACCCACTTCAGGATTATCAAGATGACAACAAATTTTCTGACGAATTTTTGATCTGAGAGAAACTAGCCCGAAGTACTCAAGACGCTGCAATTATAGTCAGCGAAACTTATATCGTGACGGGACGTCCGTCGGGGTAAAACGATACGGAACGCAAAGCCGCATTTAACTGTATTGTTCGCTCGTTTGCTTTTTCAATGTAGGTTTTTGTGCTCAGTTTAGTTAGCAACAATTTAACTATTGTACAAGAAAGTATTAACTTTAAATAAAAGTATTGAATTTAACGTATCGACTACGCATTCAGCAGTTACAGTATTCAAATTTGCTTAATATAAATTGTTACTACCCAGCAAGAACCTCGAGGAGATATGAGCATTTCTTGCCAGGAAAGGGTGGGTATGGGATATTAATATAGAATAAAGAGATTATTTAAAAATTAACAAGAAAGCTTTAGTAACAAAATAAAAACAAAAGATATACTGTCAAAATAATAACAGAAACAAATATTTTTCTCAATAAATGACCTAAAAATAAATTCTAATAGTAAAGTTATTACTATAATAAAAACAGAAAGACATATTTTTGTCAAAATGAAAAAAATAATAACATTAATAAATAATAACATCCTGAAAAAAGAATGTTTCTCAAGCACTGAACCACGAAAGCACAAAAACGGAATTAAATAATGCAGTTGATATCACAAAATTCACTTATTCACTTCACTTTATCTCACCTCACATTGTTTCTTCCTCTGAACCCTCGTCTTTCTCACCCTCTTCTTCATTTTGAGATAAACTACTATCCTCGTTCAAATTTATAATAAATTTATGTCCACTATTTATATGAAATTTAGCATTTTTAAATAATCATCCACAATTTTAATTACTTTCCTAATTCTTTTCCCCCAATCTTCCTTGTTAATTTTCGACACTTCATTTTGAATTAACTCTACGACCTTTCATCGAATTTCGGAAAAATGTTTCCTTTTCTGACGTTTTTTTCAATTTACACTAAATACAGAAATATGGCGGTAATCTCAAAACTTTGTGGCCATATCTGTCTGCTACATTATCTATAATATACTTCCCATAATTTTTCAATTGAAGGACTTCCAACAGTTGTGCTTTATTATAATTTTTCCTCATAATAGAGATCATGTTCCATTAAAAAAATTTGTAACTCCAGCTTAGCAGAACTCTTGTTAGGAATTTTATACAGTTGTCTCGAATGGTACTTCGCATTGTAAAGAACAATAATCCTATTCGGTTTTAATTTTAAAATTAGTGTATTTTCAAACCATTCCTTAAATATTTCTTCCTCCATGTTCTTGTGGTAATCCACGTTACAGTCTTCCATGTTTTTTCCACACAGTTTCAATGCATTATCAACCCATCCATCAACTGGTCCACAGTGTAATACAATCAACCGAGTCCCTTTATTAGGGGGCAATGAGATTGGTTGACATTTCCTAGATCCTTCAGTGAGATCCTTCATGAGAATCATACCAAGTTTCATCTAGATAATAAATTGATCTATTTTCCCTTCTGAGTTCTTTTATGTCTTCTAGATATGAATTTCACATCGAATCCGTCTACTTTCCATAATCGTTATGCGTTTATTAATAGTTTGATATTTAAATCCAATTTTTCTCACCCATGTTCCTAAAGTTCTCTTGGTGTATTTTAGATGATAATCTATTTCTTTTAATTTTCTGTCTACCACGTCAATAGTTGGGATTTCATTTTTTCTGATACGCATCATAAGCTAAAGTTCTTAAAAGTTTTGCTAACGATGGGTCCAGAGTTTTCGATTGACCGGCGTCGGATCTTTGTTTTCTTGGGAGGGCACCTTCTTTCACCAGTTTGTGTATTGTGGGACGAGAAGCGTTAGTTAGAGGTGCTGTTTCACCTAGTATATCCAAATCATACCAAAATTAGGGTCATTAACTCGTTGCTTCAAAAGATTATTGTAAACATGAATGCAAATTTGTTTCGCTTGCTCGTTCAAATGTATCCTATTTTTTCTTACTGAAAACACTAATGAACTTTGATTTTCTTTATCACTGTAATCACTATCACTTTCATTTTCACAAACAAAATAAGATGCAGATGTAGAGGCCTCCCACGATCGAAACATTTTTACATCAAAGACCTTCTTAAATTATTTTCAAAAACACACCAGCAAATAAACAGATATAAAACAATTATTACTTATATTACACTACTATACAACTCACTGCAATATGATAACCTTCTTAAATTATTTTCAAAAACACACCAGCAAATAAACAGATATGAAATAATTATTACTTATATTACACTATTGCACAACTCACTGCAACACGATAACCTTCTTAAATTATTTTCAAAAACACACCAGCAAATTATCAGATATAAAATAATCATTAGTCATATTAAACTATTACACAATTCACTTCAACACGATAACCTTCTTAAAATATTTTCAAAAACACGCCAGCAAATAAACAGATTTTAAATAATTATTATTTATCTTATAATATTATACATACAAATATATCAGCACTGCTAGAATGATTCGGTAACAAAATTAAGTGTGGCTCTGAAATACCACAGAATGTAAGTGAAACTCCGCCTCGGTCGGGTGCCAACAAAAACAACAATCATCGTTCTTGCTTTAATGTAAGCGGTGTCATGTGTTATACACTTTCCGCTCACATGTCACGTCTTGCTCCGCACATCCCGTCACAATATAGGTTTCGCTGACCATACCGATAGTATGAAAATAGGCGCAGATACACCATACTCAACAAATGTTGTAACCGATAGAACTGCTGTAGTAAAAGATAATTTAGAGTAAGTGATTCTTGAACGAGTAACACTAACTAAAACAGACTGGTATAGGTTTTTCTCGGTCTAAAACTTACGGACCTTTACATGATTTTCTTCCATGTTCATTAGGGTTATTTCAGGCTTAATTTTCAAATTTGTTATTTCCTTCAGAACATTTTCCCGATTTGGGCACCATTTTCATTATTATACTGGTCTAATGACAATCCAGTTCGTTTAATTGGCCGATCAAAATATGATTTATTCAACTATAGTACATTCATCTGATATAAGCACAAACATTCTAGCATAGACTCGCACGGTATTATATAAATACATTTTTTGTATTTATGATGCGCCGCGCACCTATGTTAGAGAACTGAAGGCGACAAAGCGTCGCTTTGCGAACCCAGGTAAACAATTTTTTATGTGTTTATATGAATGAATGGACTATCAATCCGTACAATTCAGATTAAAATCTCACTAATTTTAATTAAATGCCAAACTAATTAACTTTATTTGGTTGACCCGGACTAGTAGGTATTTCTTATACTTTCAAAAACATAAGTAGGTAAATATATTTATTTTGTCAATTTCGTTTTTTAAGCAAAAATGATAGGATCCCTTTCTGAAATTATATTTGAAGATATGGCTTTTCACCACTAATTTAGTTATTTAATTAATAAATCACCGGCATTTTAAAACCACCCTGACAACCTTACCTTCCCATAAAGCACTCGTCGGCATTTCTCTGTAGTTTGCCCCACAATAATCACTATTACCTACGTCAGTGCCTTACTGTAACCAACACATCCGTTTTCGTTAAGTTTCATTTATTTATGATGCGTTTTTATCAGAGATCTGGGTGGTGTGTGGTCTGAATTATTTTAAAGTAATGTTGTTCTCTGTCAGCCCACCAAACAGAGATATTACTTTTTTTTACGAACCGTTACCTTACATAATTTTTTAATTAATCCATCTAAAAAAGCTGTATACATATATGCATATATTTTCTGATGAGCGGCTTTACCTTATTTGTATTACTAAATAAATAGCAGAGTCACTTTTCTTATCAACGTTTTTTATGTTCCATTGTTGTTTGGTGTGATAATTAGTTTTTAGTGGACTGTAAATGTTGGTTTCCTGAATGCCAGACGAGACTAATGATTATTTCCCCCAGTAAGAAACATGAAATTTGTACCACGAGACTTGTTTAAATAATCGGTTATTTTTCACCTAGCTGTTCATTTATTTTTGACACGTAAACTAAGCTTTGGCCTGTCGTCGTTGCTATGCGAACTCACCGACTTAACAATTCTGATAGTTTGAATTGTCACTGTCATTTATACTCCTACACCGTCAAATGGAAGTAAATAAAGAAAGTACTCGTTTCGGAAATGTTTCATTTTCCGAAATTGACAAAAGAAATCCTAAAAAAGCGTTCCTATTAACACAACAAAAACGCACAAATCGGTATGGCGCCAATTTACTGATTTTTGTAATGAAACAGGATACCAATTTGAAGCTACTACAACCATAGATTATATTGCGTTAGTAATTAAAGACTGGGCTCTCAATGTGAGATGGAGAGATGGTAAAGATTATAAGGAAAATGTGATAAAAACCAAAAATGCTTCAGGAAATGTATTTTTTTAAAAACAACGTCATTTTCGATCCATTTAAGGATATTCAACTTAAGTGCGCTAGGGATGTTCGTAATGCTAAAAGAAGATATTTGCAGAAAAATATCACCAAAATAAAAGCCTCTTCAGTTGTGTTAGATTCAGAAGATCATAAAAAAATGATAATGCTTTGGAATGAAAACACTCCTGAAGGACTGCAAAATAAACTTTTCCATATTATCGCAGTTGAGCTCGCTTGGAGAGGTGGAGAAGGCGCAAATTGCGTAAAAATCACTTCAAAGAAGAAATTGATAACAGAGGACAGACAACAGGTAAAAAACGGCTCACTATTTATTTGCGACTGTTTAACTAAGTCTTTTTTTGCCATTTTAAGGTGATTAAAATATAAGTGTGATCAATAAGACCACCCAAGGAGGTGACAAGAAATGCGCCGATATTAAATGGTTAACGGCTAATGAAATTAATGCCGAAATATGTTCTGTAAGGCTATATAAACAAATAGTATCCAAGAGAGGTTCCAATATTACAATCGTTAATTTCTGACATACAATAGGTACTGGAATAAATACGAAAATTCCTATTGGTACAAAAATTTACCGATTGGAAGAAATTAACTGTCTAAATGGACAAAGGAATCAGCCGCAAAAATTGGTTTAGATACAACAACTGTAAAAATAACTAATCATTCCACTCGAGCCACAGCTGTCAGTAACTTAATAAAGAATGGAACACAGGAGCAAGAGCTTATCAAAATAACCGGTCATAATAATTTTAAATAAAATTTTATCAAATTAATATACACTCGTAATTTGCTAAGCAAAATTTTTAAAATTATGTGACGTACACAGTTTAACCGATTAAACTTGATGCACTTGGGATATAACCCTTGATTATATATCATTGCATCAGAATCGGCTTTAGACTAAACTAAGATGGCATTTATAACAACCGTTAAGATAGATAACTGGCAATCAAGCGTCACCCCTTAGTGAATGTTAATAGTTGGCAAAATGGGATGATCCTACGGTATCATTTCTATGACTTGATATTTGTTATTGACTTCGTACGACTGACATACCAACATGGCTCATTATATTACAGATCGAAGCGAATGAAAGTTAACAAAATCCAAAAAAAAAATAAATAAATAAAAAATAAGCGACATCCTCCAAAAGAAAGACAACAATGCAGCTACGAATACCGGTGTTTTTCGAAATTATTGTTCCTAATCGGCACACGGTTCTCAAGATAGGATCAGAAATGAGATAGATCTAGGACAAGAATAGGTGGAAAATAGTACACAGTAATCAACTGGTGCTATATTATTCTAATATTCTACATGTAGAATCTCAATGGAAGAGATTTAACGTGCATTGAATGTCTCAATACGTTTAAAATGTTAAAGTTAAAAATTAATCCGGACTGGTACTGCCTACAAGTACATCCGAGCAAATCCAACTGGAATTTCATTAACTACAAAAAAAATACATCTATTCTTCATTAAGGACGACAGAGTTTCCACAAAACTTCTGGAAAAGTCAAGAAATTTTAGATGGTCTAAAAAATCATGGAAAGTCAAGCAACTTATATCTTAAGGAAAGTTGTGCAATTCACTTATTTTTCCATACAAGAATGGAATTTACCTAATTCCGTGATGTTTTTATTTTTCAGTTATACAAATATCTTTATTTGTAGTGCAGCCCATCTTCATTAAAACACAACACCAATAGTTCACTTATTTGTATCTACTTTCTTTTGTAAGACATGGAAAACATATTTTTTTCGCATTATTCCGTCTTTAAAAAAGTAGAAAAAGTACACACCCCACAAGAATTATCGCATCATCATAAATTGACATTAAGTTTGATGTTAATTTTCTTCTAAATCGTTTGTTCGATTTGGATGATTTTTTTTTTTTGAAAGATTGGTTGACTCTTCGGGAATATTACTGTCTACTGATTTTTTAAATAAAAATTCATCTTTGAACAAATACTGAGTGTTACGATGATGTTGGGTTTTGATCCAACAATTCTTAACACACTGTGGCGTGCACCAGCAATAATAACAAGTTACAATTAATAGCTAACTTTACCCTCATCTTTAAGTAATATTCCCATTTTTAAATAACTTCTCTTGTTAGAGGAGATATGCAGTTTTTTAGCACAACATGTTTTTATTGACTTTTATGCATATTTATATGCATACATTGAAATACTGAAATAATAATAGCAGGCAATGAATGCATGGAAAACAAAAAACTAAAAGTAACAAAATCAGTTTGCAAAGTGTCAGTTTATGTTGTGTCAATTGTTGCGATAGATTTCTATATTTTCTACTGTGTTTTTTCGAGTACCATTTCAAGAGTTATGTTATATGGCGTTATCGGGAAACTGGACAGTATCTCTAAAAGGGAGGGGTAAGGACGTAGGAGAGTTACTACAGCTGTAGATGATCGTTTTTTTACGAGTGACTGCCTTAAGGACTCGACATTTCACTGCCCGAATGCTTCAAAGTGAACTCTTAGCAGCTAAAAATTTAAACATTTCTTTACAAACTGTAATAAATCGTCTTCGTGAAAAGAATATACGACCAATGGTTCCAGCAAATGGCCCACGGCTTACTAGGGCACACCGGGTTGCCCGGTTACAATTTGCTAAGGAGCGTGTGGACTTAGGTCTTGAAGAATGGTCCAATGTACTGTTTACGCATGACTCGAGATTTTGCCTATATACCTCAGATAGACGTATGCCAGTATACAGATGGTCAGGTGAACGGCATTTCCAATGCGACTTTCGTCAAACGGAAAGTTTTGGAGGTGGGCCAACCATGGCATGGGGAGAGATTTCGTTACATGGATGCACGGAGTTAGTGGCAGTCAATGGTGTAAGGATGATGGCCTATCGATACATAAGGGATATTCTAGAACCTCGTGTGATCCCATATGGCCTATTCATAGGTGACAATTTTATACTAATGCACGGCTACACACGGACAGGATAGTGACCGAATATCTAGATGAAGTTAATGTCACTATAATGAATTGGCCAGCTCGCAGTCCAGATATTAATCCGATAGAACACGTATGGGATCATTTAGGATGGGTAATTCAGCAAGATTGGATTCCATGTAGAACATTGAATTAACTCCAAAATAAATTGGATGCGATTTGGAACAATATGGATGAGGAAAATATACACAATCTCATTGGAGGGCTACCAAGGCGAATACAAGCTGTAATTAGAGCGAGGGGGGGAAATACAAGTTATTACAAATTATTGCATACTAAATTTGGTTTCTTGTTTGTTTTTGTAAAAATGTAATAAAAAACTGTTTATATTGTGGCTTTCTTGTTAATCCTGTATATCTCCTCTAATAACAGAAAAAAAGTGAATCAAAAAAGGGAATGTTGCGAAAAGATGAGGCTAAAGTTAGCTATTAATTGTAACTTGCTATTGTTGCTGGTGCACACCACAGGTTGTTACGATTTGTTGGACCAAAACCCAGCATCATCGTAGCATCCGGTATTTGTCCAAAAATTAATTTTTATTTAAAAAAATGAGTAGACGGTAACATTTCCGAAGAGTCAGCCTATCTTCTAAAAAAAATATATCAATCAACTTCAAGAAAATTAAATAAACTTATAATAATTCGTGTGTATGAGATACATTTTATTTGTAATTTTGGAAAAATTTTTGATATGTAATACTCTACTATGTCCACTCGCGTGCCTGGTAAAATATCTATTGATCAGCACAGCCTCATGATAAGTCGATTGATGAAAGGAGATCGCTAATGCTCTAAAAGACTAAAGTTTCATGTATTTTGGAGGATGATGCTGTTGTCATAGATAGACATTTAAATGGAACAAATTATGTGAATATAATCAAAGATGTTGGATTTCTTCTAGTGGTGAAATTTGAAATTTGGTAATTTATAAAACATAACCAACAATCGTTGAAGAGGTTATGAATAAAATGACTCTCAAGTCCAAATTATTCTATCAAGAAACTTTATAAGATTATCGTAGAATTCTAAAATAGACTTACTCATTTCTTACCCATCATCCAATGCTATGTTCCAATTACAGGATAGGGAAATGATAATATCATTAAACATTTAAAAAAATCTGACAATTATTTCTTCGCATTTATACATTTCTAGAAAAATAAAATAATTATTGGGTATTACAAAAGCTTTCTTTCAAACCTAACATGATAATAATAATAAATACCTATATAATTTTATATTTTATACTAACACTCTTATCTGAATGTGCTAGAATAAAAGTAACTGGAGGAAATCATTTCTTGAGTGGGAAAATATTCCTGTTTTGGTGAGTTAATATTTTTTCAATCTCAATATTTCTTTGCTTCTAATACTGAGGACACTGTTATCTAATTCAACGCAGTTCTTACTTCTAGACTGAGTAGTTGTTTTAATAGTTTCTATGATAAAATGTATTGGATATATTGTTTTTAAATTATTATACGCCTAAAACTTTTATACTAGCACATTTAGATAAGAATGTCGGTGTAAAACATAAAAATCTATAGGTATTTATTTTTATTATCATGTTAAGTTTGAAAGAATGCTTTTGTAATACCCAATAATTATTTTATTTTTTTCTAGAAATCATTAAACATATTTATCTCAACAATAAAATAGTAAAATATTCACAAAATTCAAAAAACAACAATGAACTCACATTCCCATTCAAATCATCCATAGATGCGGTGACTCGTGTAGAAAAGATATACCAACTGAGATTACAATACATGTTTATTTTTACTCTTTTATCAATTTTTCCTTGGAATTTTTAACTTCCCGCTAAGAAAATTTAAAATTTTCAGAAATCGGGAAGTTATTGGTTTCACCCCGATTTTCTAAAATCAAATTTTTGTCAGATCACGTCGTTTTGAGGTCCTAAGAAGCTATTCTGACTATTCCCACGATGGTGTCTTTATGGCTGTATGTATGTGTGTGTGTATGTGTGTACGGTGTATGTAAACCTCTCATAACTTTTGAACGGCTTGACCGATCGAAACACGGTTTGCGGCATTCTAAAGGGGTTAACTCAATTTAGATTTCCTGAAAATTAGAACCGATTCGGCCCGGTAAATTTTGAGAAATCTCAAAAATAAAATTTTCAAAAATTTTTATCTTTTAGACTACTGAACCGATCAATTCCAAAATCTGATCAGCTCTTCTCCTTATAAATCAACGTCGATCGTCGCAAACCGCATCAGTATCGGTTAATTCGTTCGAGAGATATCGATTACGAAAAATTCACAAAAAAAGTGTTTTTTTTGAAATAACAATTAAAATTCCTGTCGGATCGATATTTGGTACTAAGATAACTGTTTGTACTTAAAAAACTGCGTTGAATGCTGTAAACCGCATCAAAGACGGTTGATTCGTTCAAGAGATATCGATTACGAAAAATTCGCAAAAAAGTGTTTTCTTGAAATAACATTCAAAATTTTTGTTGGATTGATTTCTGGTACAAACATAACTTTTTGTACTTGAAAAACTGCGTTGAATGCTGCAAACTGCATCTTAATTGGTTAATTTGTCAAAAGATATCGCAGTTCAAAAATTACAAAAAAAAGTGTTTTTTTAATACTTCGATATTTTTCACCTAATCGTAGAGCTCAAAAATGTATGTGTATAATATTTTTAGCTCGGAGAGCTCAAAAATTAACTTGTAATACGTATATTTTTGAGCGCTTTAAGCTCGAAAATAGCGGTAAGTTTCAGGGATGGCCTGTAGGGTCAACCTATTTTCAGATTTTTCTTTCGTCCTGCGTCAAGAGATTGCACAGCTTTTCCGTAATAACTACTTGGCTGATTTTAATTTTCCTTACAAGATATAGCAATTTCAAAGTATTTTAATTTGATATATAATAAAGATTTTGAAGTTGGCGTGGCAGTTTCAATTGAAATTCTTTAGGAAAATACTGTTTTAATATTTATTTAAATGACAAATATTTTTTTTCTCCTTTGTTATTCAAGTTGTTCCATATTACAAAATAATTGCCAGCTGAAAATTCTGTTGACGAGGCACACTTTGACCATCTAGAATACTCATACAATTAAGATTGAATTAAATTTTACAGTAATGTTTAGAACAGTCGTGGCAGAAAAACATTAATTATTCTCCTTCACGTAAGCTCCTCCTCAGGTCAGAAACCGCCTACCATTACAAAACTTAACTATTAGGTAATAGGAATTTTGGAATACAAGGTGTATGTTAAAATATTATATTGTCAACAACGGTTCTGTCTAGGCGGAACAAAATTCTTATATTTACTTCGTTTTAGCAGGTGTTTTATGTTATTCCAACGACTAATGAAACAACGTTAAGCATAATATGCTGTTATTTTTTATAACATGTATAATATAAGTTATAAGGTTGCTTTTTTACCTAATATACAGGGTGTTTACGAACTTGAAAATATATTTTTAATGGAAGGTAGTACTTGGTAAAAGAAGTCGATTACTAAAAATTTACCTTGGTAAAAGTTCCTCAGAAGTGGCAGAAAAAATTATTTTAAATAATACACCAAATTGTTTGAGAATCGCTGACCTATTGAATTCTATGTAGCCACAGACTACTGCGAAGCTAGCCGTGTGCGAAAGTTATGGCAGTGTTGCCAAATTTTATCTCAAAATCCATTACTTAGCGACATTTTTTTTTCTTTTTTCAATAGCATTAGATAAATAACATCTAACTGTGCTACCAGTTAAAATGTACTCACTTTTTAAAATTAAATATTTTACTAGAAAATTAAACATCTTGTAACAGCCAGAAAAGTACAACATAGTAACCCATGGATTCAATTGTTTTAAAAAAATCCAACTACAGCTTAAAACATTTTTCTCATTATTGATTGATTGATTAACATTTTTTTACATCATTAAATTTGTTATTTTTCATAATATCTGTGTTTTTGTGGAAATACAAAAATGGGGAATTCAAAATATTTACATCTTTGTGAACATTGTAAAATTTAAAAATGGAAATATACCCAATCTATTATAATAAATTATAGTGAAGAAATCTCTGATATTGAGAGTGATAATTGAACTTATTCTTACCTTTGCAAAAAGTTTCTCTTGCGGAAATTCCTAAAAGGACTTCCTTCACTCAACCACAAACGCACACAATTCTTTTTTTATGTAGGCACTACACTAAATAATTAACAATATATCCATGTGGGTTAAGTTTCGGCTGATGGGTCTAAACCAATATGGCACTTTCCCATATCACGAGACGATTCCATAAAATACTAACTCGTCTCTATTTTGAGCACACAAAATTAACAAAATAAAACAATACGAATTATTGTTTAAAATATTCAATAACAATTAATAATAGTTTTTAAAACTGCATTATACACTTAAAACACGTTCTGTTAACTAAGCGACGTTTGTGCTATTCAATATTACAGCTGATGGGAGTTTCGATGCATGTTCACTTCACATACAAACACACAAAGATTTTATTTTTAGTTTCTCTATGCACAAACAAAAGAAATACGTTGTGACTTGTGAGTACGTTGTGTGGTAAATTTTTCACACATCTTGAAAATTACCATTTGACATACAGACACAGATTCACGGAATTCACTCACTACATACAGGTCTGTAAGCAAACCTGCAGACCTGTAATATCCCTAAATTACAAACAACTATTACCAAGTAATCTATAGCACTATTTGTAAACTCTACACAGGGTCGGACTGGCCTCATGTGGCCCCATAGGCAATAGTTGTACCCAAGAAGGATCAATCGTTTTCAGGATATAAAGAAATCATATTCTTAAAATAAACACGATAAAAATTAATGGTTTTCGTTATTGTTTATTACTAGAGGTAAATGATAAATTCGAACATAAAAGTAAATATCAAAAGGAACAATAATTCAAAAACAAAAAATGGTTGGATTTGTACATTGTAAGTACTGGGTACAAAAAATATAACACAATAATGTATCTTAGAGCTAAAACAATACGCAATTTTCTTAACCTATAACCTCATCTCATTCCTTATTTGGTATTTTTCAAATTTTAATAATGCACAATAACATAATTATAAACTTACTTCATCATAAATTAATTAATTATCTATAAGAACTTATTTATAGTATTTTTGCATTAACGGGAATAAAACAGTATTTTACTGCCTCAAAACAGGGAGCAAAACAAGCGTTAATTCCCTTGGGCTTAAAGTCACCATGGAAGCCAATGAACAGTATAAACATAATATAACGTCAACATTTTTATTATGTCAAACTTTTAATGGTAGAAAGATCCAAAAAATAGGAATCAAACATAAACCATAAAATACAACTTATTTCAAATTAAAATTAATATTAATAGGGTAATTTTCACAGTTCGCTATATTTGGTAATTAGTGATATTTAGTAATATTTAGCAATCTAAATGTCAAACAGAAATAAATAACAAATAATGTCAAATAGACAATTAAGTGCAAGGATACCTAACACTGACGTAGTTTTCCACGAAACATGAAAACACCATATCCTGCACTCATCTCAAGATAATTAAAACTGTTTTAAGCATCTCCAGATGATGCCAAGCGTAAATTACTGTTTTACCGCAACTATTTTAATTTAGTAAATCATTTTTAAATTACAAACTCGACTCGAAGGATAAAATATGTTTTATCTGCTAATAATAATAATAGAAAACGAATCTGTTAAAAATAATAGGTCGGGGCGGACTCCAGTCATATAAAATATCACGATTTTGAATACAGTTGTCAAGTTTTTATTAATGCATTTTTTTCAACAGAATATTTTAACGTTAAAATCGATACCTTACACCATACAATATAATATGTACAACGTATTCACCACTGATGGAATTAAAAATAAAATAAAAAGTCAGTCTTTTTATTTTCTATAGGATTCAGTAACAAATATAGATTTATTATTAGTACTTATAATAATAGTAATACTCTCTGGGATTCTTATCTCTCAATTGCATCATTCCATATACCGAGTGTCAACGAGATCATCTATCAGCCTGCCATTTTTTTCTAAATTGGAATAAAATTTTCAAATGAAAAACTCACGTATGATAAGTAAACCTGGGCAAGCGATGATAGATTCAGGGTCGGGCGCAATACCAATGCCATCGCGCGCTTGTTTACGATGACGATGACACGACACACTTCAGTTGTTATCTGTTGGTCGATGCATAGAGTACTAATAAATAATAAATAATGTTGACGTAAAGAGTAAAAAACGACCGCACGCTGATAAAGTGAATAAATTTATCGGTGAATTTCCGGATTTATTCTATGATGGATGTAAAATAATTTGTAAAGTTTCTGATCAAGACTTAATGTGCTGGAATAAATACGGCTGCAAAATTCATGTCAATAGTAACCGGCATAAAAATAAAAAAATGGCGTGTCTTCTTTGGAACCTCAGTTTATGTTTGATTTACTGTTAATGCTGATTGCCTGTGATGATCCCCTGCGCATATTGGATAAACCAGCATTTCGGGAGTTCTGGAATAAATACAATCCCTAGGTGAATTTATCAAGTCGTTTATCGTTACGTAGATATGTACCAAGTGTTCGTGAAGACATTGTAAATAGGATTAAATGTGCATTAAGAAATACACGGCTGTGGTTATATGTTGACGAGATGACAGATTGTAAAAAAAAAATCTGTTTTAAATGTTATATGTACTCGACCCTGTTAAACCAACATTTCCACTTTTACTAGCTAGCAAAAGACTAACTGCGTGTACTGGCGAAACAATTACGCGGGTGGTGTTGGAGACTTTCGAAAAATTTGACTGTCAACAAGTCAAGTGTTGATGTTTGTGACCGACGGTGCTGCGACAATGCGTTTGGTGGGCCGTTTTCTTCAAAGAGACGATTGTAGGTTTTTCCATGTTACGTGTAAAGTGCATGCGTTCCATCTTGTAGCAGAAACGATTCGAAAATATTTTCCAGAGGTAGATGCATTAATAGCAAATACAAAAAAAGTATTTCTCAAATCTCCTAAACGGCTTCGAGCATTTCACACACTGTGTCCTGGTATTCCGGAACCACCAGAGCCGATTCTTACACGTTGGGGAACGTGGTTGAAGGCAGCTTTTTATTATGCTGAATATTTTCAACAAATAAAAGCTGTGATACTACAGTTCAACCCTAACGAGGCTGCAGCTATTAAGGAAAGCCAGACAAGCTTTCAAGATGTTTCCCTTGAAACAGATTTAAAAACTATTTATAACAATTATAGGGGACTACACGAAGCAATAGAAAAATTGCAAAATACTTCGTTGTCGTTAGTGGAATCGCTGCAAATAGTGGACAACGTAAATACACAGCTACAGACTATAAATGACGCAAAAAATAAGCCCGTTATTGAAAAATTCGAGAGTATATTACGGAAAGATCCTGATTTTACCAAATTAAGACAAATTTGTAATGGTGCATCTACAGCTGCGTTAAGTGAGTTCACAGAGTGTTTTACTTATGCCTGTATTACTTCCGTAGATGTCGAACGGTCTTTTTCAAAATACAAAAATATTTTTTCACCACAGCGAACATCGCTTACTGAGACAACTGTGGAAACATATCTGATGCTACACAGTTATTATAGAAGTGCTCCAGTTTGTGATAACGACAACCAAGCTACTTCATAAATCTGCTTAAGAAGGTGAGTTTTGTACATATTTTTATAAAGTGTACCAGTATTAATAAAATTTATTTCCATTTATTTTATTTATTTATTTATTTATTTATTATTATTTATCACTTAGATATACAATGTACATGTGTGAACGTCATTTAACAGTTTAATAATAATGTGCCACACTAAGCTTACAAAATATAGGGAAATACATAAAAAAAGAATTTAAAGCGAACGAAATAGTACAAAAACATACATCACAATATATAAAATATTTTTTGTTTTTATTATTGTACTTATTCAATTATTATGATATGATGCATACCCAGTACGTCTCTGTAGGATTAATGACCTTGGCCAGGCTTAATGATAAGTAAATGGACTTATTTTGACGAACATACATTATCAATGTCATTCCCGGTGAAACCGGAAGTGTCATCAATTTTTAATTTTTAAATATATATTTTAACATATTTTGATTATGCATGAAATATTCTATATAATAAATCAAAATATTTGACATTACCGTCAAATATGGCGGAGTTATTTCAACTTTTTGTGAAATTGAAACTCTTTGTATAATGAAAATTTTCGAAGTAGGCACTGGATATCATAATATGGTTCATTCTTAATATTTGAGGGCAATATGAAGCCAATATAGGGAAGGAAAAAATAGGGGCTACTTTTTGAAAACAATTAGTAATTATTGGCCAAAAGTCAAGAAAAAATTGTTTTGAATTTTTTCAAATAATTTCATTATAATAAAAAATATTCGCTTTATATTGCTCCCAAATATCAAAAATGAACCATATTATGATATCCTACTTTGAAAATTTTCATTATACAAAGAGTTGCAATCATTAATTTTGAATTTCATAAAAATTTTAAATGTCCGCCATATTTGAGGGTAATGTCAAGAATTTTGATTTATTATATAGCAAATTGCATGCGTAATCAGAATATATTAAAATATACAGGGTGTTGCATGTAAAAATCCAAAATTGCTGATATATGTTCGTCAAAATAAGACCATTCTCTCATACGTGAGTTTTCAATTTGAAAATTTTATTCTAATTTTTCAAAAAATGGCTGGCTGATACATAATCTCGTTGACACTCGATATGTGTAACACGTGAGAAGGTCTTCTGTTAAACGTTTTCGAGAAAAGCCACAATGACGATCGCCCAAGATACATCTTGATTCGAGATAGGTGGTACTGCATTAATTGTATGTTAATGGTGCTCTCCTTTACTTTGAATAGTATGGAGAGTAAGGCAGAGAGTAACTTTCCCTTGAGAGTTCAAAGTAGAGAAAATACTTCTGCAAACAGATGAAGCCCTGTTTCTTAAGAACGTCACTGTTGAGACATTTCTTTTCATAAGAATGGAGATGAGGGAGTGCTGCCTGTAAATGACTGTCAATGGCTTCGGTTATGGACTAGAAATTTTGGCGCTATGGGGAAGAAGCCAATTTGCTTTTGATCTGTTAAAATTATGTTGGGTTCTCGTTCGATTAGTTTCAATATTTCAGCTGTAACAGACTAGGAATATGTAGATGAATCATTCGAACGAAATCAAATATCAGGCCTTGAATATAATGAATAGAGGATGAAATGATGTGAAATTTTCTACGATATTTACTTATTCAATTTTATTCAATCTTAGTATTTCCAAATTCAAACCCTGTAATTCATAATATCCTTCATCGTATTCTAAATCAATAATAAAGCAAGATATAAATAAATAGTCAGTTTTTGAATAATAAAGAAACAATGAAATATAATATTTGTCCAAATAAGTAGCATTTGAAACAAAAATGTTAATACCCAACTTTAGATCATATTCCTATTTTTTTTATGTGACTCTGCCTCAGTAAAAAATACTTTTAATTCGATTTTGAAGAATTAAACAGTTTCAGATTGAAAAGTGACCAGTTTAAGTTCTACTCATAAAGTTGGTGATAGATATGACGTATGTAAGTATCCCCGTACTTTTACAAAATGGTAGAGATTTTACACTTTTTTCATCTTGGGCCCTTCAATGCCTTATCCATCTCTAACATACACAGTAGTTTCTAATCTATAACAAAACATCTGCTGAAATAAAATTACTCCTTTAATAGAGTTATAATCTCTTCAGGAATGAATTTAGTTCAATAACTACAGTTAAAAAGTGACTCATCATCTCTTCAGCTCCACAGCATAGGTCTTTTCTTAGAAATCTATTAATAAACAGTCGATAATTTTATATCAGAAAAAGGCAATCAAGTAGGCAAATAAGTACACCTATACTCCAACCATTTCCAAAATGGGATCTTATTATGATATATCATATCTCGTTAATAAACGGTTTGATACTTTTTATAATTTATTATCGATTTATTTAGTACTTACAACATGTATACTGAAACCGCAACATACCGTTTAATAGCATCTATAAATATGCACACTGCTGATTTTATGGATCGTATTATATAGTTAATGGATAAGGTTCCAGAATAATAATTTCACGGCCGGTATTCTGACGTGACATGTGTTCGGATCGAGATATCTTCATGTCAGCGAAGACTGAGGAAGAAGAAACCGAGTATGCAATAAAATGTTAAATGGAAGGCAGGTCGGAAAGTGATGTGTATTAAAACGACAAAGTAGTAATATCGGGTACAAAAAAAACCACCTCCTCGTCCGAGGAGAATAATAAGCAAAAAACAAAAGAATGAAATAATGATGGCTGGTAGCAGAGGCGCTGAGAACCGGGTAATATTTATCTAACCAGACAATAGATATCTTCTGTTTTTCAACAAAGATAGTGCACAATCACGATCTATTGTCGCAACTTGAATACTACTGCTTATGGGATGCCTTTTCTCGAGCCATTGTACAACCCGACGGATAAAAATCTGTTATAACCTGCCGTGGTATCTGCCGCCCAACTTCCAAGGTAACGCTGCTATCACCCACAAATAGTCCGGTTGGAACATTATTCACAACTGTCCGCTGTTTATTTTTATGCGGAATAAAGATACTGTAATTTATGCATTTAATAAATCATACATTCTGACCAACGATAATAAAATTACGCTAACATGTGATGTGATAAATAAAATTAAAAGTATCAATCGGTGTGGTACCAAGTAAATCCAAAAGGGTGTTTCAATAAGAGCGCAATATTTTAAGGTTCAATAAAACATGGTTTTCTATAGCAAAATATGGAAATATTTATTGAGTTATAATGTAGACATTTGGGAGTTATGTATGGAACAACACATCTGGTAAAATGACCGCCAAGGCTTTGCTGGCACATGCGCACTCATTTGGCGAAATTTTGAATAACGGTGTTGCATACATGTGGCGGTATTCGTTGATATAGCGTATAATTTCGGCCTTCAATGCTTCGGCAGTCGCGGGCTTGTTGGCATAAAACTGTGACTTCAGATAACCCCACCGCCAAGAGTCCAAAGGTGTTAAATTGCACGACCGTGGCGATCAGTTCTGGTCACCAAAAAGAGATGACATGACCAGGAACACTCGTGCAAACCGTCAATGTTTCACGGGCGGTATGGCAAGTGGCACCGCGTCCTGCTGAAACCACTTGTCGTTGAGAGCAATATCTTCCAATTGAGGCACAAAAAACTGGGTTATCATAGCACGATAACGTTCGCCATTCACCATTACTGCATTACTTGCCTCGTCTTCGAAGAAAAACGACCCAATGATGATTCCTTCAGACCACAATGCACACCAAACAGTGACACGTTTTGGATGCATTGCTTTCTCATGAACCATTCGTGGATTTTCTGAGCCCCAAATGCGACGGTATTGCCTATTAACGAAGTCATCGAGGTGAAAATAATAACAATAACAATAACAATAATATTTATTTATAATTTGACATCGTAATTACATTGTAACGAAGTGATTTTATTTTATTAAGTTAAGTTAGGTAGCTAGGTTTTGAACAAGATTTTACCCATTATGGTGCTATGCTTTTAATTAATAACAGTTAAATTGTTAATTATAGATAGGTAGTATTGATATGTTTTTATGAACATTCCACATAGGCCAAGTGGCCGGCAGTAAGCGAAACGCGACGCACGCATTGTGTCCCCGGCACCCTTATGCCCGCGCTAACATGAGCGAGGCCGAGACTGAAAATAATTAAATTAGTTTCCGTCCAGTTACTCAACGAGGAACCACGCCGGCCAGCACAGTAAGTAAACTCGTGAGTATAAGGATATATTGGTATTTAAATTTCATGCGAAATTATTCTAAGTCGATGAACGGGTGACGTAGTTGTAATATACCGCGCATGACTACCGTATCTCATCCTACTTCTGCGTTTTGGCAGTGTTAGTAGCATGAGGATTTTATAAGTGAGTCTCCGTTTGACCGCTACTCGAAGCACCACGCCGACTTGGATAGTAAGTAAATTCGTGAGTATAAAGAAATAGGTAATTAAATTTAATGCGGAATTATTCTAAGTCCACAAACGGGTGACGTAGCTGTAATAAACCGCGCATGACTACCGTATCTCATCCTACTTCTGCGTTTTAGCAGTGTTTAGTAGCATGAGGATTTTATCATTAAATTAGTTCCCGTCTGAGCTCCAACCGAAGCACCACGCCGACTTGGATAGTAAGTAAACTTGTGAGTATAGAGGTACATAGGTATCCAAAGGTAATTGCGAATTATTCTAAGTCGATAAACGGTGACGTAGTTGCAATATTTCGCGCATGACTACCGCGCTCATCCTACTTCTGCTTTTTGGCAGAGTTTAGTAGCTTGAGGATTTTGCAGAGTATCCAAAAACAGTCCGTTGCTGCCGCCCGTACCGTCCAGACGTGCCGACACCGACCGCTCCAGAGAGGAAGCCAGCCCAGGATCCGGAAGTAGGTAGCAAGGTTTGATAAAGGGTTGGTAAATAGTTGCTGAACCAACCGCCGTCCGCCGCGCCGCGCCGTCTGCTTATGACCGATTGATTTATCGCTGCTTACCGTTTCACCGCTTCATTCACCGGCGTACTGTGTCGCACCGCTTGACCGCCCGCTTACTGCCCCGCTTGTCCGTAGTGTAGTTAAGACCGTAGTAGTATAAGACCGCTTGTAGTTAAGACCGTAGTAGTATAAGTTTGTAGAATAAGACCGCTTGTAGTTAAGACCGTTGTAGTTTAAGTTGTAGATACTAAAGTGTATAAAGTGTAAATAATAATTCGTGTGTAGAATAAATGTACATATATTGAATGAGAGTCTGTTCCTTAACTGTAGTATGTAAGTTCCCTTTTTCCCGACCCCTGGCTTAGCCGTATCTTCACTGCAGTTGCCCGGCCTCTATCGTCCCGCCGATAGAGTAAAGTGGTGTTTCTGCACTCTAAACAGAAACTGGCGCCCGAGATCTCCGTACAGTGTGCACCGCCGTAGTGTTGGGCGTCAAAGTGACACTTCCGCTCTTGGGTAGAGCAACGAAGTACGTCACAACATTACAAAATGAGACATTTAAAGAAATAAGCTTATAAATAAATAGACCTTACAGAAACCCATTTAAGTTTTGGAGACTTGCTTATGGGCGCAGGCAAAAACCATTCATTTAATCATACGTTCATTTTTTTTTGTTATTGTGATATCAATCAGATCATTGCTTATTAAATAATTAGTAATCTACATTGTGTACACACACATACATATACATATATACACATATACATATATACACACACATACACGTACACACATACATACATATGCATACATACATATATACATATACATACACACATATATACACGTATTCATGCATACCCATATATACGCGCATACACACATACATACATATAAACACACATATACACCTATACACACATTTTTTAATCTATCATTAATGTTATACTTTCCTATCGTCTAATCTTAACCATTTATTCACATCGTTCTTAAATTTTAGTATTTTATTATTTTCCCCTTATTGTTAGCGGCAAACGATTATACAACTTTTGTCCTATATAAAGAAAACATTTTTGACCAACGGTTTTATTGCTTTTGTAATTTTTTATGTGTTGTTTTTTTTTTCCTTGTATTATAGCAGTGATCTATTAATTCCAATAATTTTTTATCTTTAAATAAATAAATTAATGTATTTTTAGCATATAATTCGTTTTTGCGTTACTTCCAAGGGAGCCAAATAGGTTTTTTTAACACCACCCCAAGCTATTATTCCATATTGCAAAATAGACTCAACTGGTTGTGGATGTGATCTCATTTCCATCAACATCAATTTTACTGTAGAGGGGTAGATATTTTTTATATGAAGTAAAAGGCACATATTTAGTTTTTTCCCAATTAATTATTAACAGATTTGCATTAAACCATTTTTTTATTTTAGCCAATGATTTTGAGATCGTCACCTGCGTTTCCTCCCAGTTATTACCTTCAAAGATTATTACGGTGTCATCCGCGTAGGAGATTAAATTCCCTTTTGTAATTAAATTAAACAGATTATTCAGGTATATAGTAAATAATACTGGTCTAAGTACCGTACCTTGTGGCACCCCGTATGTTATAGTTTTTACATCACTAACTACATCATCAATCACTACACGGTGTGTTCTATTTTCTATATAACTGCGAAACAATTTCAAAGCCATGCCCCTGATTCCCATTTTCTCCAATTTTTCTAGCAAAAGCCGATGACACACTGTGTCAAAAGATCTATAAAAACAGCTATAACTGGTTTTTTCTTATCAACCGCTTGGTATATTTTATTATTACGGTAGATTAGCTTTTACCGTTGATTTTTCGAAGTCCTAAATCATACAAGCAGAGGACCACGGGAATCCGCTAATCAGACAGATGGTCGACTACGATCCTGCTGACGCTCCTAGGTAAAAGGGACCAAAATTACAGATTCTGGACAACGAGCAAGTAAACTAATCAGAAACTTTATTTCAGTCCGATAAGAAGACCCATCCAGAAGAAACAAACGGTCACCCACCCGTCCCTTCACTGCTACACAGCACCGAATCAGCTAATCGCTGGATCGGAGCCGTGTTCTTTTAGCCCTGTGCGTGCCCAAAGCGCTGCAGGAAGCGCTTAGGCTTTGCATGTCCTAAGCTACATAGCTCTACCCTCCATCCCGACGACCGATGCATGATTTCAGTTGCGTCCTGTAACCGACAGTCAACATCTCAACCCGATTAAAACCTTGGAATGGGTGATAATAATCGTTCTGGCGCTCGACAAGAAGGCAACAGCCGACGAAGAATGAGAAAGACGAGCGCCAGAAGAAAAAGGCCGCAGTCGGCAGGATCCAACAGGCCAGGATCGGGGGAGGGCCGTCAAAACGACCACACCGTTTACATTTACGTGCAGGGTTGTTGGCGGAGCAAGCCCACCCCTTACGTGATTAGTTCGGACCTACAGCGAGGTGATAGAAATGAAGAGGGATAGTCCCCTTCGGCTCCTGCCGTCCAAGGCTATTGGTGCGCCTCTTGGGTTTTAAGTCTAGTTGGTTCTCGCGACTTTTGATTTGTGTACTGTATGAATCCATTTTCTACAGCGCTTTCTAAAATATTGACATTACTTTGTTGATAATATCGTCATCCGCTAGCATCTGAGAGCGTGTGATAACTGTCTTATCCTATCTCAATGACATTAGTCACATAATCCCAGGGGCTAGAGGTTGCCGATAATATCAACGAAGAAATGTCAACAAGCCAGAAAGCGTTGCAGTATTCAAATTAATTTGATCGCGAAACCTACAAAATTCTTAAGTTCAAAAGTTATTTTTTCTTCACACCTTTTATATCAAGTTTCATATGTATAAAATAGAAAAATAATAGATACCCCACTATCCAAAACATTAAGTACAAAGAAAGTGTATATCTTTATTTAATTATAGACCGGCATTGATGTTCTTGACGCCGTGCCAGGTAAAATATAAATTCCGGAAACAACTCTTAATATATTTCATAAAAAATATGTATATCTTATTTCTTTCCAATCGACCGGACTACGACTATATGCCCGGCATCAGCATTGGCGATATCACCCACGATCTGGCTCCACGGAATGCTGTCCTACAAGCAAAAATATATAAAAGTTAATTATAATCGGACATAAAATAAGAACTTCGAGCGGGCCGGTTCACGCTGAATCGCCAATCAGTTATGGTGTTAGTTTGTGGCCGAGCTGATGAAGACATTTCTCGGCGTTGGCAGCTCAAGGTCGCCTTCTTTATGGCTCCTCCTTCTAAACCAAACGCCACTAAAATAATAGGTTTTGTTTTATTCGGATCGGATCCTCGGTTTGGCCCTCTCTAATGAGCCTTAAGTGGACCTGCTGACTTCTGTGTTACATTCAAGGAGATTCTTGGTTCATTTAAAAATAAATGTTATCAAATATTACTGTAACAATTCTAATAGTTATAATACTTATAATATTATTAAACTAATTATTACTAGAATGAAAAAAAAATTATTAAATCTTAGGTACAATTAGATATACTTTTCTGAAATTGATTGTTACGTTTCCTTAAAAAAACAACCCCAGAATAACTGATAGTAACATTACCAGTGATTTATCGTTTTTTACCCTTACTGAGCATTGCTCCCCTCAAATAAACGAAACGAGGAATTAGTCAGGTATTTCATTTAATTTTTTAATTAATTGTCAACTTAGGTCCGCTCTCCGTTAATTTTAAATTTAGATTTTCAAAAGTCTACCAAATATACTATAAAACAAATTGCTAAAATGTTATCGTGGATTTAATTCTATACCGATCTACATCTAGTTGCAGATTTGTTGAAGGAAAAGTGAAATCTTTAGTTAAAGATGGATCTAAATCATAAACACTTATCATAACAATGACTCAATACTTATGATTCATCAAATATGCACATGAAAAAATTATTTGACAAAGACTGTTTGATATATGTGTATTATATCAGAATAATTATTGGTACATGCATTCCTTGATTGCGACAGTACCAAGAACATATCTAAGATTAAGTATTTAACACAGTAACAGACGAATTCTGTTCACCAGATCAAACCTCTTTAACTCTAGTATTGGCTGAAAAAAAATGCACTTCTCACACTATTCTGTTTAACAATTGCTGCGCATAGTACCCAAAACGTTATTGGACTTCCATTTTAGAGTACATTATTATTTTTTTATTACTCTATAAATGGCTGCCGTTTCTACAAATTTAACTACCAGAAAGAATGAGAAATCAGATTTTAAAAAAGACTAGTCGAAGGTAGCCAGGAGTAAAGAGGAAACATTTTCTCGCCATCTTTCCTAAATGAAGGCCAGTTTTCTGGGCTTCAAATCGTGTGAATTTTCAATATGTCATTCATATGTCATTCAGCACATATTTCTGCAATAGATATTGAAAAAATCTATTGCATTTTTTGAGATTTAAGGCTACTATTTTTAAATTTCTCCTGACCTGTTGAGTCTGTTGTTAGCCAGATGAGCCGCTAAGATGAAAATCACCGTCAGTATGACCTTTCATAAACATACACGGTATAATGTAAAAAAAGATGGAACGAATTTTACCCGACCGAGACAGTTATAAAAATGTAATATAAACACCTTGCGGCACTTCAATTATAATTTAAAATTTATTTATGTAGAATGTGGACTAATTCACTTTTTGTCCTCATTTTTGTACATCTAAATAAATTCATAGATTTCTTATTTTAAAATGGTCACGCGTCAGGGTTGCATGCATGTTTGCTATAAAAATTAATGTTGAATGACCCACTTCACGCCATATTTTTATATGACTGTGTTAAATTCTATAATAGCCATCATTGTTTAAGGCTTTTAAAAGTTTGCTTGTAGTTTATATTAATATTAGTACGTAGTCTTAGCTATCTTCCAAAATAATTAAGCACTTTACATTAATTGAATGGTGGACGCCGTTATTTTGTGATAATCAATCATAATGATAGAATAAAACACTTTACATTGTTTTTATCACTGTTTTTTTATTGTAACTAGACGTTACTGCAGTTTCTACACTCCACCATTCTCAAAAGATTCATAACATAACAAGTGAATGAAAGACAAAAGAATTTTTGCATTTTTATACCTATAAAGTTGACCGGATTATTTAAGTATTTAAAATATAAATAAAATTACGGATATTTTACAAATTCAATTGAGATTAATCAAGTTTTATACCCTAGGGCGATTGGGCATCTAAGAATTTAACAATAATAACTAGATACTTAAACATTATTAACACAATTTTCTTCAGATAATGGAAATTTCATAGCTTAAATACATCAAAGAGTGGTGTATGACATTGATCCAACTGGCTGTTAAAAAGTTTATTAGGTTCACTGTGATTATATTTTTGAATATTTCTAAATACTAAAAAAATTTAATTTACAGTTCTTGTCTTGTATATGTAAAGAACCTAGATAGTTCTTTAATTTTGGAAAAGTGTGACTAGATTCTAAAAAATGATTTGAAAAAATTGAATCAGTTTTATTAAGTCTAAAAGAACGTAAGTGTTCATTATACCGAATTTTTAATGTACGACCCGTTTGACCTAAATAAGTGGCATTACAATCCGAGCATGTTAATGTATAAACTCCAGATTTCTCCAGATTTTCAGTTTTATCTTTTGCAAAAGATAAAACGCTTTTTCTTTTG
This sequence comes from Rhamnusium bicolor, assembly GCA_029963845.1. Lineage (NCBI taxonomy): Eukaryota > Metazoa > Arthropoda > Insecta > Coleoptera > Cerambycidae > Rhamnusium > Rhamnusium bicolor. Next base: position 36,515 of record JANEYF010005107.1, read on the forward strand.
CGCTTCCATCACACTAAGTTTAAAAAAAACAAAGATAAATAAAGTACATAAATACGCACTATAAGCACAGTAAAACTAATAAAAGTATCTATAATCTGGATCGCAGTAAACGCACGAAACAAAATCACAGAAAAGCTTACACTTCCTGACGAAACATACCTATTCCCGCGATTTCTCCTACAGCACTCTCTGTTTACTGCTTCGGTATAGAATCTCAAGATAACCACGCTTAGAGACCACCAATTACTGTGTCTAGCGACATGACGAGATAACCTACTGGTCGCTGGAAATCTGTTGATGTGCTTAGTTCTCAGCGCATATCGTACGTGGGCTCGTTAGACTGCACTGAAACTGGCCTGCTTTAGTGATCATAAACGTCTACCGTTTCGAGCTAATACTGACTAAAAACGAATTAGAACTAAATTTGAAAGAAGAAAAATACCTATATATCGATCTTAATACGTTACCATCGGTACACAAATGTCTCATGTGACTCTGAGCAAGTAAATTGGACATGAATTGTGTTTCGACGCCATTTGTAAGATATAAGTGGGAATTTGTTTAATGTATTTAGAACCAAGCCTTGAAATGTTAAGAAAATATGAATGCCTACCAAATTTGGTTTCATTAAACATTTTTTTCCTAATTACCCAGGTTATTTATTTTTTACTGAAATTAAAAGAAAATAGAGACATCACTTTTTTATTTTTCGGAGTCCAAAACAGGAGATGAATCGAATTTTTATTGTTCCAGTTAATTCGACTTTTATGAAGTGAATATGATCCGTTGACCGTTACTAACTTGAAAGAAAATACTTACATTTTAACAGGGTACAGTTTAAAAAGGTATGATTACCGTGAAGCGACCACAAAGCCTTATATCGCTCATTACTACTAGATGTAATTGTAAAAAAAGCACTATGAAAACCAGTTAATCGTCTTTCAGATTGTGCTCTTGGCGGATGCAAGAACAACTACCTAGCTTTAATCATAATCAATAGGTTATATACCCAAACATTATTTACTTACATCAGCCATTTGCACCTTGATAAAAGAATATTAATTGTTTAATTTTACACAGGGTGTATGTGAAAAATCTGTACAATAAGCTGCCACATATTCCCGAGAGCGAAATAAAACGATTGAACCCAACAATTCTATCCAAAAGTGTTTTGTTCAATCGCCATCGAAGGTCAATGTTTTTAAGAACATTTTCAGATTTAGAAAACACTTGAAGAAGACCCCGAATTAGGCACCAGACTGTAATTATCTAAAGACAGCGTTCATAGAATTATAAAACTGCGTTGTCCATATCATATTCAAACTGTGTTTAGTTATGGATACAAATATACGGGCAGTTTTCTGTTGGTTCATCCAAGACCAGGAAGCTCAAAATCTCAATTTCTGTAGGAAGATTTCATTCATTGATGAAGCATATATTCAAAGACAACAAATTTGCACAACCAAGATGTTTACGCTGGCAAATATCCGCATGAAATTAAATTAACACATTTTCAACATAAATTTAGTATTAATGCTACATATGTTAGTATTAATGTGTAGCATGTTACGCCAATGGACTGTGTAGATCAGTTCCTAGATGTGCCCAGAAATGGTGTTACACTATTATTAAAACTTTTACAAATAAAGAACTAGAATTATTCGAGAAGAATCAGGAATAATCAAGAAAGTTCTAGATTGTACAAAGATGGATATATAAGACACACAATAGGTCCAGGAGCTCAGTCTTAATTTGGAATTGTATGAATGAAAGAAGGAATAAGTGAGACTAAAGTAGTGATTTATAAGTGTTCAATTGTGATTATACTTCACTTATTCATTAAGTCATTATTGTTAATTTAATTATTAATTAGTTAACAAAGTAGTGGGCAGAACTTTCATTTAACGAGAATCTTCCAGTCCAGTTCTTTCATACCCACAACAGAAAGGTATCTACGTTTTGGACACGGATGCCAGTAATTCTAGATTTGGATGTGCTCTTTCCCAAATGGACAGAAAAATGGACAGAAAAAGTAATTAAGGACTTTAACAAGGTGCTGTCCAAACAGGACCGCAATTATTATGTGACACGGAAGGAACTATTGGCCATCGTCAAATCCACTGACAAGTGTCTACCTATACGAACAAAATTTTAAAGTTCAGAAGTGGTTTTTGCGGTTGTAGACCCTAGGAAACCAACTAGCTCGCTGGATAGAAAAACTGTAGCAATACTATTTTAAAATCGAAAATCGTCCTGGGAAATCTCATAGAAATGCAAATTCTCTTTCCAGAAAACCATGCTAGCAAGACTGCAAGCAATGCCACTGGATGGAAAAACAGCAGGGGATACTAAAATTAAAATTTATGTTCCACATGATTGGCCAAATAAGACATTAAGAGAGGAGCAGTTGAATGATAAGGAAACTAGTCCTATTTTGGAATGGAAGGAAAGAGGAATCCGACCCAATTGAAAGTACATTTCAGACAAATCAGTGGAGCTGAAAGCTTTATGGGCACAATGGGACTCCCTTAGAGTAGAGGATGGACTGGTGAAAAGAGCTTGGGAAAGCCCAAATGGGAAGGAAATTACTTTCAGATTGGTAATTCTCAGGTGTAGCATACCAAAAGTACTTCAGTAAGTGTATAATGGAACATCTGGCTGGCATTCTGGCATCAATAAAACTGACAAAAGTGCGAAAACTATTCTACTAAGTGAACAGCCGTCAAGAAGTGGAGGCTTGGTACCTCAAATGTGAAATTTGTGCTGCAAGTAAGCGGCCACGGACAACAAGTAAGGGCCCAATGATGCATTATAATGTCTGGACTGATTTTGAGCGAATTTCGTTCGATGTAGCTGGTCCATTCCTCGTGACGGATGATAGGAATAGATGCATCTTGGTTGTCATGGACGTTTGTAGCTTATGAGATATTATACCAAAAAGCTAGCACTCACTATTGCCCAAGCTCTAGGTAGGTAATCTACAATATACTTGATGATAAAGGAAACATTTTCTGAAGAATAACAATTTAGACACTAGCACGAGAAATATTCAGTCTAAATTACCCAGATATACTCATAGCCGATGGCAATGAGAAGAAAACATATTGTATGGTCATATAGAATGCTATGTTGAGCAGTCATCAGGATTGCTCCCTGCAGGTGTTCTAAAAGAAGAGGATATCACATTGCAAGTTACGATTAGCTTGGAGGTTCACACTAGACATGTTGATTAGACCTGCAAGCATGGCATGTGCTTTACTCAATGGTAAATAAGGAAAAATGCACTTTTCCAGTAACTCTTCAAGATGAATGAAGACCTTTATTGAGTCGTTATTAAGTCAATATTAGCATTATACTCACGCTGAAGAAGTTTCCATACCATAAGCATCAAAACATTGAACAATATATTCGACGCGCGTTTCGCTAACCAAGTTGGCATTATCTGGAGATGATTAAAACTAAATGATTTTCACATGAAAGATTTCAACCTGCATCAGGATTATAAACATCTCAACAAAAAAAATGCTTAAAATATGTACTCGCTGGTTTAATAATACACATTGACTTCGTTAAATAAGAATAATGATATTTAATATGTTTAGCATATAAGACTGTGAAATCTGCTTCCTTTAAAAGACCCACCATTGTGACGTGACCATCATTTTTCTCCCGACAAGGAGTGTGTGAGGGATAGCGTGACAAGACCTTATTTATTCGCTTATTATTTGCATATTTCAAGTACCTACACATCCTTTATGCGAAATCCATCTAAATACATGCTTTTACCGTGAGAAGCAATTAACTCCTTAATATGTTTATTTGTACATATGTCTATTAAAGAGGTATTTTAAATCTGGTTTATTTGTATTAACGGAAACTCTGGGTGGTGGTTGTACTAACAGCAAGAATAAGAATAGGTTACTGAAATTGCTTATTTCTGAAAACGATTTACAATTGTCATTTACGAAACAAATTACAGTAATTTGGATAAGCAAAATGGATGGTGGGCCATGGTTCTGGCCAATGGAAAAGTCGATTCTAAGCATAAGCGAGAGGTAGTTGAAATAAAACTAATATCGACATCATCGTGAATTCTCACATTTAGTTTAGGGGTAATCTTTATGCTTATAAATAAAGCTGGCCGAGGTCACCTAGCCGAGAGAGCCGTCATATGACTCATATGTTTACATCACATCATAATACTTGAATAAGTACAATAAATGGAAATAAATTTTAACAATAATGTTACATTTTATAAAAATTTGTATAAAACTCACCCTTTTAAGCAGATTTATGAAGTAGTTTGGTTGTCGTCATCACAAAGTGGGGAAGATCTATAGTATAATAGCATCAGGTATGTTTCTACAGCCGTCTCCGTCAGCGATGTTCGCTTTGGTGAAGAAATATGTTTGTATTTTGAAAATGACCGTTCGACATCTACGAATGTAATACAGGCATAAGTAAAACAATCTGTGAACTCACTTAACGAAGGATTTTTCTGTAATACACTCTCGAATTTTTCACTAATGCGATTATTTTTTGCGTCATTTATAGCCTGTAGCTGTGTATTCACGTCGTCCACTATTTGCAGCGATTCCACTAACGACAACGAACTATTTTGCAATTTTTCTATTGCGTCGTCTAGTCCTCTATAATTGTTATTAATAGTTTTTAAATCTATTTCAAGGGAAACGTCTTGAAAGCTTGTCTGGCTTTCCCTAATAGCTGCAGCCTCGTTAGGGTTGAACTGTAGTATCACAGCTTTTTTTGTTGAAAATATTCAGCATAATAAAAAGCCGCTTTCAACTACGTTCCCCAACGTGTAAGAATCGGCTCTGGTGGTTCAGGGATACCAGGACACTGTCTGTGAAATGCTCGAGGCCGTTTAGGAGATTTGAGAAATACTTTTTTTGTATTTGCTATTAATGCATCTACCTCTGGAAAACATTTTCGAATCGTTTCTGCCACAAGATGTAACGCATGCACTTTACAATGTAAAAACCTACAATTGTCTCTTTGAAGAGAACGGCCTACCACGCGCATTGTCGCGGCACCATCAGTCACAAACATCAATATTTGACTTGTTGAAAGTTCAAATTTTTCGAATGTCTCCAACACCACACGCGTAATTATTTCGCCAGTACATGCAGTTAGTCTTTTACTAGCTAGTAAAAGTGGAAATGTTGGTTTAAGAGGGTCCAGTACACGTACTATAATATTTAAAATAGATTTTTTTTTACAATCTGTCGTCTCGTCAATACATAACCAGAGCCGTGTATTTTGTTAATCCACATTTAATCCTATTTACAATGCCTTCAGGAACAGCTGGAATATATCTACGAAACGACGTACGACTTGGTAAGTTCACCTGGGGATTGTATTTATTCCAAAACTCCCGAAATGGTTGTTTATCCAGTATGTGTAGCGGAATATTACAGGCTATTAACATTAACAATAAATCAACCATAAACTGAGTTGTCAAAGGCATGCCATTTTTTTTATTTTGATGTTGCACGGTATTGATATGACGACGACAATCTGTTTTGTGCCAGCACATTAAGTCTTAATTGCAAACTTTACAAATTATTTTGGATCCGTCATAGAATAAATCCGGAAATTTACCGATAAATTTATTCACTGTGTCCGCGTACGGTCGTTTTTTACCCTTTGGCGCGTTTGACATTATGTATAATTTATAGGTACAACCTCACGCATTAACCTTTCAAATAAGACTGCAGCGTAAATCACTTCTAAATCGGCACGTGTGACACCAGCGCAAGACCGTGGCTGTACTCCAGCCACCTCGGCCAGCTTTACTTATAAATCAAAGCGCTAATAAATATTTTATATTTAAATATATTATATTTCCATTTTTCATTGGAAAACACCAATTTTCCCATCCACCTCCACCGGAACTTTGTCTCATTCTATAAACTTCACTCAGTTATTTTATAACTGGAACAAATTCATTAAAATTGAAATAAATTCAATTTCCATCATTTATTTTCGATCAAACATTCAAAAAAGTCAGTGTTATACCAAACACTATTCAATATAAGTTTTATAAAACTTAAAATTTAATCAATATTGTACATTTAACAGTGACACAACGGATAGAAATTTTAATTTTGATTGGATTTGAGACTAAAATTCAGCAATTTGTTTAACGCAAAATATCCCTATCGACCTATCAATTAATCCACAATCAGTACGATTGAATGTAACTTTAGAGAAACTGGACACGTTAAAAACATTCCAAAACATGACCGCTCAAAAGTTACTGAAGATAAGAAGATTAACATTTTGTTAAGTATGGAAGAAAATCCTCATAGTACTTCTTAACTAGTTTCAATAGAAAATTAAAATGATTCTGGCCTTCCAGATGATACTATTTGGTATCAGCAAGAAAGCGCATCCTATTCGTGATTTTCTGGAAACTGCTTTCGTAGAAGATGGATTGGCAGCGAGGACCAATAGAATGGCCACAAAGTTTCCCAGATCTTACACCCTTTGATTATTTTTATGAAATTATTTAAGTCAAAGATATATGTTAACAAGAATATACAAGTAGAATTTGTAAATACACTTGCCTATTGTCAAGAAATCAGTTAATGGCAGTTCCAACATTTAATTTAATAATTTTATTTGCCTATCAACACAGTTTTTGATTTATTTCTTGTTAATAATAAAATTTCAGTTACCGTCATTTGCTCGAAAGTTTTCTTATGTATGGTGTCAAAATTTGTAGCTGTCCTTTTTATAATTAAAGGATCTATCAATACGTATTTTTATAAAATAAAATCGACCTGTCCGAGGATTTTTTCCGAAAAAAAAAAGTTTCAATTTTAATAAATTTGTTCCTCACTGTATATAGAAATTCTAGTATTTTACAGGCATTATGTTGTTTTATTCTATTTTGTTTTTATTTACATTATTTAATATACACAGGGTGTCTGTTTAACGCTTAAAAAAAACTGAAGTGTGAAAGCTTGTAATTATGATGATGGACCAAAAATGTAGTTAGTTATCCAAAAATGCTTCTGTGAAGAATTTTTCGAGTTGCAAAAAGATACCTTAACAACTTTCTTTAATTTAAGTATTACTTATTTAATATTTTACAGAATTCATTGTTTATTTTTTTAAATTGCAATCTGTTCTGAATTTTAACTCATTAAAAGAATGCAGCAATGTATTTTACACATCAAAGAAAAACAAACTATCACTAACCCCCCATCATTATTTTTTGTTTACATGATACCACATGTGATTAATAATAATAACATCGAAGCCACAAAAGATATTCCGGTCTGCCCACTACCATAAAAATAACACCATTAATGCTATAGAACCTTTTGTAGGGTGCCACATTTAAAGACCCCATGTAGTTTTCATCTCCATCCTCCGTACAGGAATGTTTTTGTCTTTTTTTTTTGCGATTCGGTGGTCGTGTGCCTTAAAATTTGCTATGAATAATTCCATACCTGGCCAGTGATTTATTACAATAGTTTAATACGAATTATGCGCTTCTTTGGGCACAATAGGTTTAAGATTTTATACTACATTGAACGTCTACCTGTTCAGAATAAATGAAATCAAATTTCCATAAGCGCACATCACGTCAGTATCTTAAACAGAATGTCTGATTTTGGATGGAATAAATATAGTTTAAAAAAAACTAAAAAAACACGCTTTTAAAGCACATCAAACTAAAAAAGTGAAAAATAATTATTAATATAAACTGAAAACAATAATGAACGAAAATACTAGTATTATTGTGAAAAAAGCGTGGGTTGCTCGATATACGAAAAATATGGCACAAAGCGCCCCACGCTTTTTTCACAATAATACTAGTATTTTTCGTTCATTATTGTTTTCAGTTTATATTAATAATTATTTTTCACTTTTTTAGTTTGATGTGCTTTAAAAGCGTGTTTTTTAGTTTTTTTAAACTATATTTATTTTTCACATTTTAGTTTGATGTGCTATGAAAGCGTGTTTTGTAGTTTTTTTAAACTATATTTATATTGCTTATTGATGCTGATATTATAACATATTACGATCCAACAGATATTTCTGAAAAAAAGAAATATTTTTTTTATTTCAGCCATGGAATTTGAACTCACGCCCGAGGAGTCCGTCGTTTCGCGTCGACTAAGACTTGCCCGCTCGGCCAACGACCGAACTGAGAATCACGGAATATACTTACAATATTAAGCCTCTTGCTCTCACGCAGAGGATACGTGAGGAAAGGACTGGCGATCCTGATCAGGATAATGATATAAACTTATCAAATTATTGTATTGTTACCGGTTCTTCGTAAGTGTACAAAGTTTCAATTAAATCTGTCCGTTTAAAGTGGGTCAAAATCGAGTCCAAAGAGTCGGTTACAAACAAACAAACAAACAAACAAACATACAAGTGAAGCTAATAAAAACGTGTTAAAAATTCATACATATTATTTTTAACAAAGAAAATATATAAAAATGTTATTACTAAGGTAATTACATGCATAGTTTGTTTATAGTGTAATAAACCGAAGCGATGGCGTAGTTGGCTAGACCGTGCGATGTCAAGCGTGACTAGAAGTTCTTCTATCGTGGCTGCGCGTTCGAATCCCACCACTGGCACTGGCAATATCGGTGGGAATGGTTGTATGTCTGCGTTTTTCTAAGTTTAACCCCCTTCTAGACAGCTCTAGCTTTGGATTCTGGGGTTGTAAAATTTCTGTGGTTTATTATTTTTATTATTATTAAAATATATGGTTGAATAAAGAACTTAGTCTACTTGTTTTACTTATCGCTGATGTTGTCTAAGATGAAATTGTTCGAAGTGTTGAAAATTCAGCTATATGCCTACCGGAAAGAAGAATCTTTCAGAGAAGAAGCTTCATTTTACGCAAATATTGATAATCGTGTCAATAGAAAGCAATTGAATGTCAAATACCACAAAGGATAAAAAATCTACAAACGTTTGTGTCAGAATACATTGTGTTTATTTAAGAGCTAATGAAAGTGATAAAGCTGTTATTTTAGATAAATAAAGGGGATGCTGAAAAGATAGGGAACCTGGCTTTAAAAATGTGTTCTAGAAACCCGTTACCTAAAATGATTATTAAAGTAAAAAAGTATAGTTACATCGTGCAACAATCTTTAAAGCTTTAAAAAAATAGGTTACATGGTCGATTTCAAGTGTACCTAGATTACGATTGGATTGCCGACTGGCCAACTAAATGGCTGACTAAGAAGTTCAAATGTATACCCAATGCACAACCAAGATTTTTAGCTAGTAATTCCAATAATTTCATTAATACGGTCTTTATTATAAACTTCCGCCTTTCTGTCGTTGCATAGGTCGGTCATATTACAGCTCATATACATACTGGCAATAAGTCGTTAATGTAATGCATGAAAATAGTGGTATTAGAACAGAACCCTGCGGGGTCACAAGATTTACCGTATTTGATTTTAGATTTATCTATATTTCAGTGGCAACTATTCAAACACTTAATTATATTTATTTGTTGGTTGTTAATACCAAGACAGTCGATTATAGCACAGTATGTTTGTAGCCAGTTCCTAACTAAATTGCTGTGGGGAACATATTTTTAATATTTTATTTTTTGTATTTATATATTACTTAAATGTTATTGTAAATAGTTTTTAATGTTCTACCGTCGCTCAGAATAGGCAAAAAAGTGTATTTTGTACAGGGTCATCACGCGAAAATGCCCTTTTTTGGAATAACTTGGTTATATTTGAGGTTATCAAAAAGGTGTAGAGACCTCCGTACCTAATTTTGTTCGCAGAATCCAAATGTTGAATCAAAAAAACAATCGCATACCGTGTTTAAAAAATACGACCTTACTTTGTTTTTTTATAGAACACCTTGTATATTTTAAAGTAATTCGGTTTTCCTCATTTTTCTGATTACTAAAATACCATAATAATAATAATAATAATAATAATAATAATACATTTATTGCCCAACAGATGTACATCCAATTATAGGACAAAATAAGTAATAAAAAATCAAACAAAATATTAAATTAAATTAAATTAAATTAAATTAAATTAAATAAGTTGAATAAATCATGCAAGAAAATAAATCCACTAACTAATAAAATATAATTTTCCTAGAGATAATACTTCATTTAAAGTACAATAGTGAAGGTCACAAAACTTTGATATTACATTAAAATTGTGCGACATTATAAATACCGGAGAATTTGAAAGTACATTAGTTCTTGCATTCAGACAATAGAACATGCTTTCTATGCGAGAGCCAGTTCTAGGGACGCGTATATTAAACATAGATAGTAACGCCGATGAATCCACGTTACCGTGGAACAACTTAAATAAAAACGATAAACTGTTAAGCACCCTTCTAGTACTCAGCGATAAGATGTCAAATCTTTGAAGTAATACGGTATGATCATAACCTCTTACCGGGTAATAATTATCTATGCGAAATGATAAAAATTTCAAAAAACGTCTTTGAACATTCTCGAGTTGCTTGATGTGTATCTGATACTGAGGATACCAGATAAGGCTACAGTATTCCAGCTTGGAGCGAACGAGCGAAAAGTACAAACATTTTAAAGCAGTAACGTCATTAAAAGATGCTGAATTTCTAATAACAAAACCTAATAATTTATATGCATTTTGAACTATATGATGAATATGGTCAGAGAATGAAAGTTTATCATCAAAGAACACACCTAGATCTTTGACATTATTGCAGCGCGTTAGAACTGTATCATTAAGGGAATAATCATAAATTAGTGGTTGCTTTTTTAGTGTGTATGTACAAACTTTACATTTAGCTATGTTAATTGGTAGTTCATTCTCTATACACCACATCATAACAAGGTCAATAAGTTTTTGCAACATTAAACAGTCATCAATGCAAGTTATATTTAAGAATAATTTTAAATCATCGGCAAAAAAAGATGATGTGTTTCAAGAGCTACGGACAAGTCGTTGATGAACAGAATGAAAAGGAGCGGCCCCAGGTTTGAGCCCTGAGGTACTCCAGAAGTGGCAAAGAAAGTTTGAGATTTAAAACCATTATATGAAACAAACAATTTGCGTTCGAACAAATATGACTGTATTAAAGTGAGCAGATTCCCACTAAATCCATATAATTCTAATTTAGAGAGCAGAGTGGCATGGTCTACCTTGTCAAAGGCCTTCGAGAAATCCGTATATACTACATCGACCTGACCTTTATTATCGATATGATTTGAGATAATTTAAGTGAATTCGGATAAATTCGTGACAGTAGAGCGTTTACCGATAAAACCATGTTGGTTAGGAGACATTGCAATTTCGACGCTGTGGTAAATGTAAGCATATAACGACATCTCGAAGACCTTTGCAATATTAGACAGAATAACAATAGGACGATAATTTTTAATATCCGATGGGTTGCCACTTTTTAGTATAGGACAGACCCTTGAAATTTTCCAACTGTCAGGAAAGGTGTGTGTAGAGAGTATGAGATTGAACAATATAAGCAGTGGCTCATATAAGGACCCCGCGCAATCTTTAATAAGAAAGCTAGGGATCTGATCAACCCCACAAGTCATTTTGTTTTTTAGTTTAAAAATGGATTGCCGTATGTCCTCTTCTACAAAATTTATTACATTAATGCAAGTTTGAGGGGTACCAGATATTGCAGTTAAATGATCAGTATCGCGAGTCGAGAAAACACTAGAAAAGTATTTTGCAAATCCGTTTACAATTTTGACAGGAGTATCAAATTGCTCTTCATCTAAGAAAACCGTCGACGAAATGCGCGTGGATCCTTTTTTGCTTTGAACAAAAGACCAAAAACTCCTAGGATCGTTCTTAAAATTCTCTTGAATTGATGCTAAATAATTACTGTAAGCTGTAGATGTTTGCCTTTTAATTGTTGTTCGTAGTCGTTTAAATTCAGCGAGATCGGATAAGTTGTGCCTTTGTTTGTATTTATTATGATAATAAGCCTTAAGCTTTATGTTACTAATTATTTCAGATGAATACCATGTTGGATACTTACGTTTAAAATTTTTATAATGTCATGTTATCTCAAAAATTTTTTGAGATATTTGGATTTTGATATTAAAATATCGTTAAACGTAGTTGCCTTTGAAATCAAAATAGCAGCATTTCTGAAATAAAGATGTTATTTACTCCTCAAAATGTTCTTCAAAAATTAGTACCTGTCATGTTAATTCTTCTTCATTTTTTTTCCAAAGGCAACTACATTTAACAGAATCATTAACGATATTTTAATACCAAAATCCAAATATCTCAAAAACCTTTTTAGATAATATGACACATGATATTTTTGAAATCAGAAAAATGAGGAGAATCAAAATATTTTAAAATATCCTATTCTGTTTAAAAAAACAATGTAAAATGGCATATTTTTTAAACGCGACTGGCAATTATTTTTTTGATTCATAATTTGGATTCTCCGAAAAAATTAGTCAATAAAGGTCTTTACACCTTTTTTTATTAACTTTAAAACAACCAAGTTATTTCAAAAAAAGGACATTTTCGCGTGATGATCCTGTACATCAAACTTGAGGTTTTATTTTTAACACAGATTTTAAACAGCAGAGATCATGTCATTTTATAAAAAAAAAATCATCCCAAATAATATTAACGAAGACATTTTGCGGTTATATATTTTCTACGCCTCTGCCTCAACATCAAATACGTGAAAAAAACATATCAGTTAAATAATCCTGGCATGATTCTATTGTCAAAAATTCCTTTGAAAAGTAGAATTTGAATTAAACATTACATTTAGACCAAGTTAAGATTTATCAGAGTTTATCTTCAATCTGGAATCTCCCGGGCGAGGCCCACACACCGAAATAACATGTACATAGAACTGATTTCATATCCGAGATGACGAGTGGGTTTAGATGTATATATAAATTTTTTTATTTATAATCTGAAAATGTCATAAATATTTCATTTCTTGTTATTTTGTGGTTAATGCTGTTGATAGTAATGCTAATGATAAACTGTATAATTGGGTACTTTATATAGACGGTATCTCCATTTATTTCAATTATTCAAGAACTAATTAAAGTCGCGTTTGCACCCCGTCGTCGATTTGTGTACAGAAACCAAACTAATGCAACATACCAACAAGACAGCAATCACGTGAATAGTTGTGTTCTTATTGAGAAAATGTAATAAATCATCTATGACACCCATTCCATGGGCATACCTAAAACTGAAGAAAACACTTTAACGGAGAGACCATTAAATATGTATTTTCCACTCAAAAACCGTTCATTTTTCTAGATGGTTATGGAAAAAGTACGTTTTCGATATAATGTTAAAAAAACAGAATCAGACAGTGAAATCAAAAAGCTGTATTAGATTTCAGGGAATTTGACAATAATGATAACCATTATTGTCAAATTCCCTGAAATCTAATACAGCTTTTTAATTTCGGTGTCTGATTCTCAGTTTTTAACATTATGATATCGAAAACGTACTTTTTCCATAACCGTCTAGAAAATTAACGATTTTTGAACGGAAAATACATATTTAATGGTCTCTCCCGTTAAAGTGACATAAGGATCGGTGAAGTCCTTACCGATCTCTTATATCACTTTTGGTTAACAAGAATATTATCGGATAACGATAACAATTAAACATGATTAATCCAAGTCTTCTTTGAAAGTAAGCGTCTAGTTTGTTTGCAAGAAACTTCAAGGTAAAAAGTTTATTGCGACTAGCAAAAATGGTTACGGAACAAATATTTTACGCGATACATTCAAAAAGTGTATTTTCTGGGCCCACTGGCTTCCAGGTCTCGCTGGAGCTTGCCATGGAGACTACCAGCACGCCCGATGAAGATTCACTTGCAGGTCTTGTTATATACGTGAATAACTATTGTGGGTGAAAATGACCAATGCTTCAGTTTTCCTTCCTGTGAAATGAGTAATCAAATATGCATTGGCAGTCAATGAAATGATTATTATCCTCAACATACACGACGCTCTGACAAGTGGTGTTGACAGTGCAATTGAGATGTGTGTTCAAACGTGACGGTTCAAACGTGACGAAAGTAAGTGAAAGAAAAAAGTACGAGTTATATTAAATCATTTAAACAAGATGAAATCCAATATTTTAAACCAATTTGCAAATTTTATTTGAACAAAATTTTAGTGCTCTAAATAGGTAATTGAAATCAGCAACAGCCTATACTACATGTATTTCAACCAGGTCTTATATCTGAAAATAGTTATACTTTATATATTATCAGACATTTTAACAAAATTGCTTCAATCACTAATTCAAACCTTAATTATTAAACGGCATACTACTTATCTGAAAATATTTTTTAAGTAAACTTTATTGATTCGAAGTGCCTTGCATTTGTTATTCATCGTTAATATGTAAATGCAACTTGTGTTTATAAAATACCTCATTGTTTTTACACGATTCCATGCTTGAATAGTGTTCATTTGGAAGATTGCTCGGCTTTTAAGATGTCTCACTCCTGGGGTCACTTAGTACGGAGAGATGGTAAAAAGTAGATAGTTAAGTATATTATCAATTCACGAGTTCTTAGATTATAAAAAATAATAATAGTAACAATAATAATAATTTATTACAAAAGTAATTAGAACTTTACAGAAAAGCTTGACTTAATAATCGTTGCATGCAATTTGGAAATAAATAAAGGAACCCCGCTGAAGTTCGTAGACTAGTTTGTGGGAAATATCTCTAGTTTATTTCTAGACAGCAAGCGTTTACTTGACAATTTAAAAATATGAGTATAAAACATCGAACAGTTAAATAAGAAATATAAACTACATAATAACAATGGTCACAATAATGATAACAAACGTGTCTGGATATTTCTAGACAAATTAAAATCTGAATATATAACAGCTAAATTAAAATTAGACTAAGTATATAATAATAGAATAAAAATAACATCATCTCCTACTCTACGCAAACATTAATCCAAACAAATTTTAAAATAAATAATTGGTTATATAATTATTGGTAATTTACAAAAAGTTAAATAATTACACAAAACAGACATACATAATATATATTATACATACACAGTATACATATATATGAAAATCCATACATACATATGTATATAGATAAGTATTTATTTTTTTTTACATATTATCATTAAGTTTTAATATTATTTTTTTTATTTTGTTAATTAAATTAATTCTACAAAATTATGAATTACAGTACGCGGAGTACAATGAAACCAATTTTTAGTCTTTTTTTGAATTGTCCTTGTGAAATAGACTCGTATTTTTCCAGGTATCCGACGATATACATGTGGGGCAAGAAACAAGAACGACCTTTGTTCCAAGGTTTTAATTACTTTTATGCTTCTAGTTTTCTTTTCCTTTTTATGCCTTGTATCGTGATTATCTTGTATAAGTTCTAGTTTGTGTTTTTTTTTTATGTTGTAGGATCAAAATCCTGCATAAATACATTTGTCTTATATCCAAGGTGTTACTATCTTTATAAAGAAGGTCAAAACTGTAAGAATTGTTTTTTTCATATGTCATTTTTATGAATATTTTTTGAATTACTTCCAACTTCTTTATATGATTTTTATATGTTCCTCCCCACACTGCAATGCCATATTAAATATGTGATTCTACTAAGGCATAATAGATTGATTTAAGTTGATAATTAAATAGAATTTTTCTAAGTTGTCTAAATTTATAAAGTGTGGATCTTAATTTTTTTACAAGTAGTTTAATATGTTCATCCAATTTTAAGTATCTGTCTATTTCAATTCCTAGACATTTGATATGATTAACCTCGTTAATGATTATCCAATTTGTGTCCATTTGTAGAATAAGATTTATATATTCCGGAATTTTAGTTTTGTTGCAGCTAAATGCGATATATTTAGTTTTTCAAAGTTAATTGTGAGTGACATTTCATCAAACCATGACTTGATATATTTTAAATCAGTTTCAGCTCTTTACTTTACCAGATTAGAGTTGATAAACATAAATGAATAAGATACATCACTTTATATACTACAAGAGCAATGACACGTGTTTACTAAAAAATGAAAAAAAAAATTGTTTGTTTTGTATAGAAATCCATGACAGAGCACCCTGGAAACAAAATCGAAAAAAATTAGGTTTGTGTGAGTACTTACATAAATGTTCCCCCAACACCACAAATTTGCACCATCAAAAAAGTCAGTGCAGAATGGAAAATAGAGTTATCATTAGTTAACATGGTGGTTTGTCTTTTTACATAAAAAAAAACAGGGCTCGTAGTGCAATCAGTACCTAGAAAATATATAGATTTACTTCGTAACCATATTTATTTATTTTTTATTTATTTATATACAATAATTTAACCAACGAGTGATAAAACCTAGTTACAGGATAAATAAAACAGATACATATACACAAAAATCCTAAATAGTGAACAATAGCGTACAAAAATATATAACAATAAAATAGCACAAAATATAACAACTATATAACAGTATACAAACAGGATATAAATTAAAATAAAATCACACAATAAATAGAATATTAATAAAAAGAGCTGTCAGAGTAATCAGTGGAATTAATAATAATAGGGAACACTGCCAACCACTATTCTTAAAATTCGGTATAATGCCTTTACCATCTTTACATATATACTTCTCTCTAATTGAAATACATAAAAACGTCAGTAGTTTTGATACCCACTCTGATTTACACAACTATAGTACAAGATCTGCAAATTTACTAAGGATACCTCGTTTTAGGCTGAAAAAGTCTGAAAGTAATTCAATTAAATTTTAATTTGTATAATAAACTACCCCCTGAAGTAAAGTCACTAAATTTAAATCGTTTTAAAAACAATGTTAGAAGTATTATATTAAAACATTGTTTTTATTCAATTGAAGATTATTTACGGGCATTACTCTAATAAACAATAAATTGATAAATAGATGATAAAAGATTACCCATTTAAAATCGCATTGTATTTATTATATTGATGTGGAGCAGAACTACCCGATATTTAGTTTAAATTTGTTAATTAGTTTAATTTTTGTTTTATGTGTGTTCATAGGTGTATGTATATGTGTGTGTATATGTGTGTGTATATGTGTGTTTATATGTGTGTGTATATGTGTGTGTATATGTATACGTGTGTATGTATGTGTGTATATGTTGCATGCATGTGTGTATATGTGTATGTATGTGCATGTGTATATGTATGTGCATATATGTATATATGTTTGTATATACACTGGTTTGTCATATATGTGTTTTTATTTATACGGATATACTATGTACATTATAGCTTATGTATTTGTATTTGTGCTTTGTATATTTATATTTATATATATCAACCCTGATGATCTTTAAAAAAAAAATTTTTTAACTATAAGATTTTGTGCTCTGACTTGCTACAAATATACAAACCTGTATATAATGTGGTTAAATAAACGATATCTATCTATCTATCTATCTATCTACCTATCTATCTATTAAGACAATAGTTAAATATGCATTAAATAAATATTTTTAATATCAGCAATTTTACAGTTAAATATATCCAGAATGTTCTCGATATTACTATAATTTAAGCACATTTGATACATAGGAGATGCAATTAAAAGGTTTGTACGAGAGGTAGGAAACATGACTATATTATTTATCCTTGCACTTAATCTGGGAGTTCTATATTTAAAAAGTGAAGTAATGGGGGGACAGTTAAACTCATTATTAATCATTTTGTACAAAAAAATTACTGAGTGCATCATTAGTCCCCTACTTAGACTGCTCATTTCAAATTTATTTAAAAATAATTCTTGAGTTGTTCCTCTAACAAGATATGTACCATCCAATATGAAAATTGCAGATTTGAAGAATCTTCGTTGTACTTTTTCTAATGCTGTTATATAAATATTGTAACTAGGATTCCAAACAATAGAAGCATATTCTAGTTTGGACCCAACAAAACTAACAAACAACATGCATAGAATAGACAATTTCTTAAAATCGTTGCTGTTGCGCAAAACAAAACCAAAACTTTGAATGCTCCAGATACACATTCTTCAATATGTTTAGAAAAAGTTAGATTGGAATCAAATGCAATGCCAAGGTCTTTAATAAACTCGAATCTCTCTAGGGTGATGTTGTGTAAATGGACTTGTTTTTCGTGAAAATGATATGACTTTACATTTGGTAGCATTTAAAGGGAGACGATTGTTAACGCACCAATTATTAAGAATGTCAAGATTGTGCTGGATTCTCAGGCAATCAAGATCAGAGTTTATGCAGAATTATAATTTTAGATCATCAGCATATAGCAAATAATGTACATCAAGGTTATCAACAATACTATTAATGAATAATATAAAAAACAATGGACCGAGTATAGAACCCTGCGGCACTCCAGATGTTTGAGTAAATTTAACAGATTGGTAACCACGATATTGTACAAATTGAGATCGGCGAGATAGATGTGAATAGAATAAATTTATCAAAGAAATGCTAAGGCCAACGTCTTCCAATTTTGTTATTAATATACCGTGGTCTAATCTGTCAAACGCCTTGGAAAATTTAGTGTAAATAACAACCAGCTGACCTTTACGATCTATTGCTTCGGAGATAAATTGAGTCTTGCACACAAGGTTCGATACCGTGGACCGTCCCTGGATAAATCCATGCTGATCTTCAACAACTACAGTTTTAGTATGAAATGAAATATAATCATATATCAAAAATTCAAAAACTTTAGAGAAATTGCATAAGATGGTAATGGGACGATGATTTTCAATTTCGTGCTTATTATCCTAGACAAATTATGAATATTTTCCACATATCCAGGAATGTCTCAGTTTCTAATATCATATTAAAAATAATGCAGAACGATTTATAAAAGACACTAGCACAATCTTTAATAATAAATGCAGGAACTTGATCAGGTCCAGTGGCCATATTTGCTTTCAACTTTTTAATTGAACCTCATTCTCACTAAACTGCCCAATGCAGAGAACGTTATTATTACATAAACTGTTGCCGGATATGTATTCACTAGAATTGATAAAGGCATTGGAAAAAAATTAGCAAAAGAATTGACAATGTCTTGAGGGATTTTCAAGGCTAGTATTGTTATAATTCATACTACTGGGAATATTTGTACAGCTTTTTTTTTTTAATTAATGAATCCCCAAAATTTATTTTAGATTGGCTTTTTATAGAGTTCTCAGCCTCTTTAATGTATCTATTATTATGCATCACGAATGGATTTTTTTAAAGAAGCTCTTAAGTCTTTAAACTGGTTGTAAAATAGTCAACCTGTTGCTTGACGTCATATACAGGGTGTGCCAATAAAAAATAAGAAGTTTTGTATTTCATTGTTATTTCTTTTATTGCTAAGTTACTGCTATAGTAGCACTGGAAAAAATACATGGAACATATTTTTATTCAATATTGTTTAATAAAATACAGTGGTGGGCGCTTTAAAATTGTAATAAATGTAATTACCAGTTTAACCTGAAGTTGTAATAAAAAGTTTTATTGCCACATTAATCACACTATCTTTTCTAAGAAGAAAATTTCAAACGAACTATGTCTAAAATTTAATGTAAGAAAGTTAGGGCGATTTTGTTTTTCAAAAATTACATATTTTAAACTCAAATTTCTCGAAAACGGTTGGATTTTCGAATCTAATCGTGTTGGAATTTAATCAAGGAGGGTACTGTTTGTGGCAATGTATCGTTTTAGGGACATTATTTCTAAAGACAGCATATATTTTTTCATAAAATTCAAATAAAACTTCATTAATCGACATATCCGACGAGAAAGCCCATCAAATTAAGTCTAATTCACAATAAAGTGGGAAAATTAGCTTTTTTAAAATTTAAAAATGTATAGCTAGATAGGGGAAAGTTATTTGCTTTTTGTTTTTGGATAAGATCTCTGATACAGAGGGCAGGGTGATGCAAATCTTATGTTAATAACATTAATGTTGCTTTCTCAACACTGCATGGGACATTGCACAAAATTAGATCCAACAGTATATTGTTATTGTTAATTATTTTATTGTGCTGCTCTAAGTTATAAAAATTAATAAACTGTTGCAGAGAATTATTATTTCTACTAAGTGTTTTTAAAATATATTCCGATATATTAAAAATCTCCCATAATTAAAATATTGGATCCGTACATATTGTAAAGTGACTCAAAATTATCGAACAGAGCTTCGTAATCGTCACAACGGAGGAATATATAATGTAAGAATAAAAAAGGTAATTATCAATCACACATCCAACCGAACACTGCAGAGTGTAAAAAGGTGAATTTAGACAGACCTATATGTTAGTCCTAAATTAATATTAAACTAATACTTATCACAGAACAGAAAAAGATACTTATCTTAAGAACCAAAATGCCCATTTATACAGAATTTTCTAAGATATTGACGCATGCGTATTTGTTATTGTTTTGACAACCGATTACTGGTAATTCTGGGTTTGTAGGTTAGATATTTTGAGATGTCGCCTTTGACTTCAAGAAGTTTTGCAATGGTTCAAAATAGAGCCATTTTATTATTTATCATTGTTGTCACTGGGTATTGCTATTTTAAAAAATATGTTGGTGATACAAAGAGATACAGAAGGTTTAAAGTGCGGCCACTAAATAGACAACGAAAACTATATGGACATTTTAATACTTTGATTAGGATATGCTGTCAAAGGAACCAGATCATACTCAATTTTTCAAATACACAAGGAGTATGCCCTAGAGCCCGATGAAACTTTTGATATATTTCTTCGCTCTAGAGCGTATCTGTGCCTCACAACTTGGTATCTCTTTTCACATATTTCAGCTGTAAAATAAACAAGAAAATAAATTTTAACAATACAATTTTCACATCACTTATTTTTATATACCTATAATTTCGTGACATTTTAATTAGAACCTACCTAATTAAAAATATTCATAAATAAATGATAAATACTTACGAGGCAAACTCATTATCGAGCCTATCGTTTTCCATGCATTTTCCAGAGCTCGTTTGTTCTTGTGCTCTTTATGTTTTTTATCAAACACAACAGAAAACTGTTCAATATGTTGTAGTAATTGACTGTCGTCAATTTCTATTTCCTCCATTTGGGAGAGAAGCGACATTTTCAGATTTTCACTTCCAGAATACCAAATGAATGGAACAATTAACGAATATGCATTTCTTTTTGCAAATGCATAAGAATTTTAAGGTTATAGCACCTTTGACAGATGTCGAAAACAAACAAGTTCACGCAAAGGGCAAGCGCGAATCTTAGGTACTAAGGCAATATTAAGAAAAAAGTTAAAAAGTTGGGAACTTTCAAGGACGGATATTAAGAACAAAAGACGCTACTAATTCAAGTATAAGAGTTTTATAAACTTCACCATATAATATTGGCCTCTTAACTTCTTAAGATCTAAGACGAAGATAAGATTAAGATAGGTCTGTCTAGTTCACCTTAAGTGAAGAGAGTTTAGGAAATTACCTTCTAATTAAAGTTATATGTTTTTCTTGGACCGTTAATTTCAATAATAGGAATGACGTAGAAATATCCTGGGCTTTCGGTCATTTAAATAAATTTATTTTCTTTTGTTACGGTTTATTACAATCATCGTCAGAAAATTTTAATTAATTACACAAAAATAATAATAAGTTATGCTATGTTATGTTATGCACTTACAATACAAATAATCCGTATTGTAAGTGCATAACATAACATAGCATAAACTTTATAATTTTGTGTAATTATTTGCATCATTCCTATTATCATCTTAATTTAAATTATCGTTAACAAAATTCATTTTGAGCGAGTCAGACTCGAAAAGTCAAAGAATAAACCTGCGACGAGCTTGCTCTCTTCCATTTCATTAAGGACGAATAGTTGTAGTAGGTATCTGAGAGATTTGGTACGAAATCTGTCTTGAAGATCGGTTTAGTAATTGAAAAATAATGTTTGAAAGTATTTAAAATTTCGAGTTCAGTGCCCCGGCTAGCTGCTAATCCTCCCAAGACACGGGATGCCTAGTGAGTAGTGAAGGATTCATCTCGAAGTGAAAAACTTGGGAGATCCTTAAGCAGTTTATCATAAGGCTTGTCATTGCTTACTCCTTAGCGCAGTGCTCACGACCATTCGCCAAAAGAAAGACAAATTAAGTCATTATCTTTCATTGGAGAACAGCGATTGATCACGGTTGCGATTTATGTTATATAATTACTGTATTCTTCAAGAGATTATAAAAAAATATAGTATTTGATGTATTGTGTGTTAGTGGAGGAAACCCCCCTATCGAGGAATACAAAGAGCTTAAACAGAAAAAATGTGAAAAGTTAGTATAATTAGGTATCCGCCACGCGAGGTGGATTTAGGCACTTGTAGGTGATTAAACCAACACTTGTAGTGCCATGTAAATAACTTAACAAATCTTTTTAACCGGTCAAAAATTCTGTAACTTGGAACATGATTTCTAATATAATTATTCAAATATTTTTGTGATTTTTCCATGTGTCAATTTTGACATGATTTCTGACATGTCATTGTGGTGGACATTGTAACTTTTGGCAAAAAAACATTCTTTCAAAATATTTTTCTTTAAGAAAACAGCAAATTGCAGTTGTTATTTCCTCTTGTTGCTACATCCACCAAATGAACAGACAAAAATAAAAAAATTATAAAAAAAATAAAAATAAAATGCCACAAAAATCTTAGGTATGAGGGCCTTTATGAAATTCCATGAAGTATAATATACTTCTTGTTCTACAAACACCATTAAAAACTAAATTTTCGTGGAGTTGCTCCACTCGCTTCCGCTCGTTTCGCAAACTTCTCCACTCGCAAAATTAAAAGTCATTTTTAACACTTGTATCATAGTCAACTATTATTTCTTCCATTGCAGTTGAAGAAATACGATGCGTATATTCGTCATTCCTGACATTTTGTGCAAATAAGTTATTTAGCAAATATTTCATAAAGAAAATTAATGGGAGGAGGTAACTCATATTTTAGAGGATCTTCTTGGAACCATAGGAACAAACGATTGGCTTGGACGTGTTTCAAATGTAACATTCTTTCAACATATAATGTCGTTTTTTAACACGCTTTTATTAGCTTCACCTGTATGTTTGCTTGCTTGCTTGCTTGTTTGTTTGTTTGTTTGTAACCGACTCTTTGGACTCGATTTTGACCCACTTTAAAACGGACAGATTTAATTGAAACCTTATACACTTACGAAGAACCGGTAACAATACAATAATTTTGATAAGTTTATATCATTACTCTGATCAGATCGCCAGTCCTTCACTCACGTATCCTCACAGGAGAGACTCGACATTATCGAGCGGGCTAAGGCAGTCGATGCGAAACGGACGGACCCCTCGGGCGTGAGTTCAAATCCCATGGCTGAAATCCAAAAGTATTTTTTTTTCACAAATATCTGTTGGATCGTAATATGTTATAATATCAGCATCAATAAGCAATATAAATATAGTTTAAACAACTAAAAAAAACGCTTTCATAGCACATCAAACTAAAAAGTGAAAAAATAAATATAGTTTAAAAAACTGAAAAACACGCTTTTAAAGCACATCAAACTAAAAAGTGAAAAATAATTATTAATATAAATCGAAAACAATAATGAACGAAAAATACTAGTATTATTGTGAAAAAGCGTGGGGCGCTGTGTGCCATATTTTTCGTATATCGAGCAACTCACGCTTTTTTCAATAATACTAGAATTTTTCGTTCATTATTGTTTTCAGTTTATATTAATAATTATTTTCACTTTTTAGTTTGATGTGCTTTAAAAGCGTGTTTTTTAATTTTTTTTTAACTATATTTATTTTTCTGTAAAATTACAACTTTTAAGAATTTCTTTCTGTTCATATTTTTGTTGTATATTCTTGAGCTTCATCTTCAATAATCATCCATAAATCCCCTACTTCTTCAGTTGTTTCTGTCTCCCCGTTTTTAGGACTCTTTCTAAATTACACATTGCATCGTTATATCATTCAAAGTATCTTCAATACTGTCATTCTCACAGCTGTTGTCAATAAAATCTGATAAGTTCCGCAATATTATTGTCATCATCATCATTTGACAATTCTAGAAGTACTAAGGCATCGCCGAGAAATTTCTCATCGGTAAGAGCTTTCTCTCCCTCTCTCTCAAATTTAGGGTGACGTCACATTTTATTTTTCCTTATAGGTCGTGAACGCTGGAAATATCTAATGCCGTTCTGTTTCTTTATTTGTTCTTTATAGATAGAATTAAAATTCCCAAATCCATAAATTTAAATATTTTTTCATATAATAAAATTACTTTTTTTGTAACGTAGGTAGGTTGATCCCATATGAGTAATTGTTCATGATAAATCAAAAGAAAAATTCTTCATAAAAATTCCTTTATTACGCAGACCGGTTTCGTGAACAAGTTAATTACTTCACATCATCAGACACAGGACTACAATAGAAAATGAGTATGGAGGTTACATACATAAATAAAAGTTAATAAGTTAATAAAACGTAAAAACAAGGAATACAGAGAAAGACTATTTTACCTCTTCTTACTAGTAAAAAATAATTGGTTAAAAAATGTTTAAAAAATTTTTTGTACAAGAAAGATTGGAAATTATTCAAATTGAACAGGATTACGTTAGTTTCAAATTATAAAATCGAATAATGTAAAATTTAAACAATTAAAATGTGTGAAAAAGGAGGTTCATAGTCATTTTCTATTGTAGTCCCTGTGTCTGATGATGTGAAGTAATTAATTTGTTCACGAAACCGGTCACAGTAATAAAGGAATTTTATGTGGAGAATTTTTCTTTTTGATTTATCATG
>JANEYF010005109.1:0-40874 GCA_029963845.1 Rhamnusium bicolor
AGTCGACTACTACCCATCCGCAGTCTTCTGGTACCAAATTAGTCGGAATTTTCTTGTGAGCGTGGCTCCACAATCTGGCGATATACATGGATCTTAAGAATTGTGGTCTTAATTCAGCTGCACAAGGAGGTATCGACGAAGCATCAAAATTTTGCAAGTTTTTTTTGAAATGGTTCGTTGACGTTATTGACTTTTGTAATTTTTTAAAAAAAAAGCACAAAACAAGCATTATCTACGGAATCAAGTGATTTCATCGTATAAGTGAACAAACAAATTTTTCAATATTTCGAAATACAGTAAGTCTATCACAATCTTCATTGCTTAATTCAGCAAATGCGCGTTGAAATTGTTCGCTTAACAGTAATAATTTTAAAGGACGCTGTTTTCTTTTTCTAAAAAAGCTGGATTGAAATCACATCCAGTGAATGCATGAAACCCTGATAAAGATTTACAAAATAATTCTCCGTGTCTATCATAAATTGCTGACAAATGAATTATAGCACAATAAGTAACAATTACTTATTCTTGTGATTATACGCTGTTTGCTTAAAATACCCGTTTGAATCCAAACTTTACTATTCTTTTTTAGCTTATCCATGTTGGCTAGCATTATAATAAGTATATCCGTGTCGGAACATTTTATTATAATGTTAGCTTCCTCCGGAATATTGCATGCGTGAAAAACTATTTTCGTATCAGCTTCTTCATGAGCTTCTAGCGTATAGATATCATTTATCGAAATAAAATACAGCGTCCATTAAAGATTACGAAAGATCTCTACGAGGCGGTAACTGTGATGAGCGTATGTACGTGATTTCTGGACCTGATCAAACAAGACCCGCAGATTTTGTCAAAGAGCTTAGAAATAGCAATTTCAAGGAAGCTCTTGTGCGTTTTTTAATTGTACATTGGCAGAGTAGTGAAATAATACCATTTTTTGAAAATAAAAAAGTCTTACTGAACATCGATAAGTGTTACGAATATAAAGTTCACAATGACACTGTCTTATTTTTGATAAATATATCTACACGCTAGAAGCTCATGAAGAAGCTGATACGAAAATAGTTTTTCACGCGTGCAATATTTCGGAGGAAGCTAACATTATAATAAAATGTTCCGACACGGACATACTTGTTATAATGCTAGCCAACATGGATAAGCTAAAAAGAATAGTAAAGTTTGGATTCAAACGGGTATTTTAAGGCAAACAGCGTATAATTCACTTGTCAGCACTTTATGATAGACACGGAGAATTATTTTGTAAATCTTTATCAGGGTTTCATGCATTCACTGGATGTGATTTCAATCCAGCTTTTTTTAGAAAAGGAAAACAGCGTCCTTTAAAATTATTACTGTTAAGCGAACAATTTCAACGTGCATTTGCTGAATTATGCAATGAAGATTGTGATAGACTTACTATATTTCGAAATATTGAAAAATTTGTTTGTTCACTTTATACGATGAAATCACTTGATTCCGTAGAAAATGCTCGTTTTGCGCTTTTTTTTTTAAATTACAAAGTCAATAAAGTCAACGAACCATTTCAAAAAAAAAACCTACAAAATTTTGATGCTTCATCGATACCTCCTTGTGCAGCTGAATTAAGACCACAATTCTTAAGATCCATGTATATCGCCAGATTGTGGAGCCACGCTCACAAGAAAATTCCGACTAATTTGGTACCAGAAGACTGCAGATGGATAATAGTCGACTCCAAATACCAGTTCCAATGGTTCGATGGACCTCAGATACCATCTAGCGTTAAAGACGTTATTATCGATCAAGAACAGCCTGAAGGTACAAATATTTCTACACGCTTTCGTTCTTATATTTGTTAATAGCCATTTTTAATTTTTAATTTTGTTTTTCAACAGATGTTAACTAAATCCAATCTGAGAATGACATTGATTGCGAAAGCGAAGAAGATATGCAGTACGATGAATCCGACACAAACAGCGAAATAGAATAAGTCTACAATTTATTTATATTATTTGTTAATAAAAAAATTATTTTAATGATAAACATATCTTTAACCACATGTATAATATAGGAATTGTTAACTTATTGTCCTCATAATATAATTAACAAAATAATAAATCGTTATAGTGCATCGTACGGAACTAACTCGTTAAGCGCGATCGAGACGGCGCTCTTCAATACAATCTGCCTCGATGTTGTCTTCCATTTTTTTTGTCTGCCATTGACAACATAGCTTCCTCAACAGTTTAACAATCATTTTCAAAAAATTTTAGTCATGAGGCTTATCATTTTTTCTCACTAAAGATAACGCCGCTTTGTTGAAGTCTGCCAGCCATTTATGTTCCACGAAATCGTCTGCCAATAATTTTCCGCGTTTCGTAGCAACAAATACTTCACTTCCCAATAATTTTTATCCATGAGCATTATCATTTTTTTCATTGTAAAATTGGTCATCTTTGACCGTCCGCCCCCGCCTTAATCTTCCTAATCGCGCTGGCAGACTGGCCACTCGGTGTTCGGGAGCGCTAATGGAATCTCTCTAGCTATTCACATTTCTTGTACCTTATACCTTGCTTTTTTATGTAGCTAGCTCTTAGACTAAACCGCTTGAGCCATAATTGTTGATATAAATCCCTGAAAAAAGTGTGGTTATAAGATATAATCAATATTAGTCGTTTTCATTACGTACCTTAATATAAATAAAAATGTTTGTTTAGCGCTAAAAAGCACCATTTTTAGGTAAATGTGAATAACAGCAAAAAGAAACAACGAATTGCAACAAATAACTGTAATCTCCCCACAAAACACCAAAATAAAACGTTTTTGACAGTCAAGAAGTTATCAAGTTAAGAATATCTTGTGATATTGGTTTTAAGAACTTGACCAATAGAAAAATTTTATTCGAATTTGACGCAATTTATGGGGCGGGGCATAATTCTATTTGTTCGTTAAACAAAGAATAGATGCATACAACTACTGCATAGAATTTTTATAAAAATCTCCCACATCTGTCACATGACAAAATTTAACGAATGATAGCTTGTTTTTTCAAATGACAGCTAAGCATCTTTCGATTAGGTGGAAATCGGTGGAAATTTCCGCTAAAAGATTTCCGGTGGGCGATTTCCACTTCTGTCAAACCAATAGTAACTAATGTCTAGCTAGCAGTGCGATTTTAAATTTTGTGAATGAAATTGAAAAATTCTCATGGTTTTGGAGATTTTCTTACCAAATATTCCTCCTGTTGGTAAATTTACTGGAAATATTCCTTTGTGCGGAAAAACATCCAGAAACTTTTCACAATTAGGATATTGTAACTGAGAATCACCCTCATCTGCCACATGATTAAAATATAATAAATAACAATGGCGCAATGTCATACTGACAGCCATTAAAGTCTTGATATTGAGAGTATTTCCCATCTCTAAGGATTTTACCTTAAAGACGGGAAATATTCTACAATTTTGCTAAGAAAATATTCTACAATTACGAGTACACATAGACCACAGATTATAGGCTGTAGTAGCAATTTTGTTAACACAAAATTATATAAAAATTTACCTAATAAGAAAAACTATTATATAAAATGAACATTTGTACAATTTGTACAAGTTATAATGTAATTAGAGTAACAATGATGTATGTGACACTTGGCTTGTCAAAATAAATACCAAGGCAATTTAAACAATTGTAATTTTGTATTTTAATATGGGAGCGGGAAATCTGCAGAAAATTTTCCATGCTATCTTATATGCGTACCTGTTGTCAAGAAAAACTGGCCGCGCACTTCCCACTAGGTCAGTTTTCGTGACAACAAACACTTTTGTATGATAGTGCGGAAAATTGTCAGATAATATCCACTCTCTTAGTTATATTGTATGATGATTTCATTAAATCTACAATAATATTTTTTGAGGTTCTAATACGAAAATTAATAAACGGAAACTGTGTGTTTTTGTTTTTGTATTTTGCTTTGTGAGTGGCAGTTTTATCAATGTTAAAAAGACCTACGGCTGTGATCTTGTTTTTATAATTACCAACAACGGATTAATATATAAATTGAAACTTTATTATTTGTCACAATGAAAAAAAGAATTAAATCAATATGATATTACATTTAATAACTAATATGTTGTATGTTTATTATATTATTATTAATATTTACAATAAATAATTGTTTAAATGGTTTGACTGTAACGTAATTTTTTTTTCTGAAAAATACAACTCGTTTAATGATTATCGCAAATCTGTTCTGTAATTACAGTTGCTAATTTCAATAAATAAAAATCTTGTTCATCAAATTATATGAACTTTTTCGGAAAGATATTTTCCCAAATACTACTGACGCATAAAAATGAACCAGATATTTCTGAAAAGAAGCATATTGCCAAAAGGAAACACATTCTTTCGTTTACGTGCAAGACACTGTCTTTAATTATTGGTAATTTTCATGCATTTGTGACATTAGTGATATTATATCCGAAAGTCTCATTTTTTGTATTTAGAACAATCATATTTCAGTATTTTTGACTTATCTTCCAATCGGATCTTGATTATATCCATGGAATTCTTGAGCCGTGGTAATTTCCAGGAACCACACGTAATTCACTATGATTCGTGATTTCTACAAATTATGCATGATATATTTATGTCTCCATATCGTTGTCATCGTTATAAGCAGATCTGAATCTATTTCGTATTGTTGGTTTGAAATACTATGGAAATTTATCATATGGAATGTAACAAAAAATAACTTGACATTCAAGAAAATATTTTCGAAAATAAAAACCACCAGTTTATGTATGAGAAGCTACAGTGTCATTAGTTTCAAAGAAATAAATATTACGTTTAGCAAATTATGTAAAATATATTACAAGTTTAGACAAATATGATTTTCAAAAGGGCTTTCGGCAATTATCAATAATGAATTAATGTGATTTTAATAATTTGATGTTAGCGGATTTATTTTAGAAATTTGTGACCCATTTGCTTGGCAAATAGGTCACAAATGTTATGCGTATGTTAAGTCAGTTTTCTGAAAAGTGTCAGTAATGTAAACTGAGAAATTGTACGTAGGTAATAAGAATATTGTACACAATTCCCAGAACCATCCAAACTGTATACAATGGCACTGTATATTAATAGAATATTAAAGAACACAATGGTTTCCATATCTCCCAGAGAGATATGAATGTCGCCATACATTTTTTATACCATTTGTAAAGTATGTATGTTGGTGCAGGTAAAATGTAAAGTTGCTGGTTGCTTGAAAATAGTTGACGATATTTGGGGAAATAATCCTGCTTTCAAATGGTGGTAGATATTATGGTGTATTCAATATCAACAATTCCCGTAAACTAAATTGTTTGTAAAATGAAATTGGCAATTTCCTTTTGAATGCATAGATATACTGCTACAAATACACCTGGGCGTAAACTGGAACATTATTAAAGAGGCTTACACCGACCTAAATTTAAAGTTTAATAACTAGCTTTTAAATTCGTCTGTTCTGATAATACGAACTTATTTTACGTTCGTAAAAAGTATTACATAACGTAACTAATGCTTATAGTATTTTTCTTGAATTTATTTGAAACGGCTTTTAAAAAAATACGGTTTTTTTTAAAAAAAACTTAAATCCCGTAACAACCAACAAAAATGCGAAAATAGAGTTTCATTATAAATAATTATGAAAGGCCTGAGGAAAACTTAAAAGTCATAGGGATCATTTAAATTTGTGTGAAAACAAACTAAATGTCAATTGTGATAATGTATACAAAAATTACCTCACAGTACTAGAAAATGGTAAATTTTGAAAATACCTAAATAGTAAATCCAGTATCAATACAAGTTATTTCATCTAAAACCTCCTAAGCTGATTATATTAATTTCTATAAACGCCAGTGAATAGATACCCCTAGCAACTTCATTATAGTTGTAAACGATATTGTATTGATGACCAGGGTACGGGCGTCGCGACACCGTGCCGATTCAAAAATATTCGTTGGTTGGAATTTTGAAAATAACATATTCTAATAACACGTTAAACTTTTCTTGTGTTATACACATACTATGACGCTATTTGTCTCTAGTTGTGTTTCGGAGTACGGTATTTAGCGTCAGGTCCTGTTTAAAGTGTAGAAATACCACATTCTAGCAACGGATAACTGCAATGAATAAACGGTATAT
The DNA here is from genome assembly GCA_029963845.1 of Rhamnusium bicolor. NCBI lineage: Eukaryota > Metazoa > Arthropoda > Insecta > Coleoptera > Cerambycidae > Rhamnusium > Rhamnusium bicolor. The sequence continues at coordinate 6,169 of JANEYF010005109.1, forward strand.
CCAGAGGTCTAGTTTTATGGTTGTCGGTTTTGTAGAAATGGACAACTTATCAGCCTAAAATGATCCTCGGTTTACAACCAGATTTATTACTTACCTAATTATTTAACAGTGTAAATAGTAACACATAATACAAGAAAGCAAACCAATAAATCAAGCAAGAGGTTATGATAATGTAAGCGGGTAAGTTAAGTAAAGCTATATTACGGAAACTACTACTACTACTACTACTACTACTATTGGATTTTATAAGCAGGCAAGACTCAAACGTTTACTACATGTATTTACAGAAGCTATACTACATCTGTAAGAGGAGGATAGTGATGACGTGGGGTGGGCGCGTTATTAGAACCGTTGTTGTAAGAACGATTCACGCAACCAAAAATTTCACTGGCACTCACAGACTGAAATGTCTCTGTGTAGAGCGGAATTTGTTTTGGGGAGGAATATCCTTTATCTACAGACAGGAAGAAAATGATCATGGGTAATGCCCGCAAATAGGATGAATCAGCCGACACGTGTTTCAGAGTCACTACTCGTTATCAAATCGGCTATAAGAATATAATTAGGATGAGATATAATATATAATAATATTGAAAACGAGTAGTGACTCAGAAACACGTGTCGACGGATTCATCCTTTTTGCGGGCAATACCCATTATCCTTTTCTTCCTATTACATCTCATCCCGCAGTAACCTTCTATACTTTGTTACTCTAAACCCTGGGTAGGGAATACCACGCAGGTAGCTATAGTTGCCTCCGTGGCAATATTGTCTGTTGCCCTGTAAAGACGGGGTCTTTCAATTGCAGCCACAAATGTGCGACTGGTTTCCTGTCAGTGGTTTCCTTTGTGTTGTTGAACCTAAGTTGTACCTATCCTTACAACTTATAGACGTCATGATTACGAGTAATGACTCAGAAACACGTGTCGACGGATTCATCCTTTTTTGCGGGCAATACCCATTGTCCTTTTCTTCCTATTACATCTCATCCCGCAGTAACCTTCTATGCTTTGTTACTCTAAACCCTGGGTAGAGAATACCACGCAGGTAGCTATAGTTGTCTCCGTGGCAATATTGTCTGTTGCCCTATAAACACGGGGTCTTTCAATTGCAACCACAAATGTGCGACTGGCTTCCTGTCAGTGTTTTCCTTTTGTGTTGTTGAACCTAAGTTGTACCTATCCTTACAACTTATAGCCGTCATGATTACAAGTAATGACTCAGAAACACGTGTCGACGGATTCATCCTTGTTTGCGGGCAATACCCATTATCCTTTTCTTCCTATATGTATATATATATATATATATATATATATATATATATATATATATATATATATATATATATATATATATATATATATATATATATATGTATGTATATATATATATATATATATATATATATATATATATATATATATATATGTATATATATATATATATATATAAATATATATATATATATATATATATATATATATATATATATATATATATATATATATATATATATATATATATATATATATATATATATATATATATATATATATATATATATATATATATATATATATATATATATATATATATATATATATATATGTATATATATATATATATATATATGTTGTTTTTCAGTTCGAGTTACTAGAAGCCGCAGTAAGCAGTTATCTGTTAGAACCTGAAGATGGCAGATGAGATTCCGCCGAAACGCGTTCAGACAACCACGGTCCCCTCTCGGGACCTATCACCTACGCGGGAGTATACCCGAAAACGAATTTAACATATATATATATATATATATATATATATATATATATATATATATATATATATATATATATATATATATATGTATATATGTATATATATATATATATATATATATATATATATATATATATATATATATACATATATATTAGAATAAATATTAGATTATATTTATGAGAAAAAATAGGAAAACAGTTGTTATGAGAGATATTACTTAAAGTTTGACAGTTTCTTTAGTATCATCTATTTATCAATAATTGCTAACTTTCAAGAAAATAATTTCCTTAGTCAAATACACATAGGGTTGAATTTGCTCATATTTTAATTACATGAGAAGAAAAATAATGAAAATCATATCACAGCAAGCTGTGACTATATGTTGTATGCAATTATGTATTCTATAAAATCACATATATCAAAAAATTACAAAAAGACAATTAAATTACAATAAAATTTATTCATGTTGAAAAAAGTCAAATACGAGAATTATAAAAAAAAAAAATTGTGAGTTATTCGGCGTATGGCATTTTTCACAACTTTGTCGAAATTTTTATAAACAGAAATCCTGCCTGGTGACAAAAAATAACCCGACACAAAAAAATAGTTATAGACAATATTTCTTAAATATTTAATGAAACAGGTAAATCAGCTTAACTTATTGGTATACTTTTTATCAACATCCTGTGAAATGTAAATAAAAATTATTTGTAAGCTCAGTGATAAATTTTGAACATTTTTGCCTGTTTATTTATTCAAGATAATTAACAAGTACTAAATGCTGTACATCATGATTCAACTGTGGTTGCCAATTTTTATTTGACTTATTTCTTATAATAGAACAATCCAAACTCGAAACCGGCTACTAATAGACTTACCCAGGTACAGAATAATAGTAAAACATTATACAGGACATAGCGCTGGCGTATTGTAAACTAATGGTGGTCATGTAGCCAGGATATCGACCGGAATTATAGCGCTGTGTAATAAAGAATAATTAACATAGCGGTTGTATGGATTTCGGATTCTATTATTCCCGTCTGAAATATGAATGCATATTATCTGATAACAGATCCACCCCAACGTCAGGACCTCGAAATGTCTCTGGTCTTAATGTTTTCATTCAGTTTTATGATTATTAAGTGCAACCAACTGTGAGCCGCGCTTGATTAAAGTTTACCGGACGAATTGGATCAAGTGATTTTTGATATGGTTGAACTCGTATTAAACGGGTATTAATTTATTTTATGCCATCGTTATACGGTTTTCATTTAGTGTGTCTGAGCAGAACTGACAATTGTTCAGTTTGGTTATTACTTTGTATAATATTCAATGCATATTTCCAATTACATCCAGAATTCCGTTTTGTGAAAGACATGAATTATATTATATTCTCCATTATTTAGACCGATTGGAAATATATTGCGACAATGTAATAATATTCCATTAAATAATAAAAACGTAATGTGTCCCTTTGAAACGGAACCATCTCCAAATAACAGGGATGAAATTAAACTGATACTGGATGAAACGCTAAGTTTAAGTTGAAGTGAGTTTTTTAATTATGAGTCTATCGTCTCCTGATATCGATATGCAGTGGTTTTTTTAAAAAATTCGTAGCATAAATTAAATATCGTACTGAATATAATGTGCATATTATTTTTTTTATAATCCAAGTGTCAGCGTTTTGGCAAATAGCCAGGAAAATAATTGTTTAAAAAGATATATGTTATATTTATCTGTGATAATTTCTGTAAAAGTTAGAAAACAATTTTTGGGGTTATTATATTTCATTTCATTCTATATTTTAAACTTTCACCAAGAAGAGGATACCTAATTTGTTTTAAATTATTCTAACCCTACGGGGAATTTCCACTACATAATTTGGATTATTCTGTCATCTGAAGCAATTAATATACAGTGTGGAAATTAAGTAACGCATAAATTCAGTACTTCCGTTGATATTAATTCTGGAAAAAATCTCGAAGGGGTATAGCGATTTTAACTTCGGCAAATATTTTCAGTCTAATTTCAGTTTCTTATGTCATTTATTTTTTAAGTTATGACGTCATCGATTTTTTTTTTAAATGACAACCTATATTTTTTATTATTGATTTTGGTAGTAGTTTTTATTCTGGTTCCGACCGTATAAAATTTTCAATATGTTATTATTTGAAAAAATCGAGGAAAACAGTCTTAACGACAGAGCTAGAACACATCAAGAAGTGTGTCATCTTTTTAGAGAAAAATACCCGGTTCAGCCCATAAATCAATCAACAATTAATAGGATTGAAAAAAATTTCGGGAATATGGCGTTGTAAAGAATATTCCAAAAACTGGACGTCCGGCGACATTAAATGAAATGATCTCAGGCAAAGAATTCAACATGAGATTAGGTTAATATCGCCTCAAACTATTGAGAATGTAAGAAATGAATTTTATAATCGTCTTGGGTATTGTCAAATGGTACAGGGTCGTCAATTTGAACATTTAATGTAAATGTAATTTAACAACTGTTATTTCTGTGCTTATTTTTGTGTTTGATGATATTGTTAGATTTTTTCTGGTTAAGCAATTTAGTTTCTTTTTATACTAATGTTTGCCTCATGAAGTTATCGTTATCACTAACTTTGAATTGAGCAGATAATAAATTTCTAGTTCGATTTTTCAACTATTTGTATAATTTAAAAAATAAAAACGAATGTGCCGTCGATAACTTTCCGTCAAACTTAGGCAACTAGATGGGGATGAGGTATGGACATCCGTTTAATTTCCGATATTCGATCAGTGAAGTTAAGCAGCACTGATCGAGTCCGGCAATTGGATGGATGAACGATAGCTCATCTAACAGTCGGTAGGCTGTCAACAGACAATCCCGAAGGCCGCTAGCCTGATGCAGGCGGAGAGGCAAGCCCGGGTGGAGGGTCGAAGAGACTTACCCAGGAGGTTTGCCACTCTGCTAGCGGTGCAGGCAGGCAGGCCCAGGCGGTGGGTTAGTTGACAGTCGAGGACCGTGGTTCGGAGTCCACGCTAAACTGTAGGTCCCTAGGTAAAAAGGGCCCATTGTGGCCTACTTGCCTAGTAAAATACTACTACTACTACTACTAGGCAACTAGATAAATTTACCCAATTTAATGAATTTTTATTATTTGAACTTTAAGACTGTTTTTCTCGATTTTTTCAAATAATAACATATTGAAAATTTTATACTGTCAGAACCAGAATAAAATCGACTACCAAAATCAATAATAAAAAATATAGGTTGTCATTTAAAAAAAGTCGATGACGTCATAACTTAAAAAATAAATGACATAAGAAACTGAAATTAGACTGAAAATATTTGCCGAAATTAAAATCGCTATACCCTTCGAGATTTTTTCCAAAAAGTTAATATCAACGGAATTACTGAATTTATACGTTACTTAATTTCCACAGTGTATATTACATTAGAATTTACTAAGATCCTTTCGAGGCTTTTTTAAGGGTCATCTTGACAAAGCAAAAATGCAGAAACACGTGTCGGTGGATGTTTTAAAGTTCTGAGGTGATTGTTCGACTGGTGAGTAATTTTGTTTCATTTATTTTTGGTTTTACTGAACAGAATAGTTAGAATTAAAAATAACATTATCGAGTCAGTCGTACTGAACAAATGTGCATATTATCAAGGGTTTTATCCCGAGTGCAACAAATTGAATCGATTAAACCCTGTACGTCACATAATCTTAAAAATTTTACTTAATAGATTACTTGTGTATAATAATTTGATAAAATCCCGAGACCGTAGGTCGTACACAGTTTAAGTGGTTAAAATTGATACACGAGGGATACTCGTATATGTAAAGATTATCTCCAGAATAGAAATCATTATAGGCAATAAAATGCACAGTTTTTATTTTATTAATTTTTATTTATTTCTTAACAATTATAAAGTACAAATTACATTGAAAATTGTTTTTTTTTTAATAAAGAGAAAATCAAATTAATTATTTTTCGTTGCGTTAGTAAAATTGATAAAAAAATTACATTTTTGATATACACTTTGAGCTTGTTTTTCTTCATTAATGTTTTGAATAGTAGTATGTTCTGATGTTGCCTTAGAACTGCTTGGTTCATTTTGTATTTCGTTTGGATTACACCTTAATTTATTTATCACGTCTAAATGATGTAGGGCATCTATTTGTAAATACGGTTTTATGGAATTTGCACTTCCATGACCGGTTATTTTGATAAACTCTTGCGCTCCTGTGTTCCATTCTTTATTAAGTTACTGACAGCTGTGGCTCGATTGGAATGATTAGTTATTTCTACAGCTGTTGTATCTACTAAACCGATTTTTGCTACTGATTCCTATGTCTATTTGGACAGTTCATTTCTTCCAATCAGGGAATTTTTGTACCAATAGGAATTTTCGTATTTATTCCAGTACCTATTGCATGTCAGAAATAAACGAGTTGTTGTAATTTGGAACCCCTCTTGAATAATAGTTGTTTATATCGTTACAGGACATAGAATGGCATTAATTTCTGTAGGCGTTAACCATTTAATATAGGCGCATTTCTTGTCACCACCTGGTGTGATCTTACTTATGACAGGATTATAATCTAATCGTCCTAAAATGGCAAAAAAAGTCTTAGTTAAACGGTCGCAAATAAAAAAGTGAGCTGTTTTTTACCTGTTGTCTGTCCTCTGTTAACAATTTCTTCTTTAAAGTGATTTGTTACGCAATTTGCGGCTTCTCCGCCTCTCCAAGCGAGCTCAACTGCGATAATGTGAAAACATTTTGTTGCAGTCCTTCAGGAGTGTTTTCATTCCGAAGCATTATCACTTTTTTGTGATCTTTTGAATCTAACGCAATAGGGAACTTGCACATTTTTTTTACTTCATAAAAATGTTCTACAATACCAAAAAATAAGATATGCAAAATATGACGCCTTAATTCCCAATAATAAATTTGTTATAAATTATTAAAGTTTCGCGAGCGAGCGAACCGTTTCAAACAAGTTCAAAAGCGCGGGAGTAGTCGTGACATCACACCATACTATTTACAAGCGACGACGGAGATCCCAGCATTCGACCGCTTGATTTCAGCCGTAAAAATACCAGCATCGCCATAAATTTTAAGTGTATGCTTAAAATGGAAACAAAAAACTCCTTATTTTAAATATTGCATTGTACCGTTGTGTAAGAATACTACAGTGAAAGTGACAGATAAAATATTTATAATATTGCCAGAAGATAAGATTCGTCGATCAAAATGGCTAAAAGCGTGTAGAAGAAATGAAAAGATATTTCACAGAGCAGTAGTAGGTCTCTACATGTGTGTGAAGATCATTTTAATGCAAGTACATTATTAAATACTATATGTCTATCTAGTAGTTTTTCGCAGGCGGGCAATAAAATATTCCGAATTCCGAATTATTGAATTTTAATTAGGGTAGGATTAAAGAAAGGATGTGTATACAATGTTAGAAAATAAGATTCGTAGATAGAATGTAATTTAGCGATACTAAGTAAAGGTAATTTCCTGGTGCGAAAGTAAACAGCTATTTATTATTATACTCTTCGCAAATACGATTACGAAGAGTATATTGCATTTGATCGGGACATTTCTAAAATCGTTAATATCGCTCGCAGAGAAAAAATCATTTCGTTCGTCATCGAATTCTGAACAACTTTCAAAATGTCCGTCTGTTCATCTGTCCGTCCGTCTGTCCGTCCGTCACGTTTCTTGTAAGCACGATAACTACAGAAAGAAAAGTCTGATAGAATTGAAATTTGGGCTATAAGTTAGTGTTAGCTAGAGAAAGAAATCCCTTGTTTTTGAAAAAAATCAAATAGTAAATAAAAAAGTTATAGGACATTTTATTTAAAAATATGAATCTACAGAGGGTTGCAATTTTCAATGTGCTACTAAAATTGAAGTAATTTTCTATAGACACCAAAATGCTGTAAAATATACTACCACAAATTTCGCCTACGCAGTCGGCATCATCGGGAGATGAAAAAAATTGAAAATTAAATATGTGATCAATATATTAGGTATTGTAAGAATGAATCTTAGTTTATACTATAAAATATACTGCCACGCGTTTCGCCAATACAGTCGGCACCATCGGGGGAAAAAATTAAATATGTAGTCAATACATTAGGTATTGTAAGAATGAAGTTTATAAGACAAACACAAGATTCTTTTCAAAAAACTGCGAAGAGTATCCTACAGAATGTGCAACAATTATATAAAAATTCAATAACACGTCTGCGAAGAATAAAATGTTTACCTCTAGTATATATAGTATATTGCAAATACCTTTCCCTTGTCCTTTAATTTATTCTATTCAAATCTTACATTTATCTATTATGTGAATGATAACACGACACAATCACTTATTTCCCTTGCCCCAAAACATAGTATGAAAATATCTACGATAGGTAATTATACATTTGCGCAACATTTCCTTTGCAGCAAATGTCTTCTATAGACACTTTACGCGTGTGTACAAAAAAAAAATACGAAAAATATAGAAGTGCTGTTGTAAAGAATTACCCTAAATTCTTTCAAACATAAGACTAAGTCTGCTAAAAATGCTTAGTTGCGACTAAGCATTTTGTAGTTATTTCTTTTTATTTCGTGATCAAGTCATAACTATTTTATGTTTATAAATTATTACTAAAAGCTAAAAAAATACATACTTCTCTGCCTTGACTCCGCGGACCTCTCCAAGGGGAAAACTTTCACTAATTTGTATAAAAGATGCCACCATAAACATATCCACTTTGGGCAAATTATCAGATTGGCCCTTTGAAAAACCTTGATCAGTCATTTTAAAATATCTGTACAACTACAATAAGCGGTACTATAAAACACAATTATATATTTATATCAGAACAGTCACTAACAAATCAACCACAGTCTAATAACACCATATTGTGCATTTGTTTATATAGAATGTCATACTTTGTTAATTTGTTTGTATTATTATTTTTAAGTATTTTATGAATGAATTGATTTTTAGTTTTCTTTTTTCTGTATATAGGTATGTATATATTAATATAAATCTTACTCTGTACCCCATACAAGTTGTAAATAATCTACTTAATTGTGAATAAAGACTTTAAATTGGAATTGGAATTGGTAAACACCTGATTGTATTGCTTCCCGGCGCGACGACTACCGAATGTTGTATGGTGTGACGTCACAGTCAATAGTAGCTCGTTTCGGGCCACTTCAATTTTATCGCTGTTTAGATCCTTCATACTGATCGCATGGAATTAGAAATCTTATTTTTTTTGTGAAGTACACGTTTTATTACAACGTTACGCTATGTTTTTTAGTATTATTTTTATTTTTAAAATTATAGACAAGTTCCCTATTGAAGAGGCTTCTCTTTTCGTGATATTTTTCTGTAAATATCTTCTTTTAGCATTACAAGCATCTCTAGCGCACTTAAATTGAATATCCTTATTTGGACCGAAAATAAGTTGTATTTTAAAAAATACATTTCCTGAAGCGTTTTTGCAGTTATGTTCCACATGATTTTTATCACATTTTCCTTATAATCTCTATCATCTCTCCGTCTGATATTGAAATCCCAGTCTTTAAGTACCAATGCAATATAATCTATTGTTGTAGTGGCTTCAAATTGGTATCCTGTTTCATTATAAAAATGAGTAAATTGGCTCCATACCGATTTGTGTGTTTTTATTGTGTTAATAGGAACGCTTCTTAGGATTTCTTATTCAACTTCGGAAAGGAAACAATTCCGAAACGAGTACTTTCTTTATTTACTTCCATTTGACGGTGTAGGTAAGTAGAAATGACACTGACAATTCGAACTATCAGAATTGTTAAGTCGGTAAATATCGTATAGCAACGACAGGCCAAAGCTTACTTTATATGTCAAAAATAAATAAACAGCTAAGTGAAAAATAACTGATTATTTTTGCAAAATAATCACTTATTTAAACAAGTCACGTGGTACAAATTTCATGTTTCTTATTGGTTAGGTTTATGATGAGAGAAATAATCTTCTTTATAATCCAGGTTTCCAAGTTTCAGTGTTTTGGCAAATAGCCGAGAAAATAATTATTGTTTAAAAATATATATGTTATACTTATCTGTGATAAGTTTAGTAAAACTTAGAAAATAATTTTTAGCGTTATTATGTTTAATTTCATTCTGAACACAAAATGATCTTTTTATACCATTTTCTTATAAGTGCAATTACCTGCAACCATAATAATTATATATACCAAATTGTTGAACAGCTACATATAGAACTAATAAAATATGTAAATGATGACAACAATTTTATTAGTAGAATTTTATAAATATTAGGCGCATTTGAAAGAATATGGATGATTAAACATTTTTCTAAAACAATTTACGAATAGCTTACTATAATTATACTCACTAAAACGTGGAATATATGATACAAAATTATTTAAAATACCAAATTTTAATTTAGTAAACAGTCTGTCCCAAATTCGAGGCTCACTCTTGGTATCTTTGTTATTATAAGTTGAGATCGGGAGGTAGCGATAAATAACGTCAATTCCAGGGATGATGATGAAGTGATGTGTCACCGTGTAAATATGTTCATGCATTTATGAGAAAATATTTTAACGTGTGGTTATTCTGATGAGTTCGGTAACATCCAAAGTTAATACGAGGTAAAGTATTGGAGAATGTGACTACTAACACACACATGTACCTATTTTTAACTAGCGATCACAAGATTAAAAGTATATTACTAATATTAATTCACCCACTAATATATTTGTCACCTTCCAGCCATAAGCATAGGTGGTTTCATCCACGCTAATCCAGACAAACTTATCATTTAGTTTAGAATAATTTTTTTCTTTAATATTGTCACATCTCTGATACATATATTTTTTTCTTAGTATTCAGATCACCAAATGATGCCAACTTGGTTGGCGAAACGCGTGTCGAGTGCAGTATGGGGTTTTTCAGTGTTTTGTGCAAAACTACGTTAGTGTTATCATCACATCAATAGTTCCAACCATACTTCAGTAAGGCAAATAAGATAAAAGAGATAAATAAGGTAAATAAGGTAAATAACGTAAATAAGGTAAATGAGGTAAATAAGATAAATAATTAAGATAAATAAGGCAAATAAGGCAAACAAAACCAACACAACAAATAAGATAAATAAGATTAAACAGATAAACAAAATAAACAAGATAAATACTATAAACAAGATAAACAAGACAAATAAGACAAAAAGACAAATGAGACAAATGAGATAAATGAAATGAGATAAATGGGAAAAATTAAATAAAAAATCAGGCAAATGAAACCAATGAGACAAATGAGAAAAATGAGGCAAATGAGACAAATAAAGCAAATCTACAAATAAGGCATATGAAACAAATGAACAAAACAAATAAAATATGGGATAACTAGGAAAATAGGGTAAACATGATAAACGATATAAATGAGATAAACGAGAAAAACGATATAAACAAAATAAATGAGACAAACGAAACAAGCGAGGTAAAATAAATAAAATAATTTATCTCCCACTTATTTCAGATTGGATATTGATGAGAAAGTACTGTCGAGACAGACTACTTCTTTAACTGAATGAGATTAATTTTAGACTGTTATTCTCAATAACGGTTAATCTGACGAGAAATTTTCAAGTTCATCATGAATAATTTTTATTTGAAACATTTTTTGATTTGACGCAATTTTTTGGTCCCCCTACATACGTGCCTTCCCCCACCAATTTCACTAATATCCAATAGAGTTCTGCCCTGGACCACCCAGATAGTATATGTAAAATTTCAGATATCTACGTTGCGATGTGTTTGATATAATGATAGCACAATGATGACCAGCGCCACACAGACACGCAGTCTCACAGACTCACAACTCACAGACTCACAACTCACAGACTCACAGACATACAAAATCACAGACACACACAGACATAAATAGAGACGGCATGCCAATTAGGATCAAGTTTCTATTTTTGGTTCTCAAATCGTTCATCTTCATCATAATCTGGAATTAGATTTTTTGCATGACGCCAATACTTTCTGTATCAGTATAGATAAATGAGAAAGTAAATATAGTCAAAAATAAAAAAGTTACGAGAAAAAATCCAAAATCAAAAATTTAGTTTTTTTAACTTATTTTTTTCAAAATCTACAGCATATGGAAAATTTCTATAAGTACTTCTGACTTTTCATGAAATTACTTAAAACTTCCCCCATTTAAAAACCTATAAATTTTATATTTTAATAACAAAAGCCAATAGTGAGCCTCGAATTTGGGGCAGACTGTATAGGTAACACGGGATATTTAAACCAAAATGATGGACTATTAACTTTTTGAAATCAAATATCGAATATGTGTTACTTATTAATACGAATTAAAAATATTCTAGAACGCACTCTGTTTCTAATAACAATAATAAGCAATTTTCAATAGTTTTCCATTTTTTTTAAACTAAACTAGCATTATCTTTAAAATATTACTCCATAATTATCATTAGCATATGTGCTATACTAATCTATAATAGAGTCATGATATAATTAATTGAAATTGGTAGTCAGATAGTTTGCAACACCGCAATTGTGGCAACGGGCAAAGTGTGAGTGTTTCCAGTGAATCAAAAGCAGATGTGAATGATGGGCACGTTTCAATTATATTATTCACGCACTAAAATGAACTTAAAAGCATTTATTGCCTCCAAATGCTCACATTCTAAATGGATGCGAAATGTAAAATTAATTTTTCATATTTAAATCAATAAAAAGCATTCTCGTTTTGAATCCTACTAATTAATTCAAGAATTTGGATGTGTTATTATTTGTTCAAAGGGAGTGGTTTGAATTACTTGTGGATAAAGTCACAGACTAGGTACTGACTAGTCTCGCTTTGAGTGCTAATCTGACGTACAATTCTTCTGAAATGCGATTAATAAAATCTCGATACGGCGCTGTATGAACTGCTGAATAAATTATTATTTGGATCACTTTCTCTCATTTGTATTACCTATTACTCTTGATAACTCGATTAATACTTGATATTCAATCAGGAAATTTGGATACCGTGGAAAACAGTGTCATCATGCTTTTTGAAATTAAAAAATAATTCGTTTAGCACTAACAATAAATGAAAAAGCAGAAATTTTTTGTATTCCACGGTATCTAGATTTCCTGTGTATTCAATTAACTTTATGAAATTAAATATCTGAAAAACTTCTTAAGCAAATATAGACAAATTACACATATTATCTGAAATCAAGAGAATGCGGACTTTAATAATAACAATATATATATATATATATATATATATATATATATATATATATATATATATATATATATATATATATATATATATATATATATATATATATATATATATATATATATATATATATATATATATATATATATATATATATATATATATATATATGTATATATATATATATGTATATATATATATATATATATATATATATATATATATATATATATATATATATATATATATATATATATATATATATATATATATATATATATATATATATATATATATATATATATATATATATATATATATATATATATATATATACGGTGTTATATTTAAAAAAAAAGCGAAGTTAAAATTTTTTTTTTAACTTTTCAATGGTCATTTGTTTGGTTTGATGACGGAAACAGATAATTCAGGTAAAGTCCTAAAACTTTCACATAAACTTCTTTTTGTATGCCTTACGGGACACCCTGTACGTAGGTGTTAACATATTAGAAAAAACTCTAAAGAAGGATTTATTTGGGAAAAGAAGCAGCCACATCAATATAATTTGAACACGGTGAGGAGTCGATAGGTTGGATCAGACCATCAGTCTGTATCGAATTTCGGAGGGGGGGAAAGAATAAAATCACCAGTCACCAAATAGATTTATACATTCACAATGCATGGCAAACTAATTCATCGAACACATAGAGGCCAATGGCGGTTCTTCTATAGGGTAATTTGGTCAATGACCTCCCACGTACAAATAAAAAATAGAGCTATTCATTTTCTGAAGTTTAAAAATATATAATATATATTTTTAATATTCTTAAACATATATATATATTTTTAAACTTTAGAAAATGAATAGCTCTATTTTTTTATTTGTATGTGGGAGGTCATTGACCAAATGACCCTATAGAAAAACCGCCGTTGATAGAGGCAACTAAATTGGTTAGATTTGGAAGGAATACAATATATCTAGTAACTCAAAAAAGGAAAAAAAAACCAAGATCCCATATTCAAAAGGGCGTCCATCTACGCCTCAAGCAGTTGTTTTACAGTATGATAGTTATGATCATCTAGTTTCCCTCTAGGAAAAATAAATATTGTGTGGTTTCTGTCACCAAAGAACAACAACTGAATGCTTAAAATGTGATGTGGAAATTCATGTAAAATGTTTTATTAATTTTTATAAAAAAATAAAACATATATCGCTATTGTATCTTGTACGCCTAGGGTGCTACATATAGTACGGTATCTTTGTTAAATAAAAATTATTAAAAAAAGTTGATTGAGGAAGCCGTTACTATGTGGTAGTTCATTATCACAGGAAAACGAGTAAAACACTACTATGTTTTTTACCACTATATTTGCACAGAATCGTGACTGTAGTTTCATTGTTTGATAATGACGTAACTGTCGAAACTGCAGTCACAATTCTGTGCAAATATAGTGGTAAAAAAACATAGTAGTGTTTTACTCGTTTTCCTGTAAAAATTATTAAAATATACAAAAATAGTTTTGTTATTGTTATTTTTCTGAAACATAAGAAAAAAAGATTTTACTCTTACTAATTTTGTTTAGGCACATTTGGGTTAAGAAAAATGCAAATATCTAGTATAACATGTTCTTAAATGCAGTATCAGAAATATTTTTTGAGAGTTTACAAAAAATAAAGATTTTCTACTGTCCAAATCATTCAGCAAATTTTATCTACACAATTTTCTCTTCCAATCACTGTTTACTATTTTTCTCTTTAATTCTGTTTAAGAAATGATCAAGTTTTTTTAATCAATTATCTATCCCTCAACAAAACGCATATAATTTAATTAATTTATAATTATGTAGCAGCACGCACTGAGTTCCACGAGGATGATAGAAGTAGGTAAGGTAGACAATCTCCAGAGGTTTCGTAATAGAATTACCCTTAATGTATAAAATAAATCGATACCAAGCAATTATCTGAAATAAAATTGCTGTGCAATTTTTATTTTCATAAATTTTTATTTAAAAAAGAAATCCTAATGTAAAACTCTGACTACCCACTATTTTAAATCTTTTGCCGTATTGATTATAAAACAAAAATGGATTTGTTTTCTCTCCTTGTCGTTATGGGTTATGGGTCATACGACCCATCAACTATACTTTATTCATTATAACTATATAAAAAAGCTAGTATTTTACCTCCCAGCTAATCCTCAAACGACTCACTATTAGCATTAAAACGATTACAAATTGTAAATATTATTAATATTTTTCGTGTTGTCGCAGTATTTTATAGAATATTCCGACAACGATAAATTTTGGTGATTTTAGATGCAGATGTCGGTTCACCTGCAGAGAATATTGAAGATTCCAAAGACCAGCCCCTAATCGAATTACTACAAGATAATACCTACTAGTATCTACAATTTAAAAGGAGGAATGAAGTGTTGTCTCATGCTCGTAGTGGTTTGCAAAGAATAGCACACATCATTAGGGCATTTTTAGTGGGGTTACAAAATAAAAGATATTATTTTTACAATTTTCTGACTTTTTGTTTAATATCTGTATACTAGTAAAACTATTCAATCAAAAAAGCCGTTCAGATTTTTATTTGCCAGATGCCGCAGCCGCGACTCGAACTCAGCAGAGATAGAGTTTTTTTTTTTTCTGAATTATTTGTTTGATTTTTATTAATCCTAGTGTTTTCAATTATTACTCAGAATAAATTGTGAATAATCAAAATCAACACATTTTGTTTCTATTTATTTATTTTTCCCATATAAGTGCTATTACATGTCTGGGGTATCACACGTACCCCACACCAGTGCGGTGACTATAGAATTTCCGGACACATGGTTACGGAAAAGTTAAGAACACTCCGGAGTCACCATACACCTAACCAAATTTTTGCTCATAAATCTTATAAATATAAATTGATGAATAATCGAGAGAACTTCCTACATTTTACAACTTCATTGCTTTATTGACAGACTAGTTTCAAGTTAAAATTCTGTTTCATTAATACCTACTTTTCAATCTTCTGATTTACCAAATACAACATTACGTTCTTATGAAATGTAAAGTGAGAATTTCTTAGAACACGTCAAAAAAAGACAGTTGGTTTCAGGCTTACTGTCTATAAGGATAAACAGTTTCGTATACAGCTAAGTGTAACTTAAATGAGAAGGAAGCTGGTATCCATGTGTTATGTGTAACGATGGCGGGCTAAGTTTTTTTATTGAAACAGTAGAGCTCAATGGTATTAAATTGATATATTACTATAATAATACTCATTGAACTAACCTGTTTCTATAATATGCTTGCTCCGTCACCGATAGCAGACATAAATCTCAGCGCCCTCTGATCAGTTAAAATAAACGTAGCTGTACGTGTGAGACAGAGCGGTACAATCAGGAGACAACCCGAGACGCGCAAGTACGTGCTAAAATTTAATCCGCAGTATTAAATTGATCGATTGTAATGGAAGGTGAAAGTAGATGGCGCAAGAAGCAAACGTCCGCGAAAATTCAAAACCCCCCTTTTATTATTTTATTGATAATATTTATAAGCTTTATTTCTGTAGCAGTTGGTGATCGTTTGTGGACCAGAAGTAGTCGATTAGTTGTTTTTAAATACTTCTATTCGCTGGAAGTTAAAAACTAACCGAGTGACTATCTGTGATGATCCACAAACGATCACCAACTGCTGCAGAAACAAAGCTATTTTAAAGTTAGTTACAAAACTAGAGGTCAATTAATTTTTATGTTAAACTAATAAAAAAAGGTTAATTGTAACCTTGTTGAACCGCTTAACATAAGATTTAAAAGAAGTATGTTTTTGTATTGGATAATTAACATAACACTCAAAACACAAGTAGGTAGGTAATAATATTTTGTACAAAATTAATTAAAATCAGAAAAATACAAAAAAAGCAAATTTAGGACATTTTGTCAATACATTACAGAAAATATCAAGAAAGCATGATAGTTATTTATGCAACAAAACCGGAAAGTGATTCTTAAGAGGGCGAGCTGGCAATTTCCATTGCAAAAGCCCTGGCGAGTCCGGTAAAGTCACTTTCTGGGTGTGTTGTGTACAATGTTTTATCTGCAATGGTTCCTGCTAGTCTCAAAAAACTTTTTTAACTTTAAT
The DNA here is from genome assembly GCA_029963845.1 of Rhamnusium bicolor. NCBI lineage: Eukaryota > Metazoa > Arthropoda > Insecta > Coleoptera > Cerambycidae > Rhamnusium > Rhamnusium bicolor. The sequence continues at coordinate 23,366 of JANEYF010005109.1, forward strand.
AAAATATAAAATCAACTGACAGACATCAGACACTTACTTTCAAGGAAGACTGGAATAATCATTTTTAATTATTGTTATCGGATACTTTTTGTCAACAGAAAATGACATAAGGAATCGGTAAAGACTTTACAAATCCTTAAGTCACTTTGCCGGGCTAGACCTGTAAATATGTATTTTCCACTCAAAAAATTGATCACAGTTAAATTTCTAGAAGGTTGCAGAAAAAGAATATTATTTAATGATTATAATTAAATTTAAAATATTTATTAGGCTTGAGTTGCAGAGACTACCTTAAAATGTTATTAAGTGCTAGATAAAAAAATCATGTATTGTGTGGCACGCAACGTGGCTCTATAAGAATTAAGGTTCTAATTATGCGAAAGAATCTTCAGTTTTCTCTTTGTCTCACGAGCACCATTTTTTTATGATTCTTTTATTCATTTTGCCTCACGAGCATCTTTTTTATTTTGCTTCTGTGCCTCATTGTGCCTCTTACACCACCAAGGAATCCCAATTCTAATAATTCCCCGGTCATTTTCGAACGATGACATTCTGATCTGATACAGAAGTGCTGGGAATCTCCTCCAAAAAATTCACTAGCTGCCTTCACTATGCTAGGAAATTCCTCCGCCAACTCATAAGGTATATTCTTTGAAGTTGAGGCCTTGCTTGAGGCTAGATCTGAAGTAAAATGAGATAGATATTAGCGACCATGTTTATTGGTTCAAATCTATATTTCTTTATTTTGAGTAAATTAAATAATAGTAAAAAGTCTGCGATAATTCTACCAAGCTAATTAGTAACAACTATGGATTGATATCTAAGGGCCCCTCACCACCAACATTTTGTAAAACACATATTACCTGCTTGCACTTGGTATCTTGCCAACTGACGACATGGAAAAAGTGTGGGGACTGCATTGCGGGTCAACCTATGACTACTTAGGTCGACATAACTCTCAACAGTAAAATGACGGGAGCATATCCTATAATTTTGAAGAGTTTCTTCAGTGTAATGTATACCCATATTCTCTTGCCAAATTTTTGACCTGTAAAACATAAAAAATTATGCTGTTAGAAGTGTTGTTAATTTAGTGCAGGCCTCAATTTACCTTTCCAACCTTGAAGGAAAATAATGAAGTTTTGCCACATCGTCCTCCGAAGAACCACACACATAACAGAATCTAATTCGTGACTCTGTGACCAATTTCAAACAAAAAATAACCTACAACCAATTTCAAAGTTTATTATGAGGAATGAAATAAGTAAAGGATACAGTTAGCACATTTTCTAATACTGAGGTTAGATAGCGGATAAAATTATTTATAATTTTATAACTTACCAGTTATATGAAATTGGTAGTCTTTAAGAAGAGAAATAGTCTTTAACACACAAATATCACAAAATACAACGAGAAATAATCAAAATCACGGCAAAATAACAAACACTTCTTTCGTCAGTTCAAGTTGACAGATAAATACCACAGAAAAAGCGCGGGATAGAACAGAAATGACAGCAGTGCAAGTGCTACCCTCTGCTTTCACCTTCCATTTTATCGGACTAGGACAGCTATATTTGACTATTCTTATATTAAATAGAGATAGCGAATAAATGTTAAAATCGGATAAAATTTTCTATCCACTTGCACGTCTCGGGTTGTCTTTGGTACAATCCTTGTTTTTACCAAATATAATTGGTCTACATAGGGCATTTCTTGAATGCCACTGATTGAGGGAACACTCAAATTAAAATCCATCTCACATTCCACATGAGAAATTTTAGTTTCCAAAGACATCAATAGATAACACATTACAGAAGTTGCTAGTAGACTAACAATGTTTGGTATAAACGAGACTATACCGATCTATCCTACTTTAATTAAGATTGGAGAACATTGAAAAAAGTTACGTATAAAAAATTTCCTACACTTTATAATATAGCTTTATTGTTTTAGCATTCAATATATCTTACATGATAATAATAACAGTGGCGGCCAGAAAAAATATTTTTTTGTAATATGTGTCTGAATACCATATCCCACTGGATTACAGAAATGAAAAGCAGTCGTAACATATAACATTTTCTTGTTATATTAACAAAACATTATGTGCAGGAATAATATTGTTAATTTTACTAATCTATTTACTGCTATATATCAAAGATGTATATGACATATATTAGGCTTACATAGATATATCCATAAAGATAGAGAATAATTTTTGAAAAACAAATGCTCAGTTAATTTTTTTTTTTATGGGGGGTCAAATCGTCTAGCTTTAACAACCAACAGTAATCATCCATCATGGCTGGATCGCATCGTCCTTGATAACGAATTTCCATTATCCTGTTATCGTGATGAAATCTGTCTCCTTGCTCGTCGCTTACCACACCGAAATTTTCAGAAAAAAATTTAAATGAGAATCTAAAAGTTGTAACGAAATGATTATTCTGCTATTAATTTTCCCTTATTTTAATAAGTAATATCAACCGTTCATCACTTTGGTACACCCTGTATACAACGATTTGTATTTAATGTTTATTTTAAACAATTGTTTCTCAATTGGTTAAAATTATTTCCTTTTTCAGGGTAATCTTAAGCTATTTCATTATCATATTTATTTTGTTTATATTGAGTACCGCTCGCATAAAACCAAGTAACACGGATCTTTTATTTATGATTAGTAGATATATTTCTATTATTTATAAATAATCTACAATATGAAAGATTAAGGAATTTAGTTCAAATATTAATCCATGGCTGTTTTAACTATTTTCTTTTTGTAAACATAGTTTTAAAATTATGAGAAAGTGATTCCCAGTGTTAGAATATTTTATAAACATTTGTTTATAACAAATAACGCAGGTAATTTGTTTAAACGTATTTCGCTAAATTTGCTTAGACAATGTGTGCCCCTCCACATAAACCGATATTCCGTTCCTCGCGCAAGAGTCACGTGACTTTCTCGCCGACCGTTGGGAACAAAACTGCTCATGACGACTGAAATATTCACTTGACTTCTTCGATACACCAGCTACAGTTCAACACGCGACAACTCAAGTGTGCTTCGCAAACAACAGTGGTAAGGATCATTCCTATATTTAACTCCTTTTAACCGCTTGTATCTGGTTTTCCGTATTTCACCGTTTTTGTATACGTATACCTGTTAATCCGAGCAGTCGGAGATATTCCGGTAGTTTCGCTATTCAGTAATTAAAATAGGATTATCTATTCAGAAACACGCTCCCGGAGAATACCATTTTCAATCGATGTTTTTATATTTTAATGTATATACACCGATTGGATTCTAGTGTCATTCGTTGAGAATAGAATCCAATTCCAGTGTTATAGTAAGGAGAACTACTAGTCAGATTTTTATTATCACTCGTTTGAGAATAAAGTCAAACCAAGTGTTCTGGGAAGCATTTTTCCGTTCCCTATTGTGCTAGCGCTACATAGTGCGTTAATCATACAGGAGTCGAATGCAGGTTCAGTCATTTTGCTTCCTATGTGGATGCAGCACACACAGTGTATATAATTGGCGCTTTTCCATTTGCTGTAATAAAATTAATTCAAATTAATGAATAAATTTTGTAATGTAATTTTCCTTGCCCTGAAATGTCCTTGTTTTGTCATTTTAAATGTTATGAAGGTCTCAGTCTAAGGTCAATGATAGAAAATGAAATGATGGGCAAGGGAAAAATGACATTTTAAAAGGGTGAGGTTGTAGCAGAGAGTCATTTGAAAAACGATTACCCAGACGTAAGAAACGGAGGGTTACCGATTTCTATATGATTATCACATTTATTAAATTTTTGCCTGTGTGCTGTATTCACTTAAGAAACAAATACACTGTGTGTACTGCATCCACTTAGGAAACGAACTGACTGAACCTGCATTCGACTCCTATATGATTAACGCACTATGTAGCGCTAGCACAATAGGGAACGGAAAAATGCTTCCGGGAACTAATATCCGATTACATAGGTCAGCTCGTGTTCGATACGATAACCTGTAGTTTGAACCTATAAACTGTTACTAATTATACATTTCGATATGTATATTGAGTCACCACGAATATCTCAGGCCGGAACAATTTAAGGACATTTTTACCTTTTGATTTATTTCACTTTTTTTTAATAAGGATTAGGTGCTATCTAGTTAAGACGTCTTTCGGGAACATCCGGTTTCCAATTTAGATAGTATCATACTAAACACCGATTGAATTCTAGTGTCACTCGTTAAGGATAGAATCTAATCCCAGTGTTATGGTTAGGAAACACTACTAGTCAGATTTTTAGTGTCACTCGTTTGAGGATAGAATCTGACCAAGTAGTCCACGAATTAAACCACAATTGTACTTCAATAAGGGAAATAAAAGACAACATAGCTATATAACGCCCGCTAAAGTACACGCTAGACACTCCTTGGCATCATCCGGGTTTTTCAGTTTAAGTTTTATGATACTAAACACCGATTGGATCCTCGTTGAGGATAGAATCCAATCCCAGTGTAGTTAGGGAACACTACTAGCCAGATTTTTAGTGTCACTCGTTTGAGAATAGAATCTGACCAAGAACTTCGCACGTTAGAACACGTTTTATCCTAATAGGGGACATAAGGGCTCACCTAGATGTATACGCGCGATTAGATATTTCTCACTAACCATCAGTCGCTAGATTGGTATCCTGCCGTAGTGTCACGTACCGTAATGCTGTAATACGGCTTCCACAATAGCCGCTGTAAACACATTAACCGCTTGATTAATACCAGTAGAAAAATTGTAGTTTCCGTACTTAACTGCATTTGATTTACCTGCTTGCACTATCACAACCTCTAGCTTGATTTATTGGTCTGTTTTTTCTGTTGCCTGTAAAATTGGTTACACTATTTAATATTTATTGTTTTTATTTTATGAGTTCAGTCTTAAATAAAATAGACTAAGTGAAGTTAAGAGTCTGTCTTTTATTTAAGGCATAAGTAATAAATCTGGTCATACACCGAGAATTATTTTCGGCAGGTAAGGTGAAGTTGTTCCTTGCTACGCAACCGACTACCACACACATAGACCGCCTGGACATTCTATTTCATCACTGGGATATCCTAGCTTCTATCATACCGCTGATGAATAAAGTGATGTTCCTACACTTTAAAATAGGAACTGCGCTCGAGACCGTACCCTAAATAAAAGTTCAGAGTACCACAGCTTTTATTAAGGGTGTGCCAAAGTGACACATAGCAAAAATACCATTTTGTTGGTGATTGTACGTCACAAAGTTCGCTTACTAGTTACTTGTAGTTCTCATTCTTCTTGTTCTCTAAAAATTCCCTGATAATGTTTACAAAAGAGTTCTAAGCTCTGAGTTCCTCTATGTTGAGTGTTCCTTTAAAAATCTGAATCGTCAAGCAATTTTCTAATTTGAGGACCAATAAAAACCTTCTTTAAGTTTGGCGTCACTTAATTGGTGAAAAAGTATTTAAATTATCCACTCTACTCATAGCCTTCACAACATTTTTCATTAGCTCAAGTTTAATATGAAGAGGTGGCAATAGAACATTTTTAGGGTCTACACGGGGCGCATATTTAACATTCCTGGTTCAAATTATTTCCTTTCCAGCCAATTTCTTTTCATATAATGTTCTCTTATTGTCCGACTGTCCAACAAACAAAGAAAACAGCAACATTTTGTAAACCCTCCTTGAAGCCCTACTAAAATGTCTATTTCTTTTAAATACCCACATACCTATTTGCCATTTGTACTTGTTGTAATTAATTTTATTTAAAATGGTGCTCATACTATCATAATCCTCTTTCATTGTTTCTGAATGGGCAATTGGTATAGATAGTTTTAGATTTCCATTATGTACTAATACAGCTGTTAAACTGTATTTGGAGGAATCTATGAATAAACGCCTCAGAAGCAGAATGCTCGATATTAAGACCTTGCATCAAAGCATTAATATCAATACATACGCATAGTGATTTTTCCATATTATAAATTGCAAAAAATGTTGCATTCCTTTTTCTAAAAGTCGTAATGTTTGTTTCATTTGCCAGTAAGTTCCACTCCTTAATGGTAATGGTAATGATTGGGGAGGCTGACGCCTGGCAAGTAGGCCACAGACGGGCCCTTTTTACCAACCCCCAGCTGTCCCCTCAGACATGTGCTTCTTTTGCTCCCTCATCGAATCTTTCCGACCTTCTGATGAAGGTCAGGATGTCACTCATTGCGAGGGAGTTCATCTCCTCCCTTAGAAGCGCCTCAGAACCGAAGATACTGTGTCTCAGGCGCCCAAACGCGTCACATTGTCCCATGAAGTGGTAAGATGTCTCTTCATCACTCCTGCATCTTGGACATGTAGGGTCTTCCTCAATACCTATCAATGATAGATGCCTCCTAAGTCTGCAGTGGTCTGTCAGAACACCGATTAAGAGATTTAGAGTTTTCCGACTCCGTCCCAGCAACCAGGCCGATCTCGATTTGTTCGGCCTCGTCACAAAATCTCGGGTTTGCCTGCAGGCCCTGTTGGTCCTCCAGTGTGTCCTCAGTGTCTCGTGGGCTCACTCATTGAGGGCCGTTGTGACCTGCCTTCTTGAAATACCTAACATAGGCTCAGGCCCGTGACAGGGTTCATCCGCTCCGAGTCTAGACAATTCATCGGCCTTCTCGTTGCCTGGAACTCCCATATGTCCCGGGACTCATACCAGTCTCACTTGTTTATGCCTAGCCAGCTCTTCTATGGCATCCCCACACTCCTGGACGAGAGCCGATCTCGTCCTGGGGAGCACACCGCCTTTTAGCAGCTTGGCTGTCGGAGCAAATGTATATTATCTGTTCCGCCCCATTCCTAACCTCAGCCCTACCTGCCACCGCTAGGATGGCGTAAACCTCTGCCTGGAACACCGTGGTGTACGAGCCTAGAGCACTCCTTAAATCGGCAACCAAGAAGTTCTGCTTGTTGTTTTGACAACCCCAAGTCACGTGCCAAATTATTCAATTCATTTTGAGCAATTAAGTGTGGGTCACTAAAACTTTCTGAAATATACAAAGGGTCGGTACACTGGTTGGACTGTCTGAGGAATCATTGCTATTTCCATTACCTCCTAATACAATATTTTGCCAATCTAAAGGCTTTATTGTTGTATGGAAGACATTTCGAATATTTAATTAATTGACACCTGTTTTGTACTTTATTAAATGTTTCGAACAATAGTTTTGTTCTCAATTGCTCAATTTTCAAAAGCAAAATGCTGTTGTAAATAAAAAATTTAACAGATTTCAAATTTATATCATTCGACTTCTCTCACCTTTGTCGTCCAATATCTCTTGCAATATAAGTTGGCAGCACTTTTTAAAAATTAGTAGTTGACTTCCAGTGGGAAATTCTCTCATCATCTGCTGATTGTCTTTAGGTATTCTTTTATCAAGAAGTGCATAATCTATTTCCACTAGAACTCGAAGATAAACCTAATATTTGTTTACCTAAGCGCTAACAATCGAATAAATACAAGAATTGAATACTGCTATAAGAGAAAATGATTTTTTAAACATTTTAGATTTGTGCTTGCATAGAATGGCTGGACTACTGCTTCTCTTTTTGTTACGAAAACGAAAACGCAATAAAAATTAACATGTATTCATTGTCTTTATTACTCATACAGCTCCATTATCTCCCTTTAGTAAAAATTGAATTTTACCAGAGCTTAACAACATGAATATAATTAAAATATCCCGCCTTTTACAAGTCCTTTTTAATTCAGGGGAACATAATTAACTTACAGTGTTTATTATTATATAAAGGAGTTCATTACATTTCATTCGATGTTTTAATTATCGTGATGAAAAAGTGTTGTTCCAATATGACTTCCTACGCACTTACGTTATACCATTCAATTAATTATGATAACGAGTTTATAACAACAAATCTCATAAATCTCTGCTAGTATAATGAAATCAGGCGTAGGTGAGGACTGAAAAATAAATAAAAACGGACATGGAATCTAAGAGACAATTAGATAGAGTGTGAGCTAGTAGGTTTATCTTACTTGAAAGCGCGGTGCCGCGTGTTAGTCTGTCGTAAAGTTTCCACAGTGTAAAATACCGCAGTAATAACCGTCCTGGTGAAGGATTGATTTTGTTTTAACACCCTAGATGTAGAATACAACAGGATAAGCTTGGTCCACTAAGATTATAGATAGATTTCCAAGTGCCTTCAATATATATATATATATATAGAAGCGCGTTTTCTTGGAGTAATAAATTCCGGATGTCCAGTGTTCACACGTACACTGGCCAATTTTCAAATATTGATAGAGGTTTCTGTACTATGTAATAAATAACACAATGATTTATTACAGATATAACCATTTCAAGATAATGTATCGCTGCATCATAACTCGGCTTAAAATTTCAATTCAATTTCTTGAAATGTGTTTCCTTGTATTGCTGAGAAATGCAGCTCTCCATTCAAAATGATTACTTCAGTAAACAAAATCTGGTCTTACAGACAATGAGGGAATTAATTTATTTTGGGTAATTTACTGAATAATGTGTGAGAAAGTGCGATTTGGTGAAAAATCTTTGAAGGAAATTAGATACAAGCATAGAATTATTATTTCTCTTAATACTGTTGAAGCAGTCATAAATTTATGAAATTTTGTATCGAAAAAAAGTACTTACAAGTTTTCTGCTACAATTCATGTTAATAAAATCGACACAATTTTAGTAGATTAAGGTCTTCCATATAACATAATGGATTAAAAGCAAGTTTATCTAATCACTGGTCGACACAATTTTTGTAACATAGGTCACACTACTGTTTTTACGTGCAACCTTGAACCACGTACACGCACCATATTTATATTGTTTATATCTCCCTATTATCTGAAGAAATATTCAATAGGTCCTAACACGTACCATTTTTGTGTGATCACAATATGCCCTATTATATTGCCAGGTCATAAATTTTATGATGGGTCGGCAATTTTAAGAGCAAGTTAAAGTAAATTATCTTCAGTATCAGTCTTATTTGGACCTTTCAAGTGCTCAACGGTGTCTATTAGAAAGTGTTTTCGTTTGTTTACATAATTGTGTTACGAAAAAAAATGTCCCGTCAAACGTGCCGAAGTTGCACCCTACAAGTTTTGTTACATTTGTGGAGAATTCCTTGTGAAGTCACAAGCGAGGCCGTTGTAACTCAAAATGTGAGAAAGCGTATTTTCTATATTTTGGAGTCTTAGTCGGAGATTAAGACAAGCAATGGGCTCCCTACGTTTGTTGTATACACGGTGTTCCAGCCTCGCGTCGGCCAAATGTCCTGACTCTCTTATAAGAGATATCGAAAAATTTCAAAAACGAGGTGATAGAGGGCGTAAAGGTACATAGTCTAAAAATATGATCCTTTTAGGCGTGACGACATAAACTTATGTTTTTTTAAATGGAACACTAGGTATATTATTACATATTTGAATTCTCCTTTTTAAAGACGACTCAAACGATATGCCACTTGATGGGTTGCGATGGGTCGGTACCATGATATGGGTGAGTTTGTACCAAAAACATGCCAACTTTGTGAGCTCACTGTGACGTAATGGAAGAACATTTTGAGATCTAGATTATGTCAAAAATTGTCAAATACCCTGTAGTTTACGGTACTGTTATCGGATCTAACGAAATCGGTCATTTTATACCGGGTGAGTCAGGAAACGCCAAAACTACTTTTTCTCATTTTTTTTCAAATAGAACGCCCTGTATATTATGACACCAAAGGAAAGACCTTTGAAAGAGCTTTCCACTGATATAAAGGTTCAAGGGTCTATCTATCATGGGTGCCAAGAATTTGTGGCAAAGTGGCACAATTCGAGGTTTATTAAAAAATTACGCTCAATTTTTAATTGTTTTGTGAATTTTCGCTGAAATCGGCGCTTTTCAGTAAGAAAATTTCAAAAAATAATTATTCTTATACTCGGAGAAAAATACCGTATTTCAGTGCAGAAAAATACTTAAGTATAAAATAGGAATTGCTTATTGGCATCAAGGATTTATGGAATGAAATCCCCGAGAGACGAGCTCCTGATCCCAACTCATTCAAAAACTTGAAAGAAAGATTTGAGGACACTGGTAATGTGTGTTATACCAAAAGAAAATTGAGGAACATGGTTGTAAATAATGAAGAACACGAATTGACAGTTTTGCTTCATGTGCAAGAGAATCCTCACATAAGTTGTCATGAAATTGAACAACAAACCGATGTAAGTAAAGCTTCTGTAAATCGTATAATCAATAAATACAAATATCACCCTATCACATTCAATAACACCAAGACCTTTATGGGGAAGATTTTCAAAATCGTATTAATTTCTGCAATATAATGCTAAATAAAATTAACGAGGATGCCCAATTTTTATCAAAGGTTTTATTTACCGATGAAGCTACCTTTCGCAGTAATGGGACATTAAATCGCTATAACATGCATTATTATGCGACTGAAAACCCGCACTGGGTTAGGCAAGTGGATCACCAAAATCGATAGTCAATTAATGTATGGGGTGGTATAATAGACAACCATGTCATTAGACCGTGGTTTTTTGAGGATGGGGCATTAAATGGCCGAAGATATCACAATTTCTTGCGTTTAAATTTAGAGGGGCTGCTTCAAAATGTAGATGAAGACGTCAGAGAGAACATGTGGTTCCAGCACGACGGTGCGCCCCCACATAACCATCGAATAGTAAAAGATTTTTTTAACTAATTGGAGAGGGGAACAATGGATTGGTCATGGAGGACCCATAAGATGGCCGGCACGGTCTCCAGACCTAACTCCTTTGGATTTTTTCCTATGGGGTTATGTGAAGCAGGAGGTCTACAGGGTGAGACCCACAACCAGGGAGGATATGCAGGAAAGAATCGCTGCAACATTTCGCAATGTTTCAATAGCTACACTAGCCGATGTTCGAAGAACAACTGAAAATCGTTTACGGCTGTGTATCAGGGAGAATGGGAACATTTTTGAACATTTAGTTTAATTTCCAGTGCTTCCACTCAGTTTCTTTCCAAATAAAGTTTTCGTTTCCTCTTTTTCTTGATTTTTTTTTGTCTGCAGAGAACTATCATGGTGCAGATAAGTTGATATCATTATTTTCGAAATTGTCTTACTGAAAAGCGCCGATTTCAGCGAAAATTCACAAAACAATTAAAAATTTAGCGTAATTTTTTAATAAACCTCGAATTGTGCCACTTTGTCATCAAATTCTTGGTACCCATGATAGATAGACCCTTGAACCTTTATATCAGTGGAAATCTCTTTCAAAGGTCTTTCTTTTGGTGTCATAATATACAGGGCGTTCCATTTGAAAAAAATGAGAAAAATAGTTTTGGCGCTTCCTGACTCACCCGGTATAAAATGACCGATTTTGTTAGATCCGATAACAGTACCGTAAACTACAGGGTATTTGACAATTTTTGACATAATCTAGATCTCGAAATGTTCTTCCATTACGTCACAGTGAGCTCACAAAGTTGGCATGTTTTTTGGTACAAACTCACTCATATCATGGTACCGACCCATCGCAGACCCATCAAGTGGCATATCGTTTGAGTCTTCTTTAAAAGGAGAATTCAAATATGTAATAATATACCTAGTATTCCATTTAAAAAAACATAAGTTTATGTCGTCACGCCTAAATGGATCACCCTGTATATTTCAGAATATTTTTTAAACTATGCACCTTTGTGCCCTCTATAACCCCGTTTTTGAAAATTTTCGATATCTCTTATAAGAGAGCCAGGACATTTGGCCGACGCGAGGCTGGGACACCCTGTATGTTGCAGCGTGTCACCAGTGCAATGGATGAAAGGGAAAAGGAAAAGCATGCCTCTTGCGGTTTCAATGGTATGGCAAGAACCCACCAATCATTTCGATGATTGCTATTTTTGTATAACAAGAACTGAGGGATGTTCCAAAAAAAGAAAAACATAAAATCAAATATCCGAATTTGCCATCAACCCTAAGACCTGTTCCTCACAATGCATCAGACTTACCAGTGCCCACTGCACCGTTAGATTGCCAAATATTGTTTTAGGAGGTAATGGAAATATCAGACAGTCCAAACCAGTGTGCTAATCCTTTGTATATTCCAGCAAGTTTTAGTGGCCCTCACTTAATTGCACAAAATGAATTGAATAATTTGGTACGTGACTTGGGGCTGTCAAAATAACAAAACGAACTTCTTAGTTCTGACTTAAGGAGTCGAACTTACTGGCCAAAGAAACAAAAATTACAACTTTTAGAAAAAGAAATGCAACATTTTCCACATTTTGTAATATGAAAAATTCACTATGCGCATCTATACAAGTCATTTTATGCTTATATGCAACTCTACATTTTAACCAGGTAGAAGGTATACCATTACTATTGATTTTGTGTTACGATTCCACAAGCACAGTACTTTCAATGAAAAGTGCATTTTTTTGCAGTGTTAACGAGGTGTCATGCCGAAGATATCCGTCAGTATGTAAATGAAATCCACGTGATAAAACTACAATGAAATTACACGCATAATTTTTTTTCAAAATTTGAGTTTAGTTTGTCTAATAAGACATTTTTGAGCAGTTTTCCTGGGATTTGAAAAATTGATGTTCGATTATAAATTCTAGGATGTGTTTATAATTGTTTAATAAATTCACTCGAAGATTTTGATTCAGAAAAAGAAACATTAATAATATTTCTTCATTCGTTTATTTATAGTAGGTATTACTTTTTTTATATTCATTTATTATAGATATTTTAATTATAGTTTATATTTAATTATTTGTAATATATTATTGGTATTTATGAAAAGTCACTGAAAACTACAATAATTATAGAGGGTGATTTAATCTTTCAAATTTCGTCCAATATTCTGGAACTGGAATAAAGAGGACTGTTCGTACAAGTATGTTTTTCAAAATTATTGTTTCCGAGATTTATCAATTTTAACCCTATAACGCTAAACTTAGTAAATTTTACGACGCCAATTTTCATTTTCGGCTATCATCGATCGGATTTGATAGGATCGACCTGAGCGTCTAGCTATTCCTCTAAGCAGTAGTGCTGAATTTAGCGTGACGTAGAATAAGTTATAAGATGAATGTCGTAAATTTTACGAAAGATTAGTTTTAACGTAACTTTTTTTAATATTGCACGGAACAAAAAAAAACAATATTTTTGAGATTACTAGTGTACGGATCTAACTTGTAGTATTTGGAAACTTATACTAAGGAGTATGTTTCAACATTGGGAAGCCACCAGACCACTAACTCAAGTAGAACTTAAGAAAATCGCTGAAAATTTGATTATAGAATCAGTTGACGAAAGCACCCAGGAAAGTGAAAGTGAAATTAAGGATGCCGTAGAGTTTAAAGATTTTAGAGATAGTGGCACTGATTATGTACCTTCAGATGATGACAGCAGTGATGAATATGCTTCTCCCAATGCAAAAAAGAAGATGTATAAAAGAAAGAGCAAACGAAGGAAAACATAGTGATAATCAATCATTAGTAGAAAATACGCCTGACCCATCCAGAAGTAAAGAAGACAGTTCTGCAGAACAACAGCAACCAGAAGATGCAGAACTTGATACAGGCACACAGCTACAACAAAGAATTGTTCAAGTTAACGAAACAATTCGATCACAAGTAAAACTTATAGAGAAAATTGGCCATCGTTGGAATGCAGTTCCTAAATCAGTATCGAAAACTTCCCAACGAAATTTACTTCATATTTTCCCAGGCCCAGTAAGATACTTCCAGAATGACCCTCTTCCAAATGAAACATTCAATATATTTATAACGGATGTTATCATTGATAAAATTGTTTTACACACAAACGTTACGATTCAACAAAAATCGTCGAAATATAAAAAGAAATCTGCTACAGTATCTACCACTAATGCTACCGAAATAGAAGCATTATTAGGATTACTAGTATTATTGGCTTATTTAAAAAGTAACCATTTAGGAACCATAGAATGTTTTAATGATAAAATATGTGGAGCTGTGTATAAAGCAGTCATGAGTCGTGAAAATTTTAAGTTCTTATTAGATTGTTTACGTTTTGACGATAAGTCAACAAGAGAGGAGAGAAAAAAATTTGATGCATTAGCGGCTATTAGTAAAATATGGGATGAATTTACAAATCAGTGCAGAAATTCATACAAACCCAGTTCTTACATAACCATCGATGAACAGCTAGGTACTAACTTTTCGAGGAAAATGTCCATTCCGTGTGTTTATTCCATGAAACCGTCGAAATATGGCATTAAAATAGTACTGAGATGAAATGTATCATCAAAATGTTTGATGCTGCACCATATTTAGGCAAAAGCAGAAACACCAATGGAATGCCTTTAGGAGAATACTATGTCAAAACATTGTGTGAAACAATTTTAGGATATAACCGAAATGTAACCATGGACAATTGGTTTACGTCTGTGAAATGGGCCGATGATTTATTAGCTTCACTTTTCAAACTCACCATGGTTGGCACTATTAGAAAGAATAAGAGAAAAATAGAGCAGAACGTGGCCAAAAACTAAGCTCTAGAAAATCATACATGTTAGAATTGTATGAGTGTTTGGTGACGCCATGGCTAAAAGAAAGAATTAAAGTACCCACTTTGCAGCGCTCACTTCGTGAAAGTATTGGCAATATACTGGATCAGCCAGTTCCAAAAGCTGAACAGGATGCCCCAGAAAAAAAATACAGAGCTTGATAAGCCCAAGAGGGCGATTTATGCCCTTTGAGAAAAAAGACGCATGACCACCCACTTTTGTTTAAACTGTAATAAACCATTTTGTAAAGAACACCAAGGTGACATTTGTAAATCATGCACTTAATGACATTTAGTTAGCATTGTTTTGATTTCAGAGAAAATAATAATATAAAAAAAAAATAATAAAAATATAAATAAATGGAGGACTCGTAAATTTTACGAATGTTTAGTCTTAAGAGGCGTTAGAAAGATATTTAGAGTTCTAGGGTTAAGGTTTTTGATGTTAATAATTTAAACAAGGTACACTTCTGTGATTCATTACAATAAAACTGTGTCAAAAAATGCAATATATTTTGTTGTCCTTCCAAAATGAAAGACTAAGAGGCATTTTAGGGTAAGATTGCATTTACTAGGTAAAAAAGTTAGTTACCTTTCTTTTCAAATAATCTAGTGTCTGTTTATGAAAACTGACTGGTGTCTAATTATCTTCTCAGTAAAATGTCTTTGATATTCACAAGCGGCCCTCGAGCATTGCCATCGCAATATCCATAAATAAAATGAATAGCTACGTACTCTTGGGAAGTAAAATGTTGTAGCATAGTGGAAAGCAACTAGGTTTGTAGAGGTATGTTATGCAAATAAATGGTTACAACTAGCGAACATATTATATTCTTGCATCTTTTTTGTTTATGCTTTTACGGAAATTCGTTCAGTAAGTTAGGTAAATAAGAACATTTCAAAAACACCGTTCATATTACAATGAAACAGTTGACAGAGTAGTCCGAAGATCTAAATCTATTTTATCTGGAAACGTCAATTATGAAAATTGTCAGTTATAAAACCAAAGAATATAATATGGACACAAGACAGGATATCCATAAATGATTTACGTCGACATACATATATACGTTAAAATATTTTAATGATTTTTTGTTAAACAAACTGAAAAACATTCAGCCAGCAGCTTTCGGTTTCGAGCAAGTGATTATATTCTGACTTTGATTCGCTCTGATAATGTAATATGTCAAATATTGACATTTGGCTCCTAAATAACCAGCAAAACTCACAGGGATTTTATTCTAACCTGTGATGCGATGCTGCTATTCTCAATATTAAGGAAAATTTATGTAATAACAATCGTATCTTATGTTAAAATGATGTTGTGAAAATCTCAAGCAAAACGACAAGAATCTTATCGTAACTTGATATACGATGATGCTATTCTGAAAATGGAGTTAACAGAGATACTACTACATTGGTTAATGATAAATAAATTCGTGCAAATAATAAGTGGGAAACAGATTTAATGGAAAGCGCATATCAATCATTGATTGTACAATGATTTTGTATACATTTCCTGGCTAGTACACAAGAATGATAAATCAAATAGAATGACTTAGTTCCCATCTGAATATAAGCATCTTTTTACACCAGAATATATGACAAAAATCTAAATTAGTCCAAAATTTGAATTACGATTTTATTATTTGTTTGAATCTTTTCTAAAAACTACTAACTAGTACGGTCTTATTTTAAATATAAAGATTTGTTTAATACATTTAATTAATCAAAGAGCCGTACAATTAAGGCAAAATGATATGAAGTAGGTCTCTTGGAACGGCGTAACCGACTTTGTCTATTTCTAAATTAGAATAAGGAATAGTATGTCTTTTCACCGTCTTCTGCTCAATGTAACGCCAAGATTGGCCTACCAAGAAAGACATTACGAATTTATATCATCTTAAAACGTAATACTAATAACTCAGTTAAATTTTCTGTTTGAAAAACAACCACAAAAATCTTTCAGTAATCGATTTTTAGAACTATCACATAATACAAAACTGCTTTAAATGAATCTTTGTTATGTAAGTCACAAATAAATTCATTTTAATCAAATAAAAATTGCACTTGACAGTTTAAAAATTATGAAGATATTAATATATAATACATTGGTACTATATACCCAAATAAAGGTAAGAACGATGCACTTACAGACCCTTGTTACAGAGTTATGGCTCCTCCTCAGCGTCAGGGAATTCTGTGAAGGAACAAAGACCGACAAAAAAGTTAGAAAGTATAGTATAAAATACTTAATTCATGTTCCCAATTGTCAATTTTTTAAGAATTATAAACAACCTTTTAAATTCGATATTTTAAATAGCTTATTATTGCTAAAATGTTTGTTAATGTTTTCACACATTTCCTGGAAAAAGATAGATATTAACCATAGAATGGTAACGTTATTTTCAGGAACGTAAATGTAGTATGACACCGATGATTTTTTAAATCATGCATTCAGTAATGCAAAATAAATGTTACTGTAGAATATCAAATTAGTGAATAGTTGTAAGGGAAATAAATTTATTTAATTAAAACTTAGTCATAAATATTAATAATGCAAATAATTTTAAGTACTTTATTGAAATTAAAATAATCACATCTATATAGCAGATGTCAAATTCTTTAGGCAGACGATTTTGGCCCTAGGAGATGAATCACAATATTTGTTTTGGCTAGAATAACATGGCGGAATGTACCATTTATATTCATTTCGCCATAACCATTTTAGGTGACATTCTTCATCGTCCTTTCCAGTGTAAAGTCGTCAGAATGACGGATATTAATCAACTCCTGATCTGTCATTTTGGTTGTCTTATTCATTCAATATGTCAAACATGTCATTCAAACCAATCTCATTACTTCATACTCATTATATACTATCTTCTATTTTGGCTTGTGTCAAAGCCTTGTATGTTGTAAC
>JANEYF010005110.1:0-12500 GCA_029963845.1 Rhamnusium bicolor
GTTTGTTCGAGTTCTAATCAGAAGAATATTTTTTTTCACTTTTAATTCCGTCAAATTTTTTATTACCTCTTTGAAGTTTATTTAGAAAGCAATTTCATGTTCAATTGTTAAAATGGCCAAGCAGTTTAGTCGATTTTGGGAGAAGTTGAGTGTAAAAAGGTTTGATTAATTTTAATTTGGGAAAACTTCTTTCTCCCACTTGCTACTGATATTGGAATAGTCTGTAGTATTCTTAAGGCAACAACAAGATTTGAAGCAAAATTCATTATTGTTATTATTATAAGAACATCACTTGGACTTTTGCCCAAAAATGCACAAACTGCAGACATTTCTCTACTAATTTAGACCGTTAATGTCAGCTGATTCACTCATCAGACAAAATATTTTCCAAATCTTATCATGTGCGCCACTTTAGGCTCCAAGAGGCAGCCTCTCTTCTGGAAGAATGGTGTATCAAGTGGAAAGTCGCAGTCAACGCGGAGAAGAAGCCAGACGATTCTCTTCAAGGAAAAGGACGCAAAAAGAAACCCCCACAGGACACGTCTCCATGTTCGGCGAGGACATCCAATGGCACGATTCCGACAAGTACCTTGGCGTCACCATGGATAAAGGCCCGATATGGAGACAGAAACACCGAAGCCATCGTGTTAAAGGCCAAGCGGACTGAGAGCTCTCACATCTACCCGATGGTAGGGAACAGAGCAGGCTCAGTCCTGAGGAACAAGCTTCTGCTAGTCAGAGCACTCATCAGACCACAGCTGACCTACGCCTCCGTAGCATGGGGATACCTAACGAAGACCTATCTGAAGAAGATCCAAGCCGTGGAAAACGTGGCCATCAGGACAGCGGGGGCACCATGGTAATTAGAAACGCTGACATCTTCAGGGACCTGGATTACACACCAGTCACCGAAATTATCCGGGATAGAGCGAAGAAACTGTGACACCTTAGCTGAGGAGCACAGGAACCCGCTGATCAGGAGGCCACTCCTATGATCCGACGCCGACGCACCGAGGCACAAGAGGCCGAAAGTACAGTTACTGGATAACGGATAAGTATAACTAATCCTTTCCTTACAGATGGACCAAAACTCACTGAAAAGACATGACACGACCAACCACCCTCCCACAAACCTTGCGGGCGCCGGTCAGTAAACCGACCAGTGCCCAGTTGTCCTCCTGGCTCCGTGAAGGACGAAAGTGCTAAGAAAGCACTCAGGGCTTCACCTCCCAGAGCTACACAGTTCATCCTCACCTTGTCCGATGATCCAGATGACAATGTGTCAATTGACACTTTGTGTACTGGCAGTCAATCCCAAGTCACAGAATATCCACACAGTCCCTGACAGACAGATGACTACCCCCCGGGGTGACAAGCTGGCGAAGAAGAAGACGAAGACAGAAGAGCGCCAGAAGAGGCCCTAGCCAGCAGGGTTCATCAGCCAGGACCCAGGGAGGTTGACTGAAATCTTCGGCACCGCTCACATTTGTGAGTGGGGCCGTTCGTAAATAAGTTAACCCGCCCTGCACGAGGCCGGTCCAGGTCTACAGCGATGACTAGGGTAAAGGCAATAGTCCTGCCTGGCCCTAGCATCCGAGACCGTCATCATGCCAAATGGATATTGGCGCGCGTCACTTTAGGCATGGTTTTCAAATCATACATATTATATAGATATTGAAAATGGTTACTATGGTGATTCAGTTGTTCAAATCGACTATCTACTGCGTTTAATGCTTGATCAATAGTATAGAATAAAAATTATATTTTCTATTTTTCTTTGGGATCTTGATTGGTTCGTCCCCTTTGCCCAAATGAAAAGTTGGCCTTTTTTTCCTCTTACGCGGTGTCGCGGCGTTGTTGATTCAAAATTGGCTTCAATGTTAATTTCATCAGCCAATTCTCTTGTGTCAACAATAATTTCATTGAAAGACTTATCTGATCGAAGATTTTCAAAGAAGTTTTGCAGTTCTTTAGAAGATCAAGTGCTTTTTCAATCAAATCTATTGTTTGCATAAGCTTGCTTATGGGATTAATGCAGTTGAAAATTTTATACCATATAACTATTGAACATAAAAATTTAAATTGTTTAATGCAAGTTACCAAACCTGAGCTTCCTCTTTTATTGAGATATCGATGTCTTGGTTTCATAAATGCTTTACAAAGCATCTTATATTTCACTAAGTTGAAATCTTAAGAGCGTTAAAGCTTCTATCCTGTTTTCCCATCGACTGTCACGCAAAGGTTTTAATGTTAATACATGTTTTAAAAATATTGCCCATCGAAAAGTAGAAGAAAAAATAAATATATTTTTGGACCATATTAAAAAAAATTTGTTGCTTCCAAGGATGCTTTTGCCATATCATTTACCACTAGATCGAGCGAGTGGCTACTACACGGAACATAGAATGCTAGTGAATTTAAATTCCTAATTCTAGATTGCACTCCTGCATTATTGTCCCTCATGTTAACACCGTTATCATATTTCTGCACATCAAGTCCTATTTCATGAAGCTCTTCAATTATAATTTCATATAGTTGTCTTCCAGTAGATCTTTCCACAAGTAAGAAACGTAAAAAACTTTAAATAGATTTTTATTTCGACATTGTTAATCAGAATCAGATTTATTGATGGAAACAGATCTAATTATCAGTCATTTGCTCCACCTTACTAACTGATTACGAGTGCAATCTAATATTATGGAATAGTATTTTGCTTTTTTATTTCAGCAATAATATGCGATTTTACACTTTCGAGAAGCCAGTCTATTATCTCGTTTTGAATGTTTTTTCCAAAATAGTGAGCATTGGTTTCTCTTTTTTAAGAACTCTACGAATGTGTTCCTCCAAGACGCCGAGTCAAATTCAGATAGCAATTCAACTATTTTTAAAAAGTTGCTGTTATTATGCTCAAACAGCTTGTCGCTTGTACCTTGAAAAGCTAAACAACTTTTACAGAGCATTTTAATAATTGCTACAATCCTTAGAAGCACCTTGTACTAGTGATTCGTTTCGGTGTTAATAACTCTTTAGGTAGTTGCATCTATAGTTGTACAACACTTTTAACATTTGACTGAGTTCTAGCTAGGATTTTTGAGCCGAATATGATTTTTAGAAATTTTCTGATCCTTTAAAGTTTCAACAATGTGCTTCCAGCTTTTAAAACCTTCTTTTGAAAGGGAACTTGACACACGGCCGTAAATTTTGCAGCAAAAGCAATATATGCAATTTTTTGAAGTAGAGTACACTAGCCCGTCTCTTGTAACTTGCTCTCCATTTCTTAAAATTCGAGAATAGTAATTTCGCTAAATTTTCAACCAATGCCATCATAAGGAAATTTGTAATTAAACAATGGTTTAGGTGGACCTTGTCGTACCAAAACACTTATTTGGCATCTCCTAAAATTCTGGGCCACAATGTTGGATCAGTACCTAAAGTGTGTACAGTGCATTTCATAGGTGGTAGGGTGGGGTCAGTTTGTAGAGGTAGAGTGCTACTAGTACTAGCCAGGTGCCTTCGGTCAGTGCTAAGGTGCTGTCAGTTGGTAGGCTGCTTTCATTTGGTGACAAAGTTGATTTAGAAATATCGTGTGATTGGTCTTGGTCACCAACACTCTCTGATGATTCCGTGTTTTCCTTTTATCTGAATTTTGGAGATATTTGTTTTGGTACTAATGGTACTACTGGACCTACCCTGTAAATAATTGTGCAGAGCACCAGCTTATTTTTGCTTGTAGGTTTCCTTCTTTAGCCTCCGCTTTTTGTACTGATGGCCAGACAATTTTCTTTGCGCATCAGATATTCTAAAACAACAAATTAAACAATGCAAAATATGCTAGTTAAAATAAGCCATGACAAATCCAATTAATCAATGACAGTCTGTCTCACAGTTTTAAAAAATAAATTGCCTAGTTTTAATTACCTCCTTAAGCTATTTTTAAATATAAAAACGAATTTCTTAACGTTTTGGGCTAATTTTCGGAAAAAATAGTTAATACTTTTAGTAATTAAAACTAGGCATTCCTTTTTTCAAACTGTGGGATAGACTAAGCCACAGTCACCGACTAATCGTATTTGAAGATTTTTCTTCTTTTATCTTTTTATACAACACATTGGTTTATTACTACACAAAATTATAATTTATTAATTAGTTAGATTTTGTCAAAGATTTTTTTAGATGTGGTGGATCCCAACAAAATGGACAAATTGCAAACCACCACAACGAACATAAAAAAACTAAATATTTAAAATACCTATAATATACCTATCTAAAATATTTTTGAATTCTTAAGATGGATTTTTTGTTTCTCTTTTTTCGCGGTGAAAACCCCAAATAAATTAATAAAAATCTGTCACAACAAACATACAGAAACTATTTAAAAATGTATAAGTACATATTGTGAAAAATATTTTTGAAAATAATTCTTTACCACTTAATATAGGTATTTGCAGAAGTACTTACTTTTAGAAATTGAAAAAAACACACAAAGGTCACTATCCCAAACTAAACTCTTAAATATTTTTAATATTCATATATACTTCAAGGATATGTTATCACCGGCACGAAGCATTTGCAATAATAACACAATTCCCCTCTGATGACTTTTTTATATAGTAAGGCGCGAAAACATGTCCATGCATGTTATGTCTTACAGTTCCTATTTTAAACAAGTAATTATATACCTACAAGTCTTTTAACTATATGTCTTGTTTTATTTCAAAAATAAATATGCTTTTTTTAAAAAAGTTGTTTTAATATTTTTCTAGCTTTAAAATATAACAAACCACAAAGATCAAATGTAAATTGCATAGTACTTAGTGTAAAATTTATATTAATTGAGAATAATCAATTTATTAATATTTGGTACACATTCGGGGGGAGGGGGGCGAAAATGCCGCCCTCAGGTTCGCCGCCCCGGACAGGGGTCCAGGGTTGTCCGCCTCTAAAGTGGGCCCTGTACACAATAAATGTGGCTGTGTAAATTCTCTATTGAGGACTCCTACAAGAAAAATTCTCACACTTCTGTAGTTTCATTCACACTTATCTATATATAGTTATTTCCATTTCTTCCCTTATTTCTTTTACTGCGTTGTCATATATTTTATTCACATACCACTTCCTTACTATTAACTCTGGTGATATTTCTTGATGAGTCTATTTCTCCAAAAACTGCTTCAGATTAGAGTTTTCTAATTTCGATAATGGAATATTACTAGACACAAATGCTATTGGTTAGTTTGTATTTAAAATCACTTCCAGTTGATGTTCCAGCTGGACCTAAAGCATGAATTTTTGTTTTGATATGCTTTAGGGCATCATTATTACTTGTCTCTAGCACTGTGTAACAAAGCATGCACTTTAGTGAGGTCTCTTGCACTGGCGGTTCTTCTATAGGGTCATTTGGTCAATGACCTCCCACATACAAATAAAAAAATAGAGCTATTAATTTTTCTGAAGTTTAAAAAATATATACTATATATATTTTTAAGAATATTAATTATATATTTTTAAACTTCAGAAAATGAATAGCTCTATTTTCTTATTTGTATGTGGGAGGTCATTGACCAAATGACCCTATAGAAGAACTGCCAGTGGTCTCTTGAATGATAAAATTGTAGGGTTCGGTTGAAATCTACTGATATTAATAAACTAATTCGGCTACTTTTCGTTTGGCATTCTGAAAGTTTTGATGGAAAAATAATAATTACAATGTTTATAAATTCACCACTGAATACCTTTTATTCATTTTATAATCTCTTCTTATATACTTACTTTTTTCAACTGTTACCGAACTTATACACATCAATAAAAAAAGAGATTACTCTTTTTATATACTTACCATAGAAAAGTTGAGAAACTTCCAGATTTTCCTAGAAATATCATTATTCCCGAATATTACTCCAGAATGTATTTATGTTTACCTAATTCTACGAGACGCCCCTAACAAAAATTGAAAACACATTTGAAACTACTGTATACTGTTAAAAAGGGTGTAGTTAAATGTTTGTATGGCAGATCAAAAATAATTTCATCTAAGATCAAATATTAAATAATGAGAACAAATTTATTAAACAAGTTTTAATAAATGAATGAATATCCTAAATTTTTTTATAAATATTGAGAAAGACTTAATAATCCGGTAAAACAAACACCTGAACATGGTTTATCTGAAAAACTACGTCGTGTTGGAGATAAGTTTCATGTTAGGACAGTATTTCAAACGAGTAATAATTTGAGATCCATTTTAACAAAAACAAAACCAGTAAATTGTGAGCAAAGTTCAAAAAACTGTATTTACAGTATTCCGTATGAGTGTAAATAAACATTATGTGGAAGAGTCATCCAGACCTCTCAATGTAAGGATAGGACAGCATAAAAATTATATTAATAAGGGCGAAATTGAAAAATTGAAAATTTCTGAATATGCTTGAGAAAGCGGACATAGAATAAACTTGAATTCGGCAAAAATATTAACGAAAGAAGCAAACAGCAAAAAAGAAAAATTAAGGAATCGGCAATAATATTGAATGAACAAAATTAATATTGTATAATTTTTAATTATCAACAGTTCTATGTAAATATCTATGGATATTACATAAACAAATAATATATGTATGTATCTTTTTTTAGGATATGCCAAGCATGTGGCTTGGCATATCCTAAAAAAAAGATAAATAACTTTGAAAAAGAAAACAGATTTGTTTCAGAAACGTTAGGGGAACATATTATTTTTTTTGTCTCATATTTTAGTTGTCAAAAAACACCCTCTGACTGATCTTTTGATGTAAAGTTACAAGCACAGAAGCTTATTTTTCCAGTAGCATACTGGGTAACTTATTGCATTTTTTAGATAACCAAGAATTATTCATGTAGTAGTAAGCCCTAAGAATGAAAAAGAAAAAGTTAAGAAATGTAATAAAAACATTTTTTGTCACTAGACTAAGAAAAATTTCGTAGTAATTCAGTGGTTTGATGCAATGTATTGTAAGTTTCGCGTATACTTAATACATAATACGGGTTCGTTTTCTGCAACATCGCTGATTTAGTCGGAATTTGGCCCAGTCTAATTATCATAAAGTAATAGTGCAGTCAATATGGTATAAAAATTCCCTTGACCTGGGCAAAATTGCAACACAAATGATTCTTATTGCATTCTATTGTGAAAAGTGTCTATTTTAACATATTCAAAATCCCCATTAATCCCGGCGCAGGAAATCAGTCAAAATCCAAGATGGCGGCTGAATTTTGTATTTTTCATTACAAAATTTATAACTGTGTATAACTTTGTATTTATAAGGTGTAACTTGGCAAAAATGCTTAAAATACAAAGATAAAAGCATAAAATAGGTATTGAATAGGTAAGATAGGTATTGAATCACTCAAATTGCCTATTATACATTAGAGAAAACTTTATTACACATTAGACTTACAAGAACAAAAAAACCATTATTTCAAAGTATGGGTTATTTTCCTTTATTGAACAAAAATTAAAATGATTTGGCTGTTTTTTTCACAATTCATCATAATCTTCATCTCTGCTTTCCATTTCATCTTCTATTTGCTGCGGACTATTTTCACAATCTCCTATCACTGTTGTAATTTTAATTTTTGAAGATTCCACTGCAGTTTTAACAATGTCAACATCAGCATCATCAACTGCATGAATTACTGAACATCCCTGTTGTCGTATTTCTTCAGCGATTAGAGTAATTATTTTCTGCTTGTTTCCCTTATTAGTGAGAAACATTTCCTTCCTGTGAATGTCATATATATTTAACGATTCGTATGAAGGTAATACAAAAGTACAATGTAAATGGCATGCTTTAGTACATAATAAGACCTATTTTGAGTGCAAATTTTTTTCCAAAATGGTGGCCTTTAAATATTTGAAAACTAAATACCTAATTATTTAAATGGCCGCCATTTTGAAAAAGAAATTAAGTAGTCAATGATTATTTTTTTATACTTTTATCTCTGTATTTTAAACATTTTTGCCAAGTTATACATTATAAATACAAAGTTATACATTTAAAAAAAAAAAAAAAAAAATCAGGCGCCATCTTGGATTTTCACTGACTTCCTGAGTCGGCATTAATGGGGATTTTGAATATGTTAAAAAAGAAACTTCACACAGTATAATGCAAAAAGAATCATTTGTGTTGCAATTTTGCCCAGGTCATAATTTATTTCTACTGCACTATAATGATAGATTTTATGTTGAAATTTTGCCTGAGGAAAAATATTTTTTATATTCATACGCTAATAGATGTAAACAAATATGTTCCTCAAAAAAAACTTACTATAGTAATAATTCATCTGTGTAATACTACGACGTTCCGAACACGTCCCTGTTAGCAATTTCAAAATGTCATAGAAAAATCAAAATTTTGTAAAATAAAAAAAGAGGTCAATAAAATTGTCTGCTGATTATGAAAAAAAAAAAAAATTGTATAAATATTTTACTAATGATCTTAGTAGTCAACGTAAAAGTTTATTTTGATGTCCTTTATACATTGAAAGGTTAAAAGTAGTGCTGGCAAAAAACGGAAAAAGTGAAACCGATTAATCGGTTTCCTCAAAAACCGGTTTCGGATAATACCGGGTATCCAAATATAAATCAAAACCGGTTAATCGAGTAACCGGATATTCGAATAATCGGTTATCAGAATTATCGACTATTCGGATATCTAAAAAACCGGTTAATCGGTTATCCAAAAAATCGATTAATCGGATACTTGAAAAACCGATTAATAAGAAAATAGATTAAATTGAGTTTATAATTTAGATTTTAAAAACAAATAAATTTAATATTTTCATTTTAGTAGATCAGTAGGTAGTAATAATAATAATATCAACACACACACACACACATGTATATTTAACTAGCGATCACAAGTAAAAGTATATTGTCTATAGTTATTTATTTGTAGCATCTCATAATGTTATTTCTTCTCACCTTCTTTGGGTATTAAACCACTGTCCTACAAATTATTTAAAAAAAAATTAAGTAAACCACTGTGCCAAAAGGATTATTCTATGAAAACATATAAACAGAAAACTGTCGTGTTTGAAACTGCTAGAAAAGAAATAAAAGAAATTTTTCTCTAATTTTGAGAATGGAATCAGAGTAAATATTGCATAATACGAGACAAGACGTTGAAGTTCAAAATAAAAACTACAAAGAAAAGAGTGCACAGGATTGTTTTTCTACTTTTATTTAGCGCACGCGCATGAGTCATGTCATAACGAAAGTTTAGCTAGACTTTTTAGTGTTGTGACTGTATATTATTGTGTTTAGTTAATATTCGCAAACGACGACAAAAATGACAAAATACAAAATATATCAGGCTACAGGCGTCGGTGGCCACCTGCCCGTCTGTAGTTTCAGATTTCAACATTTGAAAGAAATGAAACAAACGCATACAAAATCGCGAATAATCCAAAACCGAATAACCGGTTATCCAGAAAACAGGTTTCAGTTGCCAGCACTAGTTAAAAGGTATAGAATACGAATATCAAATTTGACAAAATTAACTTGTAGCTCCATTATTATTCGTATTCTATTTTTGCCAAAGTGAAAATACCTATGTCTACATCACAATAACTTCTGCACGAGACAAAATATCAAAAAAATTTAAAAAGTAATTGTTATAGACTGAAGCTTTTCCAATGCAACGGTTTTTGAAATTTTGAGAGTTAATAAATAACGCAGATACGGCTAATTTACTTCGAGAATGGAAAAATCTTCACTGCGAAGCGACGCGCTCTGTCTCTGGTTTCACCCATTTCCTATCTTGTTCTGATGGGCTACTCTTTACATTACCACGCCCCGCAGGCCCGGATCTACAGAAGTTTATGCTTTTGCTGTAGTCAAATGCATTAATTGGAATATGTAATACAATGGGGTATTTAGAGTGATCTGAGATGAAAATGTAATAGGGCTATTGCCTGTTGTGTACTTAAATAAATAAATAAATAAATAATTGTCAGTGCAAACTAGGGAAATCACCAAAAATTTGTTGGAACACTGGCAAGATGGTACTATTATTCAGTTGTGATTCCTGTTTTAACATTTTTGTTTGTGTACTTGTTTTAAAACATTCTAGAAGCACGCAAATATGGAAAAAAATGATGTAGAAAGATCAGATAATTCATCTGCTATATTTTTACAATAATAAACAAACTAAAAATAAGATTATGGTTAAATGTCAAATCTGATACAATACCATACAACTGCAGATTATGAAATACCCTAACAATAACTACATTTGAATTTGCGCTTAGTGACGTCACAAAAGTTTATAAATCAAAGAAATAAAATAATGAAAAAATTAATTTTCGATTTTCAAATTTAAAAAGAAAGGAAAAATACCCCATTGCCTGTTTAAAATGTCACTGCTTAAAATTTACCAGATGATAATTTGGAGTAGTGTCTTAAAACCTATGACTATACCTGATCACAATAGTTATGTATGGATAACAAACAAAAAAGGCAAAATTCTTCCCTATATTTACAAAATCGGCACTACCAATCTTCATAGCAGAAATATCATTTTGTGCACGTAAAACTGGTAAGCTTTATTTACTTAATAAATTGCCATACCTGAAAACATGCTGGTCTGGGTAAAGAGCAGCTTGCCCGAATGAACTAACAGAATATCATTCAGATTTGTCTGACGAAGAAGACGCTGTTGATTTAAATTAGGGATAGTGCCTTATTGTGAACAGTCACTAGGATTATGATGCTTGCGGGACGCGATAACGTAAAGAGTAACCCGTTAGAACGAGATGGGAAACTGGTGAAACAAGAGATAGAGTGCGTCGCTTCGCGGTGCAAATGTTTAAAATCTTGGAGTAAATGACTGATATAATAATAATAATAATAATAATAAATAGGCTTTATTTGTGATATAGTAAAAATGGATAAAATACAAACATAGACAAACATACAATACGCAGAATATTAAAACACAAAATGTAGCTTTACATTATATTATGAAACATAGTACCAAAGAAAATGAAAAGAAAAAAAAGTATAATATATATCACAAAAAGGCGGAGATCAGCTTAAAGCTATTTTTAATTCTAAACCAATGGACTAGTTAATAGAATAAAAGTTATATGTATATATAAATAATGTCAATAAATAAAAATTAATTAAGAGTATTTTTTTGTTGATTCAGGTACATAGTTTTCAATTTATTTTTGAATGTGGACACATTGCTAATCCTAAAATAATCAGGTATTTCATTGTATAGTTTGACTGCCAGATATGAAAAGCTGGCTTTAAATTTTTCAGTATTGTGTTTATAAATTTCCATTTTGTTAGAATTCCTAGTATTCACATTGTGTACATCATTTCTCCATTTAATTTTTTTCGTATAAGTAAGATGGCAATTTAGTTGACAAAATATTATATATTTCTATAAATATTTAAACCTATATTCAATTCTTTGTTATTTATTGACCAATCTCAGAAT
This sequence comes from Rhamnusium bicolor, assembly GCA_029963845.1. NCBI lineage: Eukaryota > Metazoa > Arthropoda > Insecta > Coleoptera > Cerambycidae > Rhamnusium > Rhamnusium bicolor. The sequence continues at coordinate 11,478 of JANEYF010005110.1, forward strand.
TTCAAAAAGTGTTGCATTGCAAAAGCTTCAGACGATAACAATTATTTTTTGAATTTTTTTGATAACTTGTGTCATTCATTCAGAAGTTATCGCGATGTCGACATATTTCCATTTTGGCAGAAATAGAAATATGAATAATAACGGAGCTACCAGTTAATTTAGTAAATATTTTCCCATTTATCTAATGGTAATTTTTAATCTAAATTAATTTATAACGCGTCTACTTCTTTATGGATAGCAAAAAATGTATACAGCCAGATAGCAAATAAAACTTACTAAATTCTTTGTTTTTTTCAGTTTTTACTCCGAGGGTGTGTTGGACACAGATATCGCCAGACTAATTTAAGGGGTCATTATACACCCCAAATACCATCCGAAAAACGTACTCGACACATTTTAACCTTTTAATGTACAGCGGAAATGATCTCTAGACGGTTTTTTCAAGCGTGCAACCTCTACTAGCTAGAAGTAAATTGGGCTACATATTCTTCAAACTTTTTTCTCACTTTTTTTAATTCTTTTTGTGCTAAACCTCATATAAGTATTGATAGTCATGTTTTAAAGTATTGTTTGGGTTACATGATCCCATATTAAAATATAGCACCGGCATAACCTAAATTTCGCCATTTGCCATTGGAAAATAGATTTGCCTAAAACTACAAAAAAATCAGTTGCTTACACTTTCATTGATACTAAATAAGTTAAAAAAAAAAACAAAATTAATTTTATTTTATACATATCTGCCAATGAGGAATGCCACTCAATTTGGTTTTTTACGTTATACGGCAGATCGAAAAAAAAATAATTGGACATATATATCAGACTTTTGCTATAAACACTTTATTACAGGAGTACTTAATTTTTTAAATTAAAGTGACATCACATGTATCTTTATTGCATCTGGCAACAGTGCAGTCTATTATTCTGAAGTAAAGAAGTAAACAAAAAAAAAATAACCAACCATTCTGTCAGTGTTTACTGTGACAGTCGTTTTTATTATTTCTTGTTTAACCCATTGTATCC